>JACGAQ010000260.1:0-203754 GCA_014119065.1 Orius insidiosus
TAATAAATAAAAATAGTAGGAAATTTAATTCTCTATAAATTTGTACTTAATTATTTTTTTCTAGAATGCACATTTTTCGGAAAATAATTTTTTTTAAAATAAATTTATCTTGAAAACAGTGCGTCCTAGAGAAAAAATGAATAGAATAAAAATTAAAAGAGAATTAAATTTCCAACTGATTTTATTTAGTGCATTTTTTCAATATCTGTAACGGTTTACGATTTACAAGCCTTTAAAAATTAACCTTCTTAATGGTTATACTTCATAACCTTCTTACACGGAGAAGGTCAACTTTTGATGGACTTTAAGCCTAAAATGTTTAAAATTTTGAAAAAATGAACTACTAGGTGTACTAAAACTCGGCTAAAATCTACAAAATTCAAATTTACTCTGTGGCCGAGTTTCATTTTGTACCTAATACAATGTAAAGTTATAAGCTATAACATTTAAAAATTTTTTGTGAATTTTAGTATAGGTTAAGCATGATCAAGCACATTATAAAACTTTTTTAAAAATTTAGTAAACCAATTGTTAGTTATTTTTGATGCAGGAGGATGGAAGTTCCGCCCCCATGCTTTGAGTTAGTTGTTTCCAAGGAAACCATTCCGTGGTATTATGGCTTCCTCAGCACAGGAATACCTCTCCCTTTTATACAACTTGAAATCGATTTTAATGCTCCCCTAAAGGTCTTTATGTAAGATTGATAATGATTTTTACCTGATGGCAAGGTTGTAGGTGATGCTGTGGCGCCGGATCTTGGTAGCTTGGTTGAAAACAATTCGTTTCCAATGTAGCGTAACCGCAAGTCTGAAAATTTCTTAAATGATTTTGTTAACTTAAATTTTTCCATACCTGGTGTATGTTTGATAGAGGAGGGTAGCTCGGAGGAGGAGTTGGCGGGTGTACAACTGCATGTTTTAGCGAGAGAAGGGCGTCGGCTACTTCTTGAGGAGGATTCTCGCACCTAAAATAAAAAAGAAAGATTACTTGGGACTGCAGACACGTTTAGGAAAAAATGCAAACTGCCGGCCTATAGAGGAATTCGTTTTGACCCAATGGGATCACACTTTTTATTTTAAAAACCCGGATTTAAACTTACTATTAGGTGTACAAATGAAACTCAGCCACAGGGTAAATTTGAATTTTGTAAATTTTAGCCGAGTTTCATTTTGTACACCTAGTAGTTCAATTTTTTCAAAATTTTAAACATTTTAGGCGTCAAATCCATCAAAAGTTGACCTTCTCCGTGTAAGGTTATTGAAGTATAACCATTAAGAAGGTTAATTTTAAAGGCTTGTAAATCGTAAACCGGTACAGATATCGAAAAAATGCACTAAATAAATCTGTTGGAAATTCAATTCTCTTTAATTTTTTCTATTCATTTTTTCTCTAGGACGCACGGTTTTCAAGATAAATTTATTTAAAAAAAATTATTTTCCGAAATGGTGCATCCTAAAAAAATAATTAAGTACAAATTTATAGAAAATTAAATTTCCTAAAATTTTATTTATTAGGTGTACAAAATGAAACTCAGCCACAGGGTAAATTTGAATTTTGTAGATTTTAGCCGAGTTTCATTTTGTACACCTAATATAACATGAACTTTCCTTTTGGAAAGAAAAATGAGGCATCTAAACGGTTGGAGATGGCTGTTCAGCTACTTTCTTCTGCTACTACAAAATTGTGGACACCAACAGAAAATTGGTCCAAAAATGTAGCAGCCAAGGGTTTTTTTGTATGAAAAGAGTTGATTTTTATTTGGGACTAAAAGCGTCAAATAAGGACCAAGAACTACTATAAAAACGTGTAATCCCATTTAAGGAAAGTTAAGTTCTTTATGAGGGATAAGTCTATAGAAGAATCTTCATAAATCATAACTTCCTTAAGTATCATTAGTTCATCTTATGCAAGATTGTTTTCCGGTAGTTTAAAAGCTAAAGTAAAGTTTTTTGCCCAAGTGATACCTGTAGGGTTGGAGTGGTGGCGGTGTGAAAAGTGGAGGAAGCGGGTCTATGTCAAAAGCGGCTGTGAAGGCGGACATTTCTTCATCTCTCCAGTCGCCGGTCGGATTCGTAAGGGCCGTTTCCGTTCCTGTTGATGTTTGCCACCAGCAAGTCTGCTGTTCGTTTCCGACCCGCCCCCGCCCAAAGCAGCACTCAGTCCCATCGAGACCACGCCCTCCCCGACTCCCCCGCACAGCATCCTCTTTCAGATCAATCACTTTTTCGGAGCTAAAAAATTAAAATATAAAAGCAATTAAAACAATACAATAGTAGAAATTTTTTGCAAGCCATTAGGTTCTCTGGGATCAATATTCTAAAATCAGACCTCCCCAGTAATTTGATACCACTACTAACATTCGAAAATTAGTGTTTTAAATCTTGATTTTGAACCATCTTTGCACTTTAATGAAAAAAGCAACGTTTTTAATTTAATTTTGAGCCTCTACCCTAAATTCCGAGGCTTCTACTTCTGGTTTTGCTCAACAAACGGGTTTTTTAAAACCCGATAACGAATCTTTTCACCAAGAAACTTTTTTTTCCTGCATTTCCTTCCAGAATATTGCATCTTTAATAAGAAAAAAAAGAATGCTTTCTTTTGACTTTGTTTATGGAGTTTTTTAAAGCTTAGATTTTGAATCGACATCTCAAAGAGAGGTTGTTGAATTACCCTCCATGTCCACTTCCTGAAGCGATGAGGTTTTCAGTGGTTCATTATTCAATTTTCAATTTTCTGCCCTACCTTTTATTTATATTTTAAGCATCTAGCAAAACTAAACAGTGCAAATATCTCCGCAATTTTTGAAAAATTAGGAAAAGACTTTCGAAATTTTCAAGATGATTGTACGAAGGAAAGCGGTGAACTGCTTCCAGAAAAAATCGTTCTTCAAGGATATCACCATAATCCGACTTACTTCTTTTGACCTTGAAAATTATTATTAGGTGTACAAAATGAAACTCAGCCACAGGGTAAATTTGAATTTTGCAGATTTTAGCCGAGTTTCATTTTGTACACCTAGTAGTTCATTTTTTCAAAATTTTGAACATTTTAGGCCTTAGAGTCCTTCAAAAGTTGACCTTCTCCGTGTAAGAAGGTTATTGAAGTATAACCATTAAGAAGGTTAATTTTTAAAGGCTTGTAAATCGTAAACCGTTACAGATATTGAAAAATGCACTAAATAAAATCTGTTGGAAATTCAATTCTCTTTAATTTTATTCTATTCATTTTTTCTCTAGGACGCACTGTTTTCAAGATAAATTTATTTTAATAAAAATTATTTTCCGAAAATGGTGCATCCTAGAAAAAATAATTAAGTGCAAATTTATAGAGAATTTCCTACAAGTTTTATTTATTAGGTGTACAAAATGAAACTCAGCCACAGGGTAAATTTGAACTTTGTAGATTTTAGCCGAGTTTCATTTTGTACACCTAATATTTGAAATTTCGAAATATGGACAATACCTAATTGAAATTATTGAAAAAAATTTTTTTTTCCGAGTTGAAAGTTATGTTTATTATTTGATTTCTCCTCGAAAAATTTAGATAGGAAACCTCTTGGTCAGGAAAACTCATTTAAAAATGCAATATTCTGAATTTGATGAGAAAACCAAAACTTTTAGTTTGTCTTCTCTCTCCTGCGCTAACCAGAACCAGAAGAGTTGAGGTGGGACATTCGGAACACGGAATATTGTTTTACCCTCCTTATTTTTAAAAAGACGTATAAAAATTTAAACAATTTTGAAAACCTGTTTTATTTTAATTAACTTCTGTTTATCCAATGTTTTAAAATCATCAAGTATACAAATTGTTACAATACCGTCCGCCATATTAAAATTAAACAAATTACACATTCTACGCAGCTCGTAATTGGAGTGGCGAAATAACATTTGAAAAAAAAAAAAAGTGAATGGTATGAGAGAAATAGAGAATCAATATGAAGCGCTTCCATCTTCTAATGGAAAACCGAGTTTTGATTGGTTGGAAGGCGTGGTTTTCGAGTAAACCCCTCGGTTTTCGAGGGGTTGAAATCTTTCGTAACCTCTTCCCCATTTTTTTTCTTCTTTTTTCTATTTTTAACTTCTTCAAACTATTTCATTTTTTATAAAACCCCAACATACAGTAGACACATAGGGGTAACTAAATTTACATTTAAAAATTTTTTGAAACTAGTTTCTTCTTTAGCTTGTTCCTTTACTGTAAGATTTTCTGCCAAATTCAAGATGATCTTGTTATATTTTGTGGCACTTTAATTTTTTTTTTTGACTTTTGAGAATTTTTCAACTAAATTGAAAATTCGAGCTTAGTTATTTTTATTTTTTTTTTTAACGCCACTTTTAATCATGTTCATGGTGTATTTTTCCTTTTTATTGTTTCCTCTTTTTCTTATATTTTCCAACTTTTTGAAGCCGTCATTGCTTACTATCCGAGTAACAATATTGAACTTTATGAGGATTGTAAAAAAAATTTTTTATGCAGTGAAAAAAAGCAGAGGAAGGCTCAGTTTTTCTGAGGTGACTTATTGAAGAGCCCGAGCCCGGATATTCGATCCGCTTACTTCCGAATGGGTGAGTCAAAATGTAAAATAAGAAGAGTTCAAACTTTTCAATCCGTATTATCGTCAAAATATTAATTTTCTCACTTCCTCTTTCCCTTTTATTATAAAATCACCGCCTCGACAATAATATTACATTTTCGCCTGCATCTAAAACGGTTTTTGCAGGTCAAAAAATATTTAAGTTTTTAAGGTACGATGAACTCAATTTCTCACTACTAATTTAGTTCAGAATGTGAGGATCTTAACAATTTTGAAAAACAAAATCTCAATATTTGGTTTATCTATACTTATTTAAAATTTGAAGCTATATAATTTTAAAATATTGTTATTTTTTTCGAAAAAAAAGAAAAAAAAAAAAAAAAAAAGTGTACTATGAGATACTTGAAAGTAAAAACAAAAGGTAGATAGGTAAACAGTTTTCGGGTAACGGCTAAAATTTAGAATTTGACACCTCCAAACCGACCCATAAACAAAAAAGTAAATAAATTGAATATCTAAAAGCCGAAAATTCTTTAAAATGAAAATCACTTTAACCGCACCGTTTTTTTAAACAATAATTTGTAGCTTCTTTTAATTTAGTTTTTGTAAATTTGTACTTTTTGTATCATTTCAGCCATCCTATAAAATGAAAATTGATATAATTTTGGCTTCTTGCAATTTTTCAAATTTTTTGCAGTACCTACTTATCATGACAGTTGGAGTAAAATTTTTTTTAATGATGTGTTTTGGCCAACTTTTATGAAATGAAGATGGTTAAAATTTCTAATTTTTGTCATAATTTTAATAAAAATGTATAAACTTACTTTAAACGTAATATTCTAGTCATAAAAAAGAAGGCACGCGGAGTGAGAGGAAAGAGGCCGTAGCGGTCGGAGGGTTGACTGAGGGTTGTTCCATTCCACGGATGGTCCCTCTTGTCTCTGTGGTTTTGTGGTGGGGGATTTTTTTTTATCCATCGGTCCTCTCGCGTACATTTTCGATTTTCCCTCGATCCTTTCCCGGCGACGTTTATCACTATTTCTTTCGATTGGAAGATCGAAGATTTAAATTTTTTGGACTTCCATCCGACGAGAGTTGTCCCACGACTCCCCTGCGATACGCGCGAAAGGGGCAAAACTGAATTTGTCGTGATTCCTGAAAACCCACAAAAGTTTTCTCTCCTCTTGTCTTTTATAACGCTTCCCGAATGGGAAATTTTCCTTGTACTCAGTCGGTGTTGTGCTTCCTTGAATAGGTAGAGTTTGAAGATGTTGAAATTTAAAAAAGTGTCAGTTTGAGGGCTTAACACAAAATAAAAATCTCATTAAAAATGTCTTCTTGAAAACATCCACTTTTGCAATTAAGGAAAACAATAACTTTTTTACTCAACTAAAAATTAAGTATTAATCATTTTTATCTTTATCTATTAGGTGTACAAAATGAAACTCAGCCACAGGGTTTTGAATTTTGTAGATTTTAGCCGAGTTTCATTTTGTACACCTAGTAGTTCATTTTTTCAAAATTTTGAACATTTTAGGCGTTAAAGTCCATCAAAAGTTGACCTTCTCCGTGTAAGAAGGTTATTGGAGTATAACCATTAAGAAGGTTAATTTTAAAGGCTTGTAAATCGTAAACCGTTGCAGATATTGAAAAAATGCACTAAATAAAATCTGTTGGAAATTTAATTCTCTTCGATTTTTATTCTATTCATTTTTTTTCTAGGATGCACGGTTTTCGAGAAAAATTTATTTAAAAAAAATTATTTTCCGAAAATGGTGCATCCTAGAAAAAAATAATTAAGTACAAATTTATAGAAAATTAAATTTCCTACAATTTTAATTTATTAGGTGTACAAAATGAAACTCAGCCACAGAGTAAATTTGAATTTAGTAGATTTTAGCCGAGTTTCATTTTGTACACCTAATAACTGCCAGTACTCTCTAGTGCTGTTTTTAAAAACGGTTACAGAGACTCAATGGTTTCAGTGAGACCATTGGTCTTTTTAAACCACTGCTTTGTTGGTGGTGCCTTCCGTCCGTTCTACTAAAAATACAAGATCGTATAAAACTGAATAAAATTAGTAAGTAAACCCTAGATGAGTTTCCGACCTCGAGGATTGATAGTACCTAGAAAAACAATTTTTTTACCTCTTATGAAAAAGATAGTTTGACCGGCAGCTGAAGGCTCATGTCAGTAAGTTGTTTTCAAACATAACATGCCTTTAATTATTTCAGTCTTGTTTAGGCAGCAGTTTTTAGTGAGTGGGTGGCTCCTCTCCCTTTTATCTGAAGTATTTTTGCTCAAATCATTGCTTGCTTTTTTTCCGCAGTAGCTCCTTGGCAGGCGTCGCTATAAATCTATTAGGTGTACAAAATGAAACTCAGCCACAGGGTAAATTTGAATTTTGTAGATTTTAGCCGAGTTTCATTTTGTACACCTTGTAGTTCATTTTTTCTAAACTTTTTAGGCGTTAAAGTCCATCAAAGTTGACCTTCTCCGTGTAAGAAGGTTATTGAAGTATAACCATTACGAAGGTTAATTTTTAAAGGCTTGTAAATCGTAAACCGTTACAGATATTGAAAAAATGAGTGAAAAAGAATAAATTTTTATTAAGGTTTTTTCACTCTCTCTCTCCCTCACAAAAAAACCTTAATAATTGTTAAAATGCAATGATATTTCCCTGATAAAATAAATTTTTTATTCTAAAATTTTCAAGAGGAGCCATGTTTTAATCCCCAGAGGGGAAGTATTGGGTTTTAGGTTTAGGAAGTGATATCGGAAACTCTTCTTCCTATCCTTCCCTTCCGTTCGACCGCTCCGGTCATTTTTTTACCCTGTCTACACCTTTCCAGACTGTTTAACGGACGGAATTCTCCCTTCCTTTAGTCTCTTATTTACAAATTGTTTATTTCAAAATGCAAGTTTATTAAAAGTTCAGTTTTTTAGTCAAAAGTTTATTTGATCCTTTTGATCGGCACCCTTCCTGGATTTTTAGGAAGGCGGCCTTCTGAAGAGTGAAGACACGTGTCCGGCCGGTAATCAAACACAGGTGATCGCCGCGATAAAACCCAATCCGAAATGCAAACATCGTCAACTCTCCCGGAATTAATTTTAAGGGCGTCAACAAAACGGGTTTTCACACTTGATTTCCTCTATCGAGGGGTGGTTCTATACACGTGAAACCACCCTCATTTAAATTATTTCCCCCACCTGCAAAATCGTTTTTCTTCCTAATTGTTACTATTAGGTGTACAAAATGAAACTCAGCTACAGGGTAAATTTGAATTTTGTAGATTTTAGTCGAGTTTCATTTTGTACACCTAGTAGTTCAGTTTTTCAAAATTTTGAACATTTTAGGCGTTAAAGTCCATCAAAAGTTGACCTCCGCGTAAGAAGGTTATTGAAGTATAATCATTAAGAAGGTTAATTTTTAAAGGCTTGTAAATCGTAAACCGTTACAGATATTGAAAAAATGCACTAAATAAAATCTGTTGGAAATTTAATTCTCTTTAATTTTTATTCTATTCATTTTTTCTCTAGGACGCACTGATTTCAAGATAAATTTATTTAAAAAAAAAAAATTATTTTCCGAAAATGGTGCATCCTAGGAAAAAATAATTAAGTACAAATTTATAGAGAATTAAATTTCCTACAATTTTTATTTATTAGGTGTACAAAATGAAACTCAGCCACAGGGTAAATTTGAATTTTGTACATTTTAGCCGTTTCATTTGTACAGCTAGTAGTTCATTTTTTCAAAAATTTTGAACATTTTAGGCGTTAAAGTCCATCAAAAGTTGACCTCTAGGGCGTCGCGGTGGCCGCGCGTGTTAAGGCGTTAATCCCAAACATTGCGATACGGCGTTCATCAATGGGGTCCAGGGTTCAAAGCGGGCGGTCCCCAAATTGAACCCAATGTACCTAAATGAACTTTTCCGACGGAAAACACCACTGACGCGAGGGTGATATAACCTGAGTAGTTGAAAACCCTCGTAAAATAAATTAAAAAAAAAAAAAAAAAAAAAAAAAAAAAAAAAAAAAAAAAAAAAAGTTGACCTCCGTGTAAGAAGGTTATTGAAGTATAACTATTAAGAAGGTTAAATTTTAAAGGCTTGTAAATCGTAAACCGTTACATATTGAAAAAATGCACTAAATAAAATCTGTTGGAAATTCAATTCTCTTTAATTTTTATTCTATTCATTTTTTCTCTAGGACGCACTGTTTTCAAGATAAATTTATTTAAAAAAATTATTTTCCGAAAATGGTGCATCCTAGAAAAAAATAATTAAGTACAAATTTATAGAAAATTAAACCTACTTTCCTATTCCCTTTCCTACTTCCCTATAGCCTTTCCTTTTTATTTATTAGGTGTACAAAATGAAACTCAGCCACAGGGTAAATTTGAATTTTGTAGATTTTAGCCGGGTTTCATTTTGTACACCTAATACGTCTATAGGGTTTAAACTATAGATTTTCAGTGAGTTATACAGCAGAAAAGGGGGGAAAGAAATTCTGAATCAAGTTTAACAAAAAACTGAGTAGTCCGTATGGCAACACTGACAAAATGGTCGATGAAGACCACTTCTACCTTGTCTACAAGACCCATACTCAAAGGTTACGAAGTTAAAAGGCTACAAGGCTAAGGTTAAAAGGGCACCAAAAACTGGTTGAGAAATATATTTTTTCCCTTTCTAGATATCTAATATTACACAAAGTTAATCATTGAAAAGAATCTAATTATCTAAAGACCGTCAAATAAAAAAAAGGGGGTGCGACGTCGACCCCTCGTGAGGATAAGTTGCGTCTAGGGTTGTAGGGGTGAAATTAAAATGTATCGAATGTCGCGGTGGAGAGGCCACGAGTCGAGGACGGTTTCGATAATATTATCATCCGGCTTTACTCCTCCCACAGAACACGTGTCGGATTAAAATCATTCGGGCACCGACTACCGGAGACCAGCCGTTTTCCGTTTGATCTCTACAAACGGGGAGCATCATTGAATTCCTCCTAATACCACACGTCCATTATCGCCCTATAAAATCTAAATTTACGATTTACAAGCCTTTAAAAATTAACCTTCTTAATGGTTATACTTCAATAACCTTCTTACACGGTGAAGGTCAACTTTTGATGGACTTTAACGCCTAAATGTTTAAAATTTTGAAAAATGAACTACTAGGTGTACAAAATGAAACTCGGCTAAAATCTACAAAATTCAAATTTACCCTGTGGCTGAGTTTCATTTTGTACACCTAATAAATAAAAATTGTAGGAAATTTAATTTTCTATAAATTTGTACTTACATAATTATTTTTTTCTAGGATGCACCATTTTCGGAAAATAATTTTTTTTAAAAATAAATTTATCTTGAAAACAGTGCGTCCTAGAGAAAAAATGAATAGAATAAAAGTTAAAGAGAATTGAATTTCCAACTGATTTTATTTAGTGCATTTTTTCAATATCTGTAACGGTTTACGATTTACAAGCCTTTAAAAATTAACCTTCTTAATGGTTTTACTTCAATAACCTTCTTACACGGAGAAGGTCAACTTTTGATGGACTTTAACGCCTAAAATGTTCAAAATTTTGAAAAAAAGAGGATGTCAGCTCCATAGGAGCTGCTTCCAACAACTCCAAGTTTTTCCCATGGAATGAAAACTTTTTTATGATCGGAAAAGTATTAATTTTTTTTACTAGATTTGTAACAGTCTTAACAGGAGTAGATGGTTTTAGACCGGACTATCTACGGCTTCACTCCATCGAGTCATCAAGTTGATTTATAGGTCTTCTCTGGGCTGCTTAACTTAATTAGAACTGAAAAGAAAAATACAATCCAATACGACTGTAAAAAAAGTAATAAAAATCTTCCCCAAAACAAAAAGCCCTTGAAAATTACAAGGAAGATGTGGCGAAAATCTGAAGAATCATGTAGCCCATGGCGAAGGTGATGTCTCCATAACTAGAAGCCAAAATGAACTGAAAGAACTACAGAAACCATCCATCAAAGGGTACAACAATAACTTTTTTTTTGAGAAAGTTAAAAAATAACTCACCAGCGCTGCAGAGCAACGAATAAATAAACGAGGAAATCGTATAATATCTTTTTATTAACTAAAAAAGAAATAAACTAGACATAAAATGATTTAAAAAAAATTAATTTTATTTATTTACATAATTCCTTTAATCCAGAAGACTGTTGTCCGTTACCTTTACTATATGAAAAAAAATTTCAACTAGAATATTCCTTAAAATAAAATAGGTATTTGGTAACAATCACAACTTTATTGTTGTTTAAACATCAACTTAACAGTAAAGTCTTTTTTAAAAAATTTATTTATTACAGGAATTGAACAAATTTGATGATGCCAAAACTCGAAAAAAAAAAAATTACAACGTACATTGTAAATTTGGCAACAATATATAACCATATAATAAATAAAAAATAGTATCCCACATAAGAAGCAGGAAAAATTTAATATATTTTTTAAGACAAAAATTAACTAAATGTAAAAAAAAAAATTAAAATAAACTTTCTAAAATATGATTACTTACGAAAATATTTTTAAAATGACACTTTAAAGTGTTATTTTATACATTACAATTAGGAAGAATGTCCATTGGTCAAACTTTTGCTTCTAGAATAGTTCTTTTTTCTAGGGCGACCTCGCTTACGAGGAGATGGCGTTTGATCTTCATCTTCTGAATATTCTCCTCTTTCAGATTCTGAACCACTATCAGTCTAAAAAAAAAAGTCATATTTTTCACTTATTTTATGTGATCTTACTGTATGATGGAAGCAAAGAAGGCCGTGCGTTTTGTTCAGACTAATATTTGATTTTGCGTGTTCCTGACAATACGAGTTTATACAAAGGGAACATCGTTGGACGTTCGTTTTACTACATATGCTGCACTGATGCCAAGGACATGTCCATCCATCTAGAATTCGTGTAATATTATTTAATAGGACTCAAATTATTACCAGCAGGATGTTTGGTAAGTCCTAAACAGCGTAGATGGTATACTTTAGGACAGCTTGTCCGATTACAGAGTAAAAGTTCACCGCCTTCTCCACAAGTAAAACATGCATCTTCTGTAACTTTAGAAGCGAAACTCATTTTCGACTTTCGTTTCTCAACTTTTTTCTTTTTGACAGGAACTTTAACTTTCTTTTCTTCATTTGGCAACTATAAAAAAAGATACATAATATGAAATGAGAGATAATAAAATTACTTTGATGGGCTTTTCTCCGATGTATTTGGCGCAGTTTGCCGAACCACAATTGCATTCAACTTTGTTATTTCCGATTGTTTCAAGATTATAGTTAAAAACAAGTTCAGTGCCTGCTGGAATTTCCTTAAGGGTGAAAATGCCTACTCGGGTGTTCCCATTCACAGTCCATTTTTGAGTCTCACAATTCGGGTCACAGGAATGATTCATAAATCTAAAGAAGTTTTAGTATGAAAAAAAGGCTATTTTCAAAGATACCTAGCGAGGTTTCCTTTAGGTCCAGCGTCTAACATTCTATCTCTGTCGATAGTGAGAAAGTAATAATTTTCGCTCTTTGTTTTCTGCATATGCTGAAGTCGGCTTTGATATTCCTGTTCGTCAATTACCTCACCTACATATTCTATGACAAAATCGCCTTTTTTAAGGTTTGAAAGTGTTTTTAGCCCCCATCCTCTAGTGTCTGTTTTGTACGGAATCAAATTTGGGTAAAGTCGTTTTTCAAAGTTTTGATTGCAGCATTTATCGCCGGCGGGGCATGTTTGAGGATTGCACTCAACTAAAAGTAGCCTAAAGAAAAATAATAAACTTTTATTAAATTTTATGTTTTTAGTTACCTGTTTAAACAGTTAGAATCAGGTCCACAGGGCTTTCTTTGTTTTGGATCGCATTCACAAGGAGTTGTACTACTAGCATCGATCTCAACATTTTTCATGTTACTCAACACTCTATTGGTTTGTATTTTTATGTATTTTGGTGGTTTCTATAAATAAAAAATTATGAAAATTAACATTTTATAATGTGGGTTTACTTGTAAAGGTCGAGAGGCTTCTCGGTCGGCTTTCTCAGCCATGTATTGCTTGAATGCTTCAGCAGCTTCTGCGACTCCATCCGAAAAAAGTTTGTCTGTTCTATTTTGACTAAACTTTGACTATCGCTGTCCTAAAAAAATATTAGTTTTATGATTTGATGTAATGAAATACTTACTCCTTCGTGATAAAGGAATACACGGCCGCGGTTAACCCAATAGTAGTTATGAGATCCGAAAAATTCGACGGCGAATTCACCCAATTGATGCCTCAGTAGACGTATGTTGTCAGGGATTTCATGCGGGAATAATATTTTCGCTGGCCACCATCTGTAGTTACCTAATTTGACCCAGACGATTTCACCAAAAAGTGGGTAGCGGCCCGTTTCGCAGTCTTCGCATATGAAATCGCCTTCTGGGGGTGTGATTTTTAAGCATTCAGCATGGAAGCTGTTGGGACAAAGGTCACAACAGATGAGCGAACCACCTAAAAAAGAAGTAAATAAAAATTTATTTAAAAAAAATTTGTTTACCTATGGCGCATAGGAAACACCAGGCTGCATTTAGATGTGAAACACCTTTTCCAGTATGAACGTAGTGCCTAGGGCAAATAATTTGAGTACTGCTTAATATTTCTGATCCAGCTGGAACACAATAATTTCCGTAATGATATGCTGATGGACATTTCACACAACGGACTAATTTATCGTTGGCGTAACGAAATGTATTAGTTGACGGGTTGTCTGAAATACAAGTATGGCAGACATGGTGTGGGCAAGAATATTTTCCGTTTCCTGAAGTCTTCTGCGTCTGGGGCCAAGTTGAAAGGCACTCTTGGTGGTAAGTTCTTTTGCAGCTGCCTAAAGTAAAAATAAATAATAAAACAAAAATATTAAAGGGTCTTACTATATGAGCATTTTGTTATTTCTCCTTTGTCTTCCCGCAGACAAAACAAGGGCCATCTTTACCAGCAGAGCAAAGCTTACACATCCACAACTTGTTTTTCTTATCGTCGGAGGTTTCTTCGTTTTTATTTTTCTTCGAAGAACTTCCAGAATCAGAAAATTCATCAGAAGCTACAGAATTGGACCTTGTTTCTAGGTTCTCCTCTTCCTTTACTTCTTTTGAATTCGATTTAATTTCTGATTTTTCTTCTGTTATTTTTTCCTCAGAAGCAGGTTCATCTTTTTGAACAACCTTTTCTTCTGATATTTCCTCTTTTTAGGCTCTTCAGGTTTTTCTTTTTTAGGCTCTTCAGGTTTTTCTTCATCTCCAGATTCAGCTTTAACTTTTTCTTTTATTTCTCCATTGGCTTTTATGTCATCAATATCGTTTTCTTTATTTCCATTACAGATCTTTCCTTCTTTATCTCCATTGTCTGTATCTTCGTCTTCATTATCCTCATCTTTGGTGACAGAATTCATCTTTGATTTGCGTTTTTTCTTTTTCTTTTTATAGCTATTATCTTGTCCGAATACTCTCGGGGTCTGGTTTTGGTTGAAACGTGGAAGGTCCGAGCACTCGACATGCATGAAAAGATTACAAGGGCCTCGACATTTCACAATATCGCCTCCTTTGAAGCAAATATTGCAAACTTTGTCTGACTTTACGCCCGCAAAGAGAGTAAAACCTAGAAATCATTATAAATATTAAGAAAAAAAATAACAATAACAATACCTCTTTTGACAGCTTTGATTGTAGAGACTACGGTCATTTGAGGAGATTGACTTCTTGACTCACAATCAAATTCTTCACTTTCATCACTTTCTTTTCCATTTTTATCAAATTTTTCATTTTGGGCAGCTTTACGGTAGCTAAAACAAACTGTTAATTTAAGAATAAAAGGTATTTGATAAGTACTTTGTTTTTTCCGCAGCAGAAAGTTGGTACCACTGTCTTTCAAGAAATTTATCAATTTCGGAGTCTGAGTAATCAGGATTTTCATAAGATATTTGATCAAAATTTTTGTAAATATAAAACGCGAGGCCTTTGTCGGCATACTTTTTAGGCTTCTTTTCAGGTTTTTTTGATTCTTTTGGCGTTTCTTCATTTTTTTTCGGACTTTTTATCGAACTTTTAGGAGTTTCAGGCTGTTTGACTGTCGATCTTCTCGGACGTGGTGGTTCTTCTTCTTCATCAATTTTAGTTTCACTTTTAAGCGACTTTCTAGGAACAAGTTTAGGAGTTTCGTCAGTCTTGGCTTTTGTCGAATTTTTATGATTGGTGGGAGTTTTAACTTTTGGCTTTTTACGAGCGGAACCTTCATTCTCATCATCCTCATTTTTCCTTTTTTGACTTGGTGAAGGAACGTCCTCTGTTTTTTTGGCTGAACAAATATTTGCGAAATATTGAAGCCTCTCAGACCTAGGTGAATACCTTAGACTTTCTGCTTCACTAAGAGCAGCCTGCCACATTTTTCGCATATTTGCACTGATAGTAAATGATTTATACAGTTTTAAATCAGTTTTTTTGTACTAAAAAATATATAAATAAAGGAATTATTAGATATTAAATTGCTTACAAAGGGGGTAGAAAACTGTCCAACCATGGCTTCAAAATGATCAACGCCAAGATATGGCATTGTATTACTTTTGGCAACCCAACTACGTTGACCGTTATCACCAAAAAAGCGTACGTGAAGAAATTCTTTTCCTTCTTTGGATCTCCCAACATCTAAATAACAATTAATAAGAGAATAAATTATTAGATAAGCTTACTTTTAAAGCTGGTGTATTTAAGAGTTTCTGGATCTTTGGTTATGGCGCATGGCCAGTAAGGAAACCCTCCGACGCTCGCCCATGCTAAATCGCCGATGACGAGTTCATCTGTTTCAAGATTGTCGTCGGCATCGTCGATTTCAAACTGATCGGCTTGAGTTTGTTGAAGTTCAATCGGCAGGGGCAACGTTTCCGTGGAAGTCGGCGCAGGCGCTTCAAGGTCACGTACGGATACTTGCTTTTTGGCTGGTCGAATACTTTCAGAGCTATGACTGGATTTTCGTTTCTCCTCAGGGAAAATCTTCCGTGGCCTACCCCTCCCTCTTTTCTCCGTTGAACCAGTCAATTTAGGAGATGGTGTAGACTTAATAGATTTGGGCGATCTATTAAAAACGTAATAAAGTTTAAAGCTTATAAATCAAAACTTACTGATATGAAGCTGGGGATGTTTTTAAATAATGCATCTGGTTGTCTGATTTTATTTTCAAATATTGGCTCACGGCTTTATCCGTCGATAAGAAGTCGTTGGAAAGTCGAGGCTTTTGAGTACGCCCGTAGCGACTTTTCGAGTCACCGGAGGTTTCGTTGGATGACGTCGGCGAAACTTTGCTGTACGTCCTCAACGGAGTCGACTTCTTCCACTCCATCTTCGTCTGATTCATAAGCTTATTGATATTCACTTTCAAATCGTCTGAATCTTCCATTTTTTCAACGTTTTTATCCAGAAAGAAGATCAAAACATCTAAAAATAAATTTTTTTTAGAAAAACCACCGAATTCAGCTTTATTTAACAAAATGGTACCGAACACAACACAAAATGATCAGAGAGACAAGGTTTTTTAAAAATCATTGAAACGGGGCAAAAAGTCAAGAAATGCTGCCACTATGAGCTAACTTATTTGCAAAAAATGAGGTTATTCTCCACACAGAAGAAAAGAGGCGGAAATCCTAACAATTTTGGCTCCTCTAGTTCTAATAGAAACAAACTTTTGCTCAGACAATCATAAAATATTGAGATTAAACCAAAGAAAATAGATATGTTAACATTTAAATAAAATGTAATAGAGAAACTTATTATTTGAAGCTCTAAAAAGCAAAACTGGTTTTGTTTATAGAGTGAGATAACGAACTTTTTAACATAAAACGCGAATCCGACAACTTAAATAGTAAAAATTAAAATTTTTAAGCATAAAACTGTTTAAATTTTAGTCCCGGATGACTTCTTTGGGCAATAAGTTGGGAAAATAAATAAACATAAATTGGAGGCTAGGCAGGGTTGAATTTCGTTTAAAAAACATTGTATAGGCTACATTTAAGACTTTTAATACCCTAAAGAATATTAAAATAATATTTATTTGTTAGAAATTTAAAATTATTGATGAGATATTACCATTTGAACGAAATTAGGATGAAATTGTGAAGTTGGCGGTGTATACAAGAGACATTTTTCTCGAGTCGTCGTTGACGGGGAAGGTTCCAGAGGCTTCTCCCTCAACCGTTAAAAAATCCGGGAATTTTCGTTTTTCCTCGGCGCTAATTTTTAGGCTTAATTTGCGAAAAAATGACTTCAATTTTTGTTGGTGTTTTGATTTTTTCTGGGTAACCGGCGCGTTCGGTTTGGAAAATTGGTGTTGGCCTCTTTTGGGACCTTGGTTGCGTTGGAGGGGGGATAACACAGCTTTTTTTACCAATAGCAACGGAAATAAAAATAATTAATTATTATTAATGAATAATGAATTAAATTATTTAAAAAAAAATATTTTCCATTTTTAAAAATAAAATAGCATTTATAAAATATTTAGGTATCTCCTTTCTTGAAATCATCAGAACCAAATATTTCCTTATCTCCTTTCTAGCTTTTTATTTTAAAAAAAGTTTTAAATAAAAAAAACCTACCCAACTTCCTAATTCTTTGGTTTGCTGACCCTCTCCCAAAATAAATAATTAATTTATCAAAATTTTGGGAGGAAAAATTATCTTTCTTAGAGAAAATAAGCTCTTAAAACTGCTCAGCCCTCCAAGCCAACTAATGCTGTTGTTCAAAAGCCTTTTCTCTCTTAGTGAACTTTTACCTTCTTTTTTAAGTTTATTTAGGTCCCTAGGAACTGACAAATTGATGGCAACAAACTTGCTGAGCAAGGAGCTAGGACCGCAGCAGGCGAAGGTTCAAGCGACTTGATATTCAGTAAAACTTAAAAAAAAAAAGATATGATGATGTTGAAGCTGGGCTTGCAGCCAAAATGTTGTTTTAAAAAATTAACTTCTACCAACAGACATTGAGGATATAGCCGACGTTTTGAACAGTACAAGTTCTTTATCAAGGGGGCCTAGAATACAAAAAAAAGTGGAATCGGTATGCTACCTGAAACAAAAATAAATTGAGCAATTAAAACTACTCCCCGGCCCTCTCTCACCTCTGGAAGTTCAGGTTTTTTGAACTCGCCTACCAATAGGTCATACCAAGCTTATTCGAAGCCATCTTATGGTGAAAAAGACTGCAAAATACAGCAGATTGTGAGGCATCTCCTGGTGGAGGATCCTCACTTTGCAGCTGCCAGAAGTGCGCTAGCCATGTTGGACAATCCTTGATACGGTGCGGTGGAAGAAAGGTCCGGTGCCTGTATCTTCTTGTTCCCTCTCCCACCACATAAATCACCAGCTTTTTTTAAGGTAGATTTCTTTCAGAATCTACCTATGATATTTTTTTGATTAATTGCCCAGGACTGGTGGTGTACCTTTAGTTGCCATTTCATTGGGTGTAAGTAACCAAAATTTATACCACCATTATATGAGGCGCTCCGGATACGAAGGGCGAACTCGACATCGAACAAATTTTTTAACTTCCTTAAAGAAGTTATTGTGATACCCTCGACGTCAGTTTTTTTTTCATTTTCAGATTCTAGACCTCTTGGTGAATTTACACCCATATAATTTTTATGTTGAGTTCGCCATTTTTTCCCCTTTAAATACGTAAAAACCGAAACTTTAAAATTGTCGAGTTCGCCCTTCGTATCCGGAGCGCCACATGAAGTTGAGTTATAAGTATAACAAACATTTCAGGCTCTTTGCTGTTGGAAAGCTCCAAAAGAAGTTGTGTACATATTTTTTACCAAATCCAAGAGAATTTAGACAATTTCTGGGCAATCAAAACAAATGTAAGAAGCCTTATTTATTTTGAAAAATTGAGTTTGAAGTAAGATAATAAAAGAAAAATAAAATAATAATTATTTGTAAAAAAAGAAAAATAAACACAATAAAGATAACAGTCTAACAGATTACAACGGCGAGTAGGTTGCCGATTCTCAGTGTGGGAAACTCTAGCGATTGAAATTTCCCTCTGAAATTATCCAATAGGGACGTTTCGTAAAAAACAGAAAAGAAAATGCTTTTGTATGTTTTTACTTTTTTAGTTTCTTTTCTACCTCAAAAAGGATGCATTTTATATTCAACTTTTTCTTCGGTGTTGACCCATTTTTAGAGAAGGCGCCAAAGCTGTGATAAGGATAGTGGAATATTTCGCGGTACTTTCTTCAGCAAAAATTGGAATTTCAATTGTGAAAATGGAAGCATTTTTCTTCAAAGAAAAGGCAAGTGGACTCCAAACCTTTTAGAATTTAAAATAAAAACGGATGTCACAACAGCTTCTCTTTGAGGAAGTTAAAATCATAAAATCGCGGACCTTCTAGTTCATTAATTTCTTGGAAAGATAACTTCAAAAGTTGAAACCCGTCCTTAATATTCTTTCTTCCAAGTTTTTTTTTTTATATAGTGTCCAGATGTCACGAAGTATTTCGCTTCCCTTTCGAGTAATATTCTCTACGGGTAAGGAGTAAAAAAATTTAATATAACTCCTTTGTCAAAGGACAGAAAGGGAAAAAAGGGTGAAGTTTCTTGCTGGGTCGTCCTCATTGTACTAACTTAGTACCTACTTGTAAAAAGAAGTTTTTTATTTTCAACCTTTACTTAAAAATTAATTGTTCAATTAAAAGACTTGAGACTTTTGAGAACGTCATAAACCGGGCTTTTTCTCCCCCGTTTCTTCGGGTTTTCACTGAGTTTTGGAAGCGATTTTCTCGGTTTTTTGGGCCTGAAATCCTCTAGTATCGCCCTACTCGATTCTTTTGGCCACAGAAGGTTTTGGTTGGACCCCAGGCGGGGGCTCTCTCCATAATGCCATGGCGCCCATTCATGGGGCTTAAGGAGCCCCGAGGTGGCTATAAAAACTATAGGAATTAGAACATGTAAACCTTCGTTTACTTTTTCTTTTATTTCTTACTCTCTTTTGAGAGTTCTACCTTTGGTCTGTTCAAGTTAGAGGGTGGCGAAATAAAAGAGAAAAAGTTTTAACATTTATTTTGGTTCTTTCAATATACAAGTTTATTTTAGTACCTTGGATTTCGTGTGATGTCGGTGAGAAGGTCTAGGTGTAGGTTCTCAGGGTCCTCGTTGGATGGTGAAAGTTGAGGAAGCCGACTCGTTGGATCGTCCTTTGCCGATGGATCTCTGGTAGTTTTTTGACGATTGATCGTCTTTTGACGATTGGAAAGAATCGTCTTTTGACGATTGAAGAAATCGTCTTTTTCCGATTGAAGTAATCGTCTTCTGCCGATTGAAGTAGTCGTTTCTTGCTGACTAGAAGTAATCGTCTTTTGACGATTGGGAAGTAATCGTCTTTTGCCGATTGTCGTTTTTTGACGATTTAATCGTTTTTGCCGATTCCGTTGTCCACTCTCTAATCCTGGAGACGACTCGTCACGAACAGCCAATTATCTAGACTTCTCGCGGGTTTAGTCGTCGAGAAATCGCCTTTGCCGATCTCTCACAACACTTCACTAACCTTGTATGTTACTTGTTTTATCGACAGCTGGCGCTTTTTGTTGGCGATTCTTCCGCTGTTTACAAACAGAATAATAGCGGTCGCATCCACATTCCCAAAGCTGACGCTTAATAAGCACTGCTTATTAAGCAGATCTGTCAACGCCGCTACCTCGTAGCACAAGATCTCATTTTTAGATCCAATTCAGGCATACTCCTCAGTTTAACAAAATAAGAAGATGAAGACGTAATTTGATGTATTTTTAATTCTTGTATACGAAAATTGATGGCTCAATTTAAAACAGGAGTAGGGGATGGTGAATCGCTGTAGGTGTTATACCCGAAGGTCTTGGTAAGCGTATTTTGGAATGGCTGTTAAGAGAATTAATTTGAAAAAGAGGCCGGGGTAAGAGGACGGAAAGGAATTGTTGGAAAAGGGGTTTTTCTTCATCCACCCTCGGGGAGAGAGAGGATTAAGAACATTCTATTTATCCCTAAATAAGAGCTTCCAGAGTCGTTTGTTTCAACCAACTCTATAGCCTTTTTAATAGTATTTTTTTCGTAAAGAGTAAGACGTATTTTTAATCAAATTTTTCATGCAAATTAATGTTTATTTATATTATAAAATCCTTTTCACAATGAAAAATCTGTTCAAGATACTAAAAGGACCTCCACCTTGACCCCTTTTTTTGTTGTGCATTCTATAGGTCCAGTAAGCTGGCAATGTCATTTGTCACTCCTATCCCGCTTATGGTGCTGTAGGCGTTGACCCAGGGAGCTTTTCCGTCTTGTCAAAAGCGATGAAACTGTTCTTTTTGAGCACGTCTCTCGTCATACTGATAATGCAGTGTGATGGCATCAAAAAAATTTGGCTAAAAGCTTAAGTTTTCTCCTATGTTTTTGCTTAGGACTGCGTAGGTTATTTAAAAAGATTCCTATTGGTTATCCCAATGCCGATCTAATTCGCGCCTTATCTTGTTTAGAACGTCCAATACCTCCGAGTTAGAATGATTAGTCTATGAGACTCACGTAGATAACTCAATTGTAGTAATTGCCCGTTGAGAGGAGTGATGATTGCTTTGGACCTGGCTAACAGGGGCTAGTTGATTAACTTATCTTCTTACGGCGTGAACAAATTGTCAGCTATGAAAAGTATTTTTAGGCTCAGAAACGATGTCGAAAATCCATTTTATACCAATTTTAACTACAGCCGATTTTTTGACAAGAGGGATAAAACGGGCATTGTTTGTAAAGCCTTTTTTTTCTCTCTCTACCGTATATACCGCTGTTTTTCTTCCAAATTGCATTACAACAAGAACAAAGTAAACTTTATACAGTATAAAACGGTTTTGTTGAAAAGCGTTTTCGTTAGAACTTTTAGTAAGTTTTTTAATCTCGCTTAAACCGACTTGCCTCAATCGTTGAAAAAATCGATATTCACATTGATTACAGTATCAGGTGGGCTTGTAGGACGAGCCTGGGATAAAGTTAATTGCTTGGGGAGGGTATTCACTCAGGCCTCCCAAAAAGTAATTTATGAGGGCCAATGAATAGGTCAAAGTTGGCTCAATTATTAAGAAATTTTTAAAAAGAAAATCTAGCATCTGAAAAAAAACAGTCATGCCAATACTTTTATAAAATTTTTTATACTCTTGTCAAATTTTATAGCGTTGTAAAATATGAATATGAATATTTTTAATAGGTTCATTTCCCGCATTTTTCGCAATAAAGTTCCTTTAACAAGGGGAGGCTTGAAAGAAAAACGTTGTTATTTCTTAAGTAGAAAGACGAGGATGGATTATTTAAGGGCAATAAAAGGTATTATGTAGAAAAAATATGTTCTTTCTTTTTCCTTTTTACTTCCTCAAAAGGAATTTATTAGGTGTACAAAATGAAACTCGGCTAAAATCTACAAAATTCAAAGTTACCCTGTGGCTGAGTTTTATTTTGTACACCTAATAAATAAAACTTGTAGGAAATTTAATTCTCTATAAATTTGCACTTAATTATTTTTTTCTACGATGCACCATTTTCGGAAAATAATTTTTTTAAAAATAAATTTATCTTGAAAACAGTGCGTCCTAGAGAAAAAATGAATAGAATAAAAATTAAAGAGAATTAAATTTCCAATAGATTTTATTTAGTGCATTTTTTCAATATCTGTGACGGTTTACGATTTACAAGCCTTTAAAAATTAACCTTCTTAATGGTTATACTTCAATAACCTTCTTACACGGAGAAGGTCAACTTTTGATGGACTTTAACGCCTAAAACGTTTAAAATTTTGAAAAAATGAACTACTAGGTGTACTGAAACTCGGCTAACTACAAAATTCAAATTTACCCTGTGGCCGAGTTTCATTTTGTACACCTAATACTTCCTCAAAAGGAATTTAAATACTTGTTTTTGCTGACCATAGAAAATCCAGGAACTTTTGTTCTGATTAATGCATCCTTATGTTCTTCAACGTTTTTGGAATTTTTTTCCTTTTTATAAAATTTGGTCATAAAAGAGGTTAATGTGTGGGTTTTAAGGCGTCTTTTATTTCCTTCGTTTCTGACAAACGGTCAATTTATAATTTACGAGGGTTGATTGTAATGTAACCAAGTGTTGTAACCTTATAGACACTCGGCGAGGCAGGTGTTGAAGCGGGCGGCGGCGCTTGGGACTCACGGGTGGGGTGGTGGGCGAAGATTATAAAAGGCCCAGGACAACCGAACGCGAATTCAGTTATAAACCGCGTCTTCGTTTGTTCATCCCCATTCAGTCTGACATCTATCTTTCACGTCTTCCCGGCGTTTTCCATCTCAATGGGGAAAAACTCGAACGATATTTAAAACAATTGGTTTATAACAAAATATTCATGATTCCAAAATAAGAGTGAGTTTTTTTAAAACAATATTTTTTTACTTTATAAATCCAAAATTATATTACAATCATTAAAAAAAAGTTTTAAATTTCTGCAAATTGGGTGTGATATTTTTATAAAAAATAAAGTTCATTGGGACTAATTGATTGCATGTCGTTGGACAATTTAGGTGAAAATTGAAAAAGTGGTCAATTAACAAACCCAATTTAAAGTCCACTCTGTCGTGGTTTTTGGGGGTATCTTCAATTTTCCAGGATTTTCAACAGTAAACCCAGTTATTTCTGCTTTTTCAATGGAGATCAACCCAATACTCCAATTAATCGTGTTTATCAGGTTGCTCTGAGGATCACTTAAGTCATAATCGCAATTTTTTAAAAATCTTAAATAGTAGGCGTTTTAACCAAACACTAAAAGAAGAAAAAAGAAGCAAATCTTACTTAATAAATTGAAAGGAAATCATAACATTTTGGAGTTTTAGAACCATTCTATTAAAAGTAGCAATTTCGAACGTTTTCTTTAAACGAACTTCGAACGGACTCGGTCGGAATATTTCTCATCGATTTGTATCTTCAAATGTTCCTAAAAATGGGGGGGGGGGGTACAAAAATGACTGGTGGTTTTTGAACTTTCTTTTTTTTTCCCCATCAAAAGTACCAACTTCCAAAAATGATCCTTTAAAAAATATCTGAAGAGCTTCCTGACGAAACTAATAATCTTCAGCTCCTAGACTGATCAGCTCAATTTTTTTTCTAGAAAAACCTTTTAGGGAAATAATTTAAACAGAATAATTTTATTTATTTTCGTTGGGTTGGAACACTTTTATGGATTCTTCAGCATTATAAAAAAAGAAAAGGGTTCTTATTCATAAATTTTTCATTAACTGTATATTGTTATTTTTTAAAAACAATATTTAATTAAGATCGGACAAAATACATAACAAATTATTACATAAACAAAAAGAAACAGAATTAGGGTACTCAATCTACCCTTGGTTACGTACTTAATCAATTTACTTTGAAGAAAAGAATTCTTTCCTCTCTCATTTCTATTTGATCACCACCTCTCGCTTCTCTTCTTCACCGTTTAATTAAAGTTCCGCTCAAATTAATTGCGGTGTAATAAGAATTTGAATTAAAACGTGCCCTTTGCAAACTGGTTTGAAAGACAAAAATTTACGTTTTTGAAATATATCTTTCCTGCTACTTTCTTGTGATTGTGGATTATGAAAAGTTATCATCTCCTTTTCATGGAAATTCATAAATCTTCAATTATTAAGTCGTAATTGTTAGTATCACACGATGGTTAGGACAAGTAAATTTCTGATGTAAGGAAACAAACTACAAATTAATTTAACTTTATAACAAAAGTAGCTACTACTTATTACCCTTTATAAGTCAGGGGTTTGGTTTAAATGGGAGATTAGAAACCCAAAACTTTGAGAGACAGTTTTTTTTGTCTGTAAAAATTTGTAGTCTTAATTTTTTCAACGAATCCGCCAGCTCCACACATTTGGAATTCCTCAACTAATAGCACATTGAATTATCTCAAGCTTTGCCTCCCCAAAAGGCTCAAGCCGATAATATGGGCCCGGATATTAAACAAAGTTAGCCATGAGTTTGATGAAAATATGATTACAGAGTAAATAGACATGGTCACGAATAACGTTTCATTAATATGATTAATTTTCAAAATAAAACACGCTAGAGTATTTAGCCCAGGTTATGTAGGAAATAGGTGATGAAAATATTTAATATATTAGGCGTACAAAATGAAACTCAGCCACAGGGTAAATTTGAATTTTGTACACCTAGCAGTTCATTTTTTCAAAATTTTAAACATTTTAGGCGTTAAAGTCCATCAAAAGATGACCTTCTCCGTGCAAGAAGGTTATTGAAGTATAACCATTAAGAAGGTTAATTTTTAAAGGCTTGTAAATCGTAAACCGTTAAAGATACCGAAAAAATGCACTAAATAAAATCAGTTGGAAATTCAATTCTCTTTAATTTTTATTCTATTCATTTTTTCTCTAGGACGCACTGTTTTCAAGATAAATTTATTTAAAAAAAAATTATTTTCCGAAAATGGTGCATCCTAGAAAAAAATAATTAAGTACAAATTTATAGAGAATTAAATTTCCTACAATTTTTATTTATTATGTGTACAAAATGAAACTCAGCCACAGGGTAAATTTGAATTTTGTAGATTTTAGCCGAGTTTCATTTTGTACACATAATAAAAATGAACATTTTTATTGAGGACAAGATTTCTCGAAGGGGTTCTCAATTTATTAGGAGATATTTTCGAGGTTGTCGTGTAAAATTGAGAATTTTTAAATAAATAAAATATTTAAATTTAACGTTCGAAAAAGTGGATACGCTCCATGTTTATAAATGTGGGCATCTGCTTTCCCTAGGGGCGAAAGACCATTAATTTCTTGGAGGGGTCTTCGGATATTGAAGTTGCCGGAAGGGAAAGCGCCCCCGCGTGGTTGAGCAAAAAAGGCGAGAAAAACATATTTTTTTTTTCTGTCTCTCTCTCTCTCTCTCCTCTCCCTCTTTTCGAAGGACTATAAGGACTCCCAGGGGATTCCTCCTCGGATATTAAATATTCATAAAATCCCTTCTTTGAGAAAAAATCAAATAAATAAAGAAAATTAGGTTTTGCGGTTGATGTCTTGGGGCAATGTTTTCTCAAGAAAACATGAATAACTGTCAAAATGAGGTAGAAAAAGCCTAATTTTTTGTCTCAAAATACCGGGTAACTAAAAAAAACGGGAATTTGGTCTTAACCCGAATTTTCCATGCCTAAAAACCCTTTTTTGAAACGCGGAAAGTCAGAAAAAAGTCATTTTATAAAAAAGAAAATGAATTATTAAAGAAAATGAATTTTCTCAAAATAGTAGTGATACCCTCGGTGGATGTTTTTTTACACGTACATAGTTATTAGGTGTACAAAATGAAACTCGGCTAAAATTTACAAAATTGAAATTTACCCTGTGACTGAGTTTCATTTTGTACACCTAATAAATAAAAATTTAGGAAATTTAATTTTCTATAAAAACTTAATTATTTTTTTCTAGGATGCACCATTTTCGGAAAATAATTTTTTTAAAAATAAATTTATCTTGAAAACAGTGCGTCCTAGAGAAAAAATGAATAGAATAAAAATTAAAGAGAATTGAATTTTCAACAGATTTTATTTAGTGCATTTTTTCAATATCTGTAACGGTTTACGATTAACAAGACTTTAAAAATTAACCTTTTAATGGTTATACTTCAATAACCTTCTTACACGGAGAAGGTCAACTTTTGATGGACTTTAACGCCTAAAATGTTAAAAATTTTTAAAAAATGTACTACTAGGTGTACAAAATGAAACTCGGCTAAAATCTACAAAATTTACCCTGTGGCTGAGTTTCATATGTTCACTTTGTCGGTCATGCCTTCCGGACGTAGTCATTTTTTTGGGGACACTTCACAGTGTTTTCCCTATTATCTTTATTCCTCCCCCCCCATCGGTATTTTTTTGACAGGGTGAAGCCTCAGGACTTTAAACAAAATCATTCAAAAGCTATTCATGTGTAAAACTAAAAAACCCACCTGTTGCATTCGCAACTTGTTGATTTTTTTGTCCATTATAAACTATAAAAAAAACAAAAAAAGTAATTAGAATTTAGAATGAACATGAGCTAGATGGGAATGTAAATTTTATAATATTAGTATGAGATAATACATGTTTGCCAACTTCAATGTTTTGTCAATAGTTGAAATTGACAAATGCAATTATTGGGAATTTTGAATACAATTCCTGTCGTCCATTTGACACAAGCATTTTTCGGACTCGCTAAATTTCAAAGTCAAAACGCGTCTCTCAGTGGCAAATTGAAATGTTTGTTAAAATTTAAAATTTTTTTTCCGAATCGGAATACATTTTAGCATCACAAAGGGTTCTTCGATTCGACCATCAATGATTGATGGAGTTCGAAAGGTCGAGCGTGTCTCCTATTCAACTAGAAAAGATCCATAATGTATGAACGTTTTCACGTCGGCGGAAAATGAGCTAAGAGATTGTACAAGAAGGCCCAAGAAATAAATACACGTCCTAATATATTCCGATACGTTTCATATTTGGGTTACAATAACAATGTTTCGTTTCCTCAACCCGTTGTATTCTATATAATCCAGTTTCGTTATAATAAAAGGGCCTTTTTCTTTATTTTTGGGTCAAAAACCTCTCTCAAGTTCAAGAACATCCGTTTTTAAAGATTAATTTTACTTCCAGAATTGCGAAAACGGGGTAAAATTGATAAAAAATATTTATCTCCACTTCACCATACGTTTCCTGACCGAAGGACATTTATCTCATGTGGTTATCACAAGACATATTATCTCCAAAGGATGCCCTTGATAAATTCGGCGGGGACGTCAACCCTTTGTGCACAATATGTTTTTAATTGACACTTCATTTTTGTTTAATAAAACGTTAATTAAAATAAACAATTACCAAAACATCAAATCAATCTTTTTTCAATTAATTGTGTCAGTTGACCTGATTGAAAATTCGTTGAAAAAAAGTTGACATTTTTAAAAACTGTTGGAAACTTAACCTTTGGACGGTTTACTTAGTATTTTAAAAATACTCAGGTTGTAGGGTTTGTTTATGAGTTGGTCTGTTTATAAGAGAGTGACGTCTTGGAGTAGACAAGGTCGGGAGCTTTACGTGATTTTAGGGATTTTCTATAAATTCCGCTTATTTATGCAAGGAAAAAATAGGCGTTTTACTTTTTTTAAAAAAGAAACTATTTTCTCCACGACTTCCGGGAAGCCCAGATGTACCACCATCTTAGTTATTAGGTGTACAAAATGAAACTCAGCCACTGGGTAAATTTTGTAGATTTTAGCCGAGTTTCATTTTGTACACCTAGTAGTTCATTTTTTCAAAATTTTGAACATTTTAAGCGTTAAAGTCCATCAAAAGTTGACCTTCTCCGTGTAAGAAGGTTATTGAAGTATAACCATTAAGAAGGTTAATTTTTAAAGGCTTGTAAATCGTAAACCGTTACAGATATTGAAAAAATGCACTAAATAAAATCTGTTGGAAATTTAATTCTCTTTAATTTTTATTCTATTCATTTTTTCTCTAGGACGCTCTGTTTTCAAGATAAATTTATTTAAAAAAAAATTATTTTCCGAAAATGGTGCATCCTAGAAAAAAATAATTAAGTACAAATTTATAGAAAATTAAATTTCCTACAATTTTTATTTATTCGGTGTACAAAATGAAACTCAGCCACCGGGTAAATTTGAATTTTGTAGATTTTAGCCGAGTTTCATTTTGTACACATAATACTTCATCTATCAAACTATCTTTTTATCCATAATTTAGTGATCGAATTAAACGCTTTAGTACTGTAGTTACCTAAAAGGTCAATTGTTAGTTCACTGTGTTAGTTTACTTAATGTAGGCATAAGAGGGTGAATATTAGTTTATA
The DNA here is from genome assembly GCA_014119065.1 of Orius insidiosus. Classification (NCBI taxonomy): domain Eukaryota; kingdom Metazoa; phylum Arthropoda; class Insecta; order Hemiptera; family Anthocoridae; genus Orius; species Orius insidiosus. Next base: position 28,459 of record JACGAQ010000260.1, read on the forward strand.
ATCAGAGCCCATCTGCGTTTCCTCCTGAGTGACTTCGTCGAGACGGATAATCCATAATCAATATTAACTATCAAACAATCAAAAATCAATTTAGCGACATTAGGCCGTTGAATTAAGCCACTGAAATGCTTTAAACAAGACGACTTTTTTTTCCGGATTGAATTAAGTGCAATATTAAACACATTTAAGTTTGGGGGTTTATTCTGTTTTTTTGCGCTGAATACGGAAGTTATAAAATTATAACTTTGATCTAATTAAGTCTCGATGATCAAACAAGTTTCAGAAACAATACTGTTTAATTGAGATCAAGATTTAGCTGTCCAGTTAATTAGTAGCAAAGCAATATCCCTTTCAGGGACTTCCTTTGATTTTCATGATGTAATGCGTTCTTGTTTATAAACGTCTGTCAATCCATTCAGGGACCTTTTTGGCCGACGCCCTTGGGTACTGGTGCAGCTAATCCATATTTTCCACCTTAATGAACCTTTTACGCTTAAATTGTTTTACCCCAAATCCCAGATATTTTTGTATAAGAGAAGGTTAATTTTTTTAAAATATTAGGTGTACAAAATGAAACTCGGCTAAAATCTACAAAATTCAAATTTACCCTGTGGCTGAGTTTCATTTTGTACACCTAATAAATAAAAATTGTAGGAAATTTAATTTTCTATAAATTTTTACTTAATTATTTTTTTCTAGGATGCACCATTTTCGGAGAAAAATTTTTTTAAAAATTTTATCTTGAAAACAGTGCGTCCTAGAGAAAAAATGAATAGAATAAAAATTAAAGAGAATTGAATTTCCGACTGATTTTATTTAGTGCATTTTTTCAATATCTGTAACGGTTTACGATTTACAAGCCTTTAAAAATTAACCTTCTTAAAGGTTATACTTCAATAACCTTCTTACACGGAGAAGGTCAACTTTTGATGGACTTAACGCCTAAAATGTTCAAAATTTTGAAAAAATGAACTACTAGGTGTAAATGAAACTCGGCTAAAATCTACGAAATTCAAATTTACCCTGTGGCTGAGTTTCATTTTGTACACCTAATAAATAAAAATTGGAGGAAATTTAATTCTCTATAAATTTGCACTTAATTATTTTTTTCTAGGATGCACCATTTTCGGAAAATAATTTTTTAAAAAATAAATTTATCTTGAAAACAGTGCGTCCTAGATAAAAAATGAATAGAATAAAAATTAAAGAGAATTAAATTTCCAACTGATTTTATTTAGTGCATTTTTTCAATATCTGTAACGGTTTACGATTTACAAGCCTTTAAAAATTAACCTTCTTAATGGTTATACTTCAATAACCTTCTTACACGGAGAAGGTCAACTTTTGATGGACTTTAACGCCTAAAATGTTTAAAATTTTGAAAAAATGAACTACTAGGTGTACAAAATGAAACTCAGCCACAGGGTAAATTTGAATTTTGTAGATTTTAGCCGAGTTTCATTTTGTACACCTAGTAGTTCATTTTTTCAAGATTTTAAACATTTTAGGCGTTAAAGTCCATCAAAAATTGACCTTAAATGTTTAAACTTTTGAAAAAATGAACTACTAGGTGTAGAAAATGAAACTCGGCTGAAATCTACAAAATTCAAATTTACCCTGTGGCTGAGTTTCATTTTGTACACCTAATAGATAAAGATTTTGAGGGAAAAAAATTAAATTTTTATAATTAAACGTAAATTTTAATGGGGAACCTTCTCTGGGAAGGAGAGCTTAAGTCAACTCAATCACTTGAGCAAACAGGTATTGGGGAATAGACCTTTCGCACGGATATTGGCTTTTCCAATCGTTTCTATTTTTTTAAAATCGAAATATGTTTAAATAATGGACGTCATAAAAAAATGTTTTAATTTTAAACTTCTTTTGAGACCTCTATGTGGAGCAATTTAGTGGTAGTAACATTGTTATTCACCAAGGTTGTTTTTAGCCATCTCACACAAGAGATAAGGCGGAATAACAAAGATGTTGCATTATTTCAAACCCCCAACAGAATGCTAATTTTTAAACATTTGATTAAAAATTTAAACCGTTGGTGAAATCAGGATTTCGAATCTCACGAAATATTTAATTGATGAGATTTCAGTGAGTCGGAATCCTGCATTAATAAGGCATTGACAGGGCATCTTTATTCAAAATTAAATTATTAATATTCCTACGGGGAAGAGAATGCTTTTGGGAGACCCTCGAGTGGTAATAAGTCCTAGATAGCGTTTCTAGAAACCCACTTGAGATTAAATCCCGACCGACGACGCTGCTCCTGTCAAAATCTTCGCCTTCTCCATATGTTCAAACATTTCAATTACTTGAAACTCGTGGAAGTCTGGACTTGGGTGGTGGGCTACCAAAACAGCCCCCACTGAAACAGTGCCTTTTTTTATTGGACAAGAAAAATCCAGCTTTCCTCGGTTTTTATGCCAGCTCATGTAAACCAGAATGATGGAGTTCTTTTTTTAGCTAAATTTTTGATTTTTTCATATTGAATTTTATGTCTCTCACAAACGTCATGTCTAGGGGCTTTAGACATCTTCTTGAATAAGGAATAGGGTAGGTAAAGTCTTTTCTATTGTGTTTTCTAGGCCAATCGTTTGTGTCAAAAAAAAATTCATAAAAAAAATAGTTTAAAGATACACAACGTTTGATACTACAATTTCCTCAAGAAAAAAAAAATTAAAAATAGCCTTGTTTAGAATGGCCTGTCAGTCTTCGTATGTATGAGGAGTTTTATATAAACTTTCTTTAGATGGATAAGCAATTGATATTTTTTCCTCTTTTTTGGTTGAACAAATACTTAATGTTTGCTTTTAATTTTCTTTACTTAAGAGTTTAATAATCCAGTTATTATGGGAAGTAGGAAAATGATAGGATTCGCCGTTCTAATTCGAAACCGTGTTAATTACACCAATTCGGGTGAATGAGAAGGGCGAACTGGGCAGATTGCTGAGGGTGCTTTGAGTAACAATAGGGTGAACCGATTTTCCCTCAGATCCGACACGATACCTTGAGCATTGTCCGTCCCGAGTCTATTCAAAACGTGGAAACAGAATACACAGTGTGTACTGGAGTACATATTCCAAGAGCAATAACTCCTAAGTTTCATAATCGCCGCTCTCAAATCGCCCATAAAAGAATTCGAAAAAAAAGTAAACAGATTCTTCAAAGTTGTGCTATTTTACATAAAAATTCACTCATCTGTCTAATGTTTTTGTGCCACTTGGGGCATCTTCTCGACCCCATTTACGAAGAAATCCTTTTAGTCTACAGACCAACTTTCTCTTTATGACGTAAAAGTTATCACTCTTATAGTTTATTTTTAAAACAAATTGTTCTCCGATGAGCGAAAAGTAATCGGACGGAATTGGTTTACCTCGGTGTTGTTAACGCTTGGCCGGTTTATCGGCGGTTAAGAAATTCCTCTTGAATTCGGAATTATTTTTTTTTTCTTTACTTAAGAGGGGCCTCTTGTAGAATAGTTTACTTAGCCTGCCAACGACGGGTTATAAATCTTGTAGTCTCCGGAGGTGGCCGTTTCTTACATTTTTCTTCCGGAAAAAAAATTCCGTAGACAAAGTTTTTACTGGAGGAAATTGGTAAAATTCGCTTACCAATCGTGTGGTTACACCTAAAATAAATCCCACCCATGGCTTACCTATTATAACGAACCTGAATTTTTTTTTCTCTCTCCAATTAAGTCAGCAAAGCTAAAGGAGGATGGACCTAGGCTAGCCGTTCCGCCATATTGCCATGGCTCCCGTCTTAGGCATTATGGCTCCCGTTTAAGGCATTTTTCACAGTTATTGTCCACGAAACAACGGCCGTCTTAGGCATTATGGCTCCCGTTTAAGGCATTTTTCACAGTTTTTGTCCACGAAACAACGGATTTACGGCATTTTTCACATTTTTTGTCTAAAAAAACAACGAATTTAAGGCATTTTTCATAGTTTTTGTCTAAGAAACAAGGGATTTAAGGCATTTTTGACCGAAAATTGCCATTTTTAAGGCTTTTTTCACAGTTTTTTGTCTAAGAAACAACGGATTTAAGGCATTTTTGACCAAAAATTGCCTTTTTAAGGGATTTTTCACAGTTTTTGTCCACGAAACAACGGATTTAAGGCACTTTTCACATTTTTTGTCTAAAAAAACAACGAATTTAAGGCATTTTTCATAGTTTTTGTCTAAGAAACAAGGGATTTAAGGCATTTTTCACCAAAAATGTCCTTTTATAAGGCATTTTTCACAGTTTTTTGTCTAAGAAACAACGGATTTAAGGCATTTTTCACATTTTTTTGTCTAAAAAAACAACGAATTTAAGGCATTTTTCATAGTTTTTGTCTAAGAAACAAGGGATTTAAGGCATTTTTCACCAAAAATGTCCTTTTATAAGGCATTTTTCACAGTTTTTTGTCTAAGAAACAACGGATTTAAGGCATTTTTGACCAAAAATTGCCTTTTTAAGGCATTTTTCACAGTTTTTGTCCACGAAACAACGGATTTAAGGCACTTTTCACATTTTTTGTCTAAAAAAACAACGAATTTAAGGCATTTTTCATAGTTTTTGTCTAAGAAACAAGGGATTTAAGGCATTTTTGACCGAAAATTGCCATTTTTAAGGCATTTTTCACAGTTTTTTGTCTAAGAAACAACGGATTTAAGGAATTTTTGACCAAAAATTGCCTTTTAAAGGCATTTTTCACAGTTTTTGTCCACGAAACAACGGATTTAAGGCACTTTTCACATTTTTTGTCTAAAAAAACAACGAATTTAAGGCATTTTTCATAGTTTTTGTCTAAGAAACAAGGGATTTAAGGCATTTTTCACCAAAAATGTCCTTTTATAAGGCATTTTTCACAGTTTTTGTCTAAGAAAGAACCGTTTGACTGGATTTTCTAGTGTTTTTTTACGGTTTTCGGGTCAAGAAAAATTTTTCGGTTTTTTATTTCGGTTTTCGGGTCAAGAAAAATTTTTTTTTACGATGTAAAAACATTCTTAAGGCTTTTTCACTTTTCTTGAAAAAAGTGACAAATCCCTTTTTTCAACGAGGGAATGTCATCGTTTTTAACGGAATAACCCCCGCCCCCCATCTCATTTTATTGTGACGTCGAAAAAAGCTAAAAAAAGGAGCTAAAAAGGGTCCTAAACCGTTTTTAACCTTCTGACATCTAATAACCTTTTAATCCAAGTTCAGTAAGGTCTTTTTCGGGAGGGAAAAAAAGTTCGCAATAAGGGAGCAGCCATATACTAAACCAGGATGACTTAGCAGTTACACTGGTTAGGAATAAACTTCGTTTCGTTGTGAGAGGTCGAGCATAAAAATTTACGATCCCCCTTTTGCCTTTCCTGAGCACGCCAAGGCCTCAAAATTTATTTCTCATACCCAACAAAATAAACGTGGCGAAAAATATTTTTATTCATCTAATTTATCAAAACTTAATTTCGGTTACAAATCGAATATAAAACGATTCGGGGAAATTGAATAGAGGTCATTTGCCATTGGCAGATGCCATTTATTGGGGGAAACTGGCCGAGTTTTCATTTGCATCTGAAAACTCCCGAAACCTTTCGACTCCGTCGTTATTTAACCGGTGTGATAATGGCTTCTGAATGTTTTTTTTAAACCAGTTTTTGTAATTTACGATTATACAAAAACAACATTTTCATGATTAATTAGAGGGAAACCGACCTCCGGAAAAACAATGTAAATTACAACTTTTAGGGGGGGCCATATTAAATCAATGAATTGCTGTGTATTTTTGTAAAAAGTTCAAGATTTATTTAAAAGGAATAAAACTTTTTCCAAAAACTGGGATTAGAACTTATGACCTCTTTTGCTAGTTTTCATGGCAACTTCATGGTATTGATTGAAGAATGATTTTTATTATTAGGTGTACAAAATGAAACTCAGCCACAGGGTAAATTTGAATTTTGTAGATTTTAGCCGAGTTTCATTTTGTACACCTAGTAGTTCATTTTTTCTAAATTAAACATTTTAGGCGTTAAAGTCCATCAAAAGTTGACCTTCTCCGTGTAAGAAGGTTATTGAAGTATAACCATTAAGAAGGTTATTTTTTAAAGGCTTGTAAATCGTAAACCGTTACAGATATTGAAGAAATGCTCTAAATAAAATCTGTTGGAAATTTAATTCTCTTTAATTTTTATTCTATTCATTTTTTCTCTAGGACGCACCGTTTTCAAGAAATTTATTTAAAAAAAATTATTTTCCGAAAATGGTGCATCCTAGAAAAAAATAATTAAGTACAAATTTATAGAGTATTAAATTTCCTACAATTTTTATTTATTTGGTGTACAAAATGAAACTCAGCCACAGGGTAAATTTGAATTTTGTAGATTTTAGCCGAGTTTCATTTTGTACACCTAATATATTATGTCGAATTAATTTAAGAAAACTGTTTATTTTTTGGAAACAAAAATTTGATAGTCGATTTCGGCGTTACCCCTTTTCTGGGGGTAGTTAAAGGTTGAGTACCTTTTGCTTAATTCGAGCGTTGGCGAAAATCTTGGAAAAGGGCAATTTTGTGCATTATGAGGCGCCTAATTTCGCCCTAATTCTGCGATGGAAATTAAAAGAAATATCCCCTCCAAAGGAGGCTCAAAACTCAACCTTTTTAACCGCCGAAGCCTAAATATTGCCTATGGCAATATTAATTTTTGGTTATATTAAAATATAAAAGACCCATAAAGCCTTTTCAAGCTTCTTATTTTATCAAGTTATAATTTAATTTCGAGTGATTGCTCAAGAGTAAACATGATATTTACCCTAAAAAAAAAAGAAGAAAAAAAGAAAACTTTTTTAAAAATTACTATTTTATGAGGAAGGTTAACTTAAACTACTATATTTGTAGGTGAAACACGTAAATAAACTCAATACCTGAACGCTCTTCCTCCCACGTTCTATTTGACTTCAATTCACATCAAATTGAGATTAAATTACAAAAGCTCATTTCTCATTCAAACATGGCCCCAATTTGCGCCTCCCGCGTTTCCCTCTTTTAAGGGCCTTGATCAAACGTTGATTTCCAAAGATAACCTCCTTTCAGGAAACTTTAAAGGGGCTTGATCATTCATTAAAACCTCGATAACTTTTTATCGATTTTTAAAAATTCAAACTAAAGATTAAAAGTAGATTTTTTTAAAGGTGCCATGAATGAACAATGAGAAAGTTTTCATTGTCGATATTGAATGGATTCACTAAGTTCCCTCATAGTTTACCTACTTTCATAAACATTAAACCAAGAATCCGGGATAATTCAATTATTTTATCGCCCCCCTCGGCTTTTAAGGCCTCTCGAACGAAACAAAAGCCAGAAAACCTTAATTATTTCAAACGTTTAAAAGCCCCACTTCAAAGATTAAAACACTACACACATTAATATTTTAAATTTAACACCCCACAATTTTCATGAATACCTTAATATTTTAGGCATTTCAGAAAGCGAATTAGGCAGCGAAAAAAATTAAAGCTTCGCAACTTTTATTTCTGGATGATTAAATGAGAATGTTAATTTTTAACGAGCGTTTTTGTAAATGTGAACAGAAGGGTTTAACGTTATCCGCGGTAATCGCTGTCGGATCACGGATCCCGACGTGATCGAAACCTATGTCAAGCACAGACGTTCTCGATTATAAGCCTAAATTACAATATTAATCTTCTTTCCATTAATAAACCATTAGCATTTTGAGGATCTCATTATTTGTAATTGCTTAAAAATTAGATGATTTTTAAAAGGAGGAAAAAAAGGAAGTTGAAATCCACCTGATGCGCCATAGGCGATTTCCAGGTCAAAAACGCGACCCGAGGGACGATAAACAGGTTAGGAAACTTCAAACACTTCATTAAAGCCTTAATTGCTGAGGACACTGGCCATCGCAAGTGCAACTCTTGATTGGTCATACCTTTGATGTGGCCGAAATTGTTATAATCCCTAACGCTCATTTTAAACACAGTTTTCCGACAGAACTTTTCCCGTACTTTAACTTTATGAACAGAACTACTGACCCGTATGGACAAAATCAACTTTAGAGTCTAATCCTGGACCTATAGGATTGTACTTACTTGAATAAATTGCTTTTCATTGCAAACAACATTTTCAACCACAATAGCGTAGGCTTAGGGAAAATTATGGCAGTAATTAACGTTCAATAAACCTCAAATATGGGAAGTCGGGGTTAAAAAAATACTAAAAAAAATGTTTCTTTGCCTTAAAAGCATTGAATTGTAGAAAATCCTGCATAAAAGAGTGGTTCTTCCCAAAATTAAGTTAAGTGAAAAGGTAGAAAATGCCCCAAAATCTTATAAAAGGGTCTTCAAATAAAGGGCGTGAATGATCGTATGTTTAAGTTCAACACTTTTCTGTTATTTCGGTAAACAGGGTTAAAGTTGCGGAACATAACGTCTAATTGAATTGAAAGGGCTCACGATGGGTTCCATTTACCTTAAACGGTTCCTGCTCCTAAAGTATGATTATGGTCGGACGTGCTATATTCCATTTAAAGTCAAAACATAAAACAATTCGTTCTTTTACTTCTGAAAATGCGAAAAACTAATTTTCTACATGGTATTTTATCACCGAACACGTTATTTCCATTCTAACGCATTTCGGTTCCATGTTTTTCATAAATACTTTGAAAGGAAGAAATGTCATTCCACTCACTCCGATGGGTTTGATGCATGAATCAATTGATGTGAGCGCTATTTACATCTCCCTGATTTAACATTAAAAATTTTTCTTCGATTCTAAAAAATATTATATTTATTTTATGAGTCATTTGGTCGATTCTCATTTGTTCTTGAGGGGAAGTAATTTTGCAAAAATTGTCTTAACAAAAGAAAACGTTTAGGGAAAATGGGTTTTTTCTTCTTTTAATAGAAATTAACATTTAAAAAGATAAAAAGAAATTGTTCAGTTCTAATTGAATGTTCCTTTTTTTCATTAAATCCTCTGAGTCCTTTTAATACCCAGTAATTAAAGAAGATTATTATTTTTTATTAATAAATACATCCAGTTAATTTACGGTCGGTTACTTTCAGTTTGTACAAATGCAAATCTAGCCACTAATTATGCTCGCGTTGAATTAATCATGTAATCTGGCTCTGTGGTTATGGTGGTGGTTTTTGGGGACACTAGGAAAATTTTTATACTCCGTATAAGCTCATGGCCGTAAAATGTGTGGAGAACCTATAAAAGTGTATGCGTAGTAAAGAGAAGGTTTTATTATATAATTATTGCGCGAAAAAGTCAACATTCGATGTTGCCTTTACGTGAGGAGAAGTTGAATCATTATTAAAATAAAAGAAGTTATAAAAATTGCAAATAAAATATATAAAATAATATTTTTAAGAAGTCACACTTGAGGCTTGAAGGGTTGCGACCATGATGTACGACTTTAACCCCGGCTTATTTATCTTCCTACCCTTTAGGGATCAGGATGTCCCTAAAATGAAGACATACGCACTTTCTCAACGGTAAAAAAAAAGAGAAAAAAAAACACTTTTAGGAATTACGCGATTTTTTAAATCGAATTTTCGTTGTTGCCACCCGAATGGATTTGAATTATTCCCTCATGTTACATTCATATCCTGAAAAATTGTTAACGTGTTTTTTTTTAAAAGTATAATATACCTCTGAGGTTTTGTTTTTTCGTTAAAAAGCTCGAGAACCAGGTAAACTCGTGTAAAAAAGTGAATAACGACCTTTCGCCTCGGTTGTATTTCAAAGGTTTACCACAGTTTACGCTCGCCCCGGTTGAAAACACTCCCGAGTGTCATTGCTGTATGAAAAATTATGGCGTCTCCTGTTTCTTTTAAATGTCATTTCGTTATCCTTGGTGCCCACCGGGGTTGAAACTTTTCAAATTAGAGTCATTTTCAAGCTTTTTGACGGAACCAGCGGCTAATTTTTACCTTGATTGATAGTTGGGCTTGTTGGGAAAAAAAATTTTTATCGAATAAATTAAAGGGTTTGCTCGTGTCAAAGTTTCTATAATGCTTAAGGTCAACTCAAAGGAAACTTTAGTCTTGACGAGAAACTTGGGTAAAGGAGCGAAGTGACATCTCAACCGACTTTGAGGAAATTATAATTGAAAAGGGAAAGGAAAAATTATGGGGAAGAATAAATCCATCATGTTTGCTTAAAAAAAGGATGTTTTGGTAAAAGGGCGATGACCCCGGCGTGATCGAATGCCAAAACACAATTCCCAATTTCGGTTGAAACCTTTCCGGTCATTGTGAAAAATTGCCGTCGGCTTTAAAACTCGACTTAAGGAATTGTTGTTTTTCTCGCCTTGGACGTGGCTAAATGAAGGGAAATGACGTAATGGGAATAACATTAAACCCTGGGATGTGATTAAGCTCGAAAAGGAAGAGGCTTAGACTAACCAAATCCCATTACCAAACTATTGGATTCTTCCTTTTAAATAAATAAAATGGTTTAAAAAAACATGAAAAATAAACGAAATTACACTCTCGCTTTATAAAAAAGGGCTTTTCTAAGTTTGATTTTGCTCGTTAGTGTTTCAGTATTTTTTTTTTCTTCTCACAAAGTTAATAAATTGGTTCCAATACGTCAATGCCTTTCCTTTATCCTTCAAAAGACCTTTTTGAAGCAAAACGCTCATTAACCCTCTCCCTCTGTTCGCCATTAGATAGGGGGACTAAATTAAAAAATACCTTCTCATCCAATTCCAAAATTTTACTTTATAATTTTTTTTTGCATCTCTGCATTCTTTTCAGGGAACATTATTAAAAATTTTCAATAAGCGATATATTATTTTTTAAAATTCCATTAAATTATTGATAATTCACTATTACCATTAATTAAATTATTAGGTGTACAAAATGAAACTCGGCTAAAATCTAAAAAATTCAAATTTACCCTGTGGCTGAGTTTCATTTTGTACACCTAATAAATAAAAATTGTAGGAAATTTAATTCTCTATAAATTTGTACTTAATTATTTATTTCTAGGATGCACCATTTTCGGAAAATAATTTTTTTTAAAAATAAATTTATCTTGAAAACAGTGCGTCCTAGAGAAAAAATGAATAGAATAAAAATTAAAGAGAATTGAATTTCCAACAGATTTTATTTAGTGCATTTTTTCAATATCTGTAACGGTTTACGATTTAAGGCCCTTTAAAAATTAACCTTCTTAATGGTTATACTTCAATAACCTTCTTACACGGAGAAGGTCAACTTTTGATGGACTTTAACGCCTAAAATGTTTAAAATTTTGAAAAAATGAAGTACTAGGTGTACAAAATGAAACTCGGCTAAAATCTACAAAATTCAAATTTACCCTGTGGCTGAGTTTCATTTTGTACACCTAATAAATAAAAATTGTAGGAAATTTTATTCTCTATAAATTTGCACGTAATTATTTTTTTCTAGGATGCACCATTTTCGGAAAATAATTTTATAAAAAAATTAATTTATCTTGAAAACCGTGCGTTTTAGAGAAAAAATGAATAGAATAAAAATTTAAGAGAATTGAATTTCCAACAGATTTTATTTAGTGCATTTTTTCAGTATCTGTAACGGTTTACGATTTACAAGCCTTTAAAAATTAACCTTCTTAATGGTTATACTTCAATAACCTTCTTACACGGAGATGTACTTTTGATGGACTTTAACGCCTAAAATGTTTAAAATTTTGAAAAAATGAACTACTAGGTGTACAAAATGAAACTCGGCTAAAATCTACAAAATTTGGGTTGTGGCTGAGTTTCATTTTGTACACCTAATAAATCCATAATGTCCCAGCGTCCTTTTTAGTTCTGCAAGGAGTTATGATTTTTTTTTATTTCAAAAATCACAAATGAGGCTCAGAATTGAGGGGGAGTTGTTTTAACGATAAAAAAAATTTAATTAATTTCCAAAAATAAAAACATTCCAGTTGATCGATTCGAATTAACTCTTTCAAGTTAACATCCTGGGAAAAAAAATTCATTTTTATCACTGAATCGTAAAGAAAAAAATTATTCTGAAATGATAATTGGGAGGGAGAGAGAAAAACTTGGAATTTATTTGGAAAATGGAATTCCTTTTTCGGAGCGCATAGTAGGCATTGTATAAAAACCAATATGAAAAAAAATATCGTTCACCCTATAATAAAGTCTCTAATAAAACACAAATGAGACTTTGAAAAGTGTTTTCTCATTTTGGACCTGCTTCCCTCCGTATTTCAAGGGTGAAAGGCCTCTCAGTTTATGTCCCCCGTAGTATATAATTTTTAGAACGGTTATATCCTACGTAAAAGTCATCTCCCTGAGAATATTGGCTTCTTTAAATTTACTCCTAAATTATTAAAAAAATTAAAATTTTCTACGTAAAACCTCAATAAAGAAAACGTTTTTTATTGGAGGTGAAAATATATGGGAGTTGTTAAGTAGATTTAGTTCCCTTTTACCAACTTTGGAGGATTACACTCATTAATAAAAACGACTTGGGGGAAAGTTGAAGATTAGTTGCCATTGGTGGACTAAAAACGTTTTGACTTTGTGTGCTAATTTGCCAAATTAGGCGGTTATAAGGAAAAAAGGGGATATAAAAAAATAAATAATAGGATTCAAACAAAGGATGTTTCGGGGTAGAAATAAAAACGACATTTCTGTTCTGGAAGTTGGTACCTAAGGGACAATACGCTTATCTTTAGGGTTAGGGAAGGTTCTGCCTTTAAATGGCGACATTTGTGAGCTTTTGCGGTTTTATACCCCGGAGATCTCGACATACAAACGGTTAGATTCATCTATCAGGTATCACTTATCTTTCCACCCATTTACCACAGGCGACGTGTTGTTGATTCTACGTGAGAACAATACTAAAGTTTCCTTTTTTTCAGGGATGTGAGACGAACCCCTGGAATGAACGAGACAACGGAAGGGCTGTCTTTATGCGGCCATTACGGAAACTGTACCGACCGATACGGAGACGACATCATATTCGACGATATTGTCCAGTCGGTATTTTGCGTCCTCTATACGTCAATATTCGTCCTCGGTATATTCGGAAACGTCCTCGTTTGCTACGTCGTTGGAAGAAACAGAGCGATGCACACAGTCACCAACTGCTTCATATCTAACCTTGCACTCTCAGACATTATGCTCTGTATACTTGCTGTTCCATTCACTCCATTATACACATTTTTGGGTAAGTCTTTTAAAATATTTCGTTCGTGTTAGATGAACCGTCATTGTAGGATTGTATAACGTAAATTACATTTTCTCACATCTAATAAATTTATGATCCCACCTTTGGATCTCGTCTTCCATCCTCTTGCTAATTTTACATGCATCCTTAATGTCTTAGCGTTCTGACAATGAAATGATTTATAGAAAGCGAAGCTTCACTTGGTATAATTAACGCCCTCGTTGTTATCTGTTACGCTCGAGACATTCAAGGTTTTTATTAGGTGTACAAAATGAAACTCGGCTAAAATCTACAAAATTCAAATTTACCCTGTGGCTGAGTTTCATTTTGTACACCTCATAAATAAAAATTGTAGGAAATTTAATTTTCTATAAAGTACTTAATTATTTTTTTCTAGGATGCACCATTTTCGGAAAATAATTTTTTTAAAAATAAATTTATCTTGAAAACAGTGCGTCCTAGAGAAAAAATGAATAGAATAAAAATGAAAGAGAATTGAATTTCCAACAGATTTTATTTTGTGCATTTTTTCAATATCTGTAACGGTTTACGATTTACAAGCCTTTAAAAATTAACCTTCTTAAAGGTTATACTTCAATAACCTTCTTACACGGAGAAGGTCAACTTTTGATGGACTTTAGCGCCTAAAATGTTTAAAATTTTGAAAAAATTAACTAAATAAAACAAGTAGGAAATTTACTTCTCTATAAATTTGTACTTAATTATTTGTTTCTAGGATGCACCATTTTCGGAAAATAATCTTTTTTAAAAATAAATTTATCTTGAAAACAGTGCGTCCTAGAGAAAAAATGAATAGAATAAAAATGAAAGAGAATTGAATTTCCAACAGATTTTATTTAGTGCATTTTTTCAATATCTGTAACGGTTTACGATTTACAAGCCTTTAAAAATTAACCTTCTTAAAGGTTATACTTCAATAACCTTCTTACACGGAGAAGGTCAACTTTTGATGGACTTTAACGCCTAAAATGTTCAAAATTTTGAAAAAATGAACTAGGTGTACAAAATGAAACTCGGCTAAAATCTACAAAATTCAAATTTACCCTGGGGCTGAGTTTCATTTTGTACACCTAATAACTTTCTCGAAAGAAGCTTTTTGTGACACCCTAAAAGCGGTTTGCGGAATTGGGAAAAATCTGAGGTTTGGCCGACGATCTTTATTGATGTGGAACTCTTTACGGACGTAATGCTGAACTAATGCTGAAAAAGGGAATTTTCCCGCTAAAAACTCAGATAATAAACTCTGCAAAAAGGGAATTTTCCCGCCAAAAACTGAGATTAATTCTGTATAAAGGGTGTTTTCCCGCCAAAAACTGAGATAAACTGTGCAAAAAGGGAAATTTCCCGCCAAAAACTGAGATCAATTCTGATAAAGGGTGTTTTCCAGCCAAACGATGAAATAAACTGTGTAAAAAGGGAATTTTCCCGCTAAAAAAAGCACAATATATGAGATGGCGGCACAGGCGACATCAAAACACGCCCCCAGCGGGGATTGCCGAGAAGCTTAGTTTTGGGTGTGTTTTAAATGTTTAATCCATGAAATCCTTGCTTAATAAAATTTTTTACTGGCATCAGTTGGGTCAACACTACCTGTAAAGTCTGGTTAAAGTTTAAACTAAAGACTTTCTGACAAGTTTAATCAGATTAGGTTATCTTTGTAAGCACGGTAAATAAAACAACTCCTGTTTTTAGTCGAGTCAAATTTTTCATTTAAGTTTGACCTAGTAATGAACATTTTCCAATCTCTCAAAAGATGCCTTGAATATCTGCCTATATGGTAGATCCGGGGAATAAGCTGGATTTTTCGTTCGAGCATTACACTTCAATATGCTTGAACGGTTTTGTTCTGGGGTTCTGTCAACGTTCTGATTGTCCAGAAGATTTATCGCCTCGATATTGATGTCTGCGGTCTCCTCGTTTTAGGCTTCATCTCCGGTCGGTTCTTGTTCGAATCTCTTTAGACTTGGGATAATCCGGATGACATTGATGACCCTCTGTAGGAGATTAGGAAAGCAAGATTTGGTTAAAACTTGTTCGGAACAAAACTGCCGTAAATTCAGGGGCTTTCCGACTACCGATGATCGATACCATAAGACCCACTTCCAAACTCCTTCTGAAAAATATTAGGTCTCCAAAATGAAACTCGGCTAAAATCTCCAAAATTCAAATTTACCCTGTGGCTGAGTTTCATTTTGTACACCTAATAAATAAAAATTGTAGGAAATTTAATTCTCTATAAATTTGTACTTAATTAATTTTTTCTAGGATGCACCATTTTCGGAAAATAATTTTTTTTAAAAATAAATTTATCTTGAAAACAGTGCGTCCTAGAGAAAAAATGAATAGAATAAAAATTAAAGAGAATTGAATTTCCAACTGATTTTATTTAGTGCATTTTTTAAATATCTGTACCGGTTTACGATTTACAAGCCTTTAAAAATTAACCTTCTTAATGGTTAAACTTCAATAACCTTCTTACACGGAGAAGGCCAACTTTTGATGGACAACGCCTGAAATGTTCAAAATTTTGAAAAAATGAACTACTAGGTGTACAAAATGAAACTCGGCTAAAATTTACAAAATTCAAATTTACCCTGTGGCTGAGTTTCATTTTGTACACCTAATAGAATTTTATAAATTGATTCAAATGATAAATATGCATGAAAAGCCATATTTACTCGCCCTCTTTTCAGGCTTACGCGTAAATCCTTTTATCCCATTTTTTTCCCCCCGGTCCCTTCATTTCTACCATCTTTAGGTAAACTGGAGTTCGGTTGACAAATGAGATCGCGAGTAAATTGACAAATTTATAACAAAAAGATATTAGGAGGACCCGGGCCGTAAATAAACTTGGTTGTGTTGACCTTTTCTCCCTCTTCTCAAATTGAATTTGGCTTAGTCGTAAGGGTGAGGCGGGAAACAAAAACAGGGTGAACGTAATATCTAACTTTCTCAAGGTATGAGTAAATTTGACCGTTTTTTTATTTGTTTGTTCATAATATTTAAATTTTTTTCACATTTTACACTAACATTTCCGAAATTTTCTCCTCACTTGGATTATAAACAAAAACAAATTTTACCTCGTGAATTTTCTTTTTTTATGGGGGCGTTTCTCGTTCCAACTCATCCATCTTAATACGTCGAGAATTTTTTGTTTTTGTTTAAGAAATATTTACATCATATCTTATCACAACACCATTGAATTCCACATCAGAGATCTACTTACCATCTGGGTGGAAAATAAAACAGAAGTTTAAAAAATTCCTTCTATTAGGTGTACAAAATGAAACTCAGCCACTGGGTTTTGAATTTTGTAGATTTTAGCCGAGTTTCAATTTGTACACCTAGTAGTTCATTTTTTCAAAATTTTAAACATTTTAGGCGTTAAAATCCATCAAAAGTTGACCTTCTCCGTGTAAGAAGGTTATTGAAGTATAACCAATAAGAAGGTTAATTTTTAAAGGCTTGTAAATCGTAAACCGTTACAGATTTTGAAAAAATGCACTAAATAAGATCTGTTGGAAATTCAATTCTCTTTAATTTTTATTCTATTCATTTTTCTCTAGGACGCACTGTTTTCAAGATAAAATTTAAAAAAAATTATTTTCCGAAAATGGTGCATCCTAGAAAAAAATAAATAAGTACAAATTTATAGAAATTAAATTTCCTACAATTTTTATTTATTAGGTGCGCAAAATGAAACTGAGCCGCAGGGTAAATTTGAATTTTGTAGATTTTAGCCGAGTTTCATTTTGTACACCTAATAAATACAAACATCATCCTACCCATTATTAGGTCTATTTGATAATTGCCCTCTCTGTGTTTCATTAATTTCCTAATGCGGTGATTCATAGGTGGATAAGTGACAAATGATATGTCAAATAAACCGCCGGAATTAATTAAGTCCTTTTTAAAATGCCTAACAAGCCTTATCAGTGTGATAAAGTGGGCAGCCTTCATCTCCATAATGGCGAGCTATATTTTATTTTTAAAAAACATCACTTGAGAATAATAGACATTATTAAAAGAAAATATTGTTTTTATGAGAAAGCTCTATGTTTCACGTGTTTGGCCTTGGTTTCCCCTTGGGTAACACCCTCTTCGTTCGGCCCTGACGTCATCTCCGGGGAAATTTTTTTCTCTCTAGAAGTTACATGTTAAAAACGTAGTAGCCTCAAATTGTTCTTTACTATGACTATTTTATTTTCTTATAGCCTTTTTGATTGATGGGGAAATTTATTTTTCCCTCCTCACGACTGAATAAATTTAAGCTCTTAATTCGTCTCACGTCTTGTCCCGGGGTTTAAATTGATGAGGGTTATGCAGACGGCGAAGAGGTTTTTCGGAAGGGGAAGTCCGATGACAAATGAAAGAGCGAGCATGGCGCCAAAACTATCAGCGCCTTTTTTCTTGTAAAAAAAAACTAAGAAATAAATTTTTGATGATAATAAAAATTTCCTCTTCGTAGTAGATTGGAATTTTCCGTTTAAAATCATCCATTTATTTCCACGACGTCGAACTCTAATTTTATAAACTAGATAATCTCTCAAGAGATGGAGTTTCTATAACAAATTTTCGTCTTCCTTTAATGGGTAAGGTTAGAACCAATTTAAACACCGTTTCTTTTGAATCGAATGAAAAGTTCTTCAGTTAATTCAAGACGCTCTTTTCTGTTTGAAATAAGAAAAACTAAATTGAAAATACTAAAATTTGAAAAGAAAAGCACTATACAGGGTGCCCGGAAACACATGGCAAGCGTCTGGGAGAGCGTTAAAAAGTGGTTTTACGAAAAAAAGTTAAAAGTAAACCCCCCTTAATTTAAATCAAAGAATTTGATGGTGTAGTTTAAAATCCGCCTGGATATACAGGGTGTCCCAGACACAACCTAACTTCGTTATTTCAAATGAGAACCCCTATTTTTTATTTCAGATTCGTAATCTACGCAAAATTTCAAGTAGATTTGAGTACTCATATGACAATTTTGGAGAACTTTTAAAAAATGTCAAAATTTAGCGTTTTTTGCGCTAAAATCCGTTAAAATTGACCTAGGAGACTCGTTTTTTTTTAATTCCACTTATTTTTTCCCGAAGAATCCAGCTGTCTCAAATTTGAGCATCTTCGCATTCTGCATCATGAGATTTCGTCGCTAATGGCCTTTTTTCAAGTTTAACTCCAAATTCCATACTTCAAAAATGGAAATTAGCGATTTGTTGACGGAATTTTAATTTTTGATGCATAAACACAAAAGACGCTGTAGCTCTTTCAAAATTTGTGGTCCGAAAGAAAAATTCCTTTCAACAAGTGCTAATTTTCATTTCTGAACTAAAAATTTGGGTTCTAATTTGAAATAACGAAGTTAGGTTGTGTCTGGGACACCCTGTATATCCAGGCGGATTTTAAACTACACCATCAAATTCTTTAATTTAAATTAAGGGGGGTTTACATTTAACTTTTTTTCGTAAAACCACTTTTTAACGCTCTCCCAGACGCTTGCCATGTGTTTCCGGACACCCTGTATAGACAAATCGAGAATGTCATAAAGAGTGAAAAACACCTTCAAACTGATCCTTTATCACCGCCATAGACTGAAATCATCCATCTACCACCTTAGAACATCCTATATCAATGGCAGTGATTTTGGAGCAAAAAATAAGAAAAAGGTTTCTTCTCATGTGATTTATGAAGGCTAAAATCATAAAAAAGTATGAGGAATTGGATGAAAAAAACCACTAAAAAATGAGCCTAAAATGGGCTCAATCAGGCAATTTGCTTTAAACGGCTTGAAACGTCCTAGGACCGTTTTCAAGGAATGGCTGTCAATTTACCCTTTTCTAAAGGATAGAATCTTCACAGTACTTATTTTAAGCTCTTCAATTTTTAAAGTTTCATGAACTTTTTTTTTCACGAAAACCAATTTTTGCAGGCGTTCTTTTTTAGTTTATAAGGTTGGGTTATTGCTCAAATGCCTGCCACTTCCTCCCGATTTATTTGAAATACTTTTTTTAACTTCCTTAAAGAAGTTATTGTGATACCCTCGACGTCGGGTTTTTGGGGAAGGGTCTTCCAGACCCCGGAGGGTCAAATCGAATATTGATCTTTACCGATCTCAACTTTGTCTGTGGGGCCGGCCGGCCGTAGCATTTTTTTCCGGAACACTTTACGGCCACAATTTTCATCCGATTTTCACCAAATTTTCACCAAAATTTCTTTAGCCGGTGAAGAAGAATGTAACGAGGGCGATTTTTGAATTTCGAAAAAATGGCGGAGATATGTCTGTTTGAAATTTAAAAAATTTGCTTCGGCCGAACCGTTAATCCGATTTTCACCAAATTTTTACCGATTACTCCTTATATTTTAAGAATTTTTGGCGTAAAAAAATTGCGACTTTTTAATTATTAATTTTCTTTTCGTAGGGAGAAATTTCGTACTTCTACCCTTTACGAGAGGCACATCCCTAGGCCAAAGAGCCCGTTATTTCTACCTTGACACTTAAAAAATTTTTCGAAAAAAAGAACTTAAAAATTTAAAAAAAAAAAAAAAGAAAAAGAAAGAAAAACCAGGAAAATTTATCGAAAAAAAAAAAACTTAGAAAATTTTTCGAAAAAAAAAAAAAAAAAAAAAAAAAAAAAAAAAAAAAAAAAAAAAAAGGCCCGAAAAATTGTTCGAATAAACTAACTTGGAAAATTCTCCTTTATACTTTCCCTCCCTACTGCATCACCTTCCTTTATACTTTCGTTCCCTTATACTTCCCCCTCCATTATGCTTCCCCCTCTGTTATACTTTCCCCTTCCTTATACTTTCCCCTCTGTTATACTTCCCCCTCCGTTATACTTCCCCCTCCGTTATACTTCCCCTCCCATATACTTCCCCTCCCACATACTTCCCCTCCCATATACTTCCCCTCCCACATACTTCCCACTCCGTTATACTTCCCCTCCCATATACTTCCCCCTCCTATATAGATACTTCTCTTTAAGGAAGTTTTCGTTGGAAGCTCTTCAAACCAGTACTTTTATTCCATGTAAAAATAATAATTTGAATAAAATACGGATGAAAATTCTTTTCAACTTTGAGAAGAAATCTTTGTGTTTACAAGTAAGGGATGTAATGCAAATGTTCTTTTTTGAGGGGGCTCCCGAGGGTCTGTGGGAAAAGAGGCAGATTCCCGACGCCCCCTTCCTTTTTCTCCGACCGAACTGTCGAAGGGACGAAGAAATAAACACCGTCTGGATTTGTTGTGTCCCCCTCGTGTCAAGAACCGATGTAGCGAAAAGTGCCTGGATTAAATGCCAATCCTTTCCTTTTCCAACTTTAGAGTCTCGGAGATAGGAAAAGCAAACATCGGGGCTTCCTACGGGCAGAGCACTATCGATTCACTTTTCTCACATAAGGCTTTCCCGCTAATGAAACGTCTTGACTGAAATTGCTGTTAGGAAAGACGGAAATTCATCAAAAGGAAAAATTGGATTTCCAATCTTGATGGTAAAGGAAAAAAATTCTGTTCATAAAACAGTGAAAGAGATCTTGATTTTGAAGTAGCGCTGTCGGCTAAGAAAGATTCACTGTAAATTAAGAGAGGGCTGAAGAAGCGGATTGAAGCGTCGTGGTGCCAGCGCGTGTTAAGGCGTTAATCCCAGACACGGCGTTCATCTATGGCTGTGTTTCTCAACCTTTTTGAAGCCTACGCCCCCCCTGTAAACGATCATTTAGCGACGCCGCCAAGGGGAGCTTGAAAACGGGAGCCGGATTATAGGTTTTCGGGCCAAAGGGCCGGATTATTGGTTTTCCGACCAAAGTTCCAGAATATAGGTTTTTTGAACTAAAGGGCTGGAATATAGGTTTTCGGACTAAAGGGCGGGATTATTGGTTTTCCGACCAAAGTTCCAGAATATAGGTTTTTTGAACCAAAGGGCTGGAATATAGGTTTTCGGACTAAAGGGCCGGATTATTGGTTTTCCGACCAAAGTTTCAGAATATAGGTTTTTTGAACCAAAGGGCTGGAATATAGGTTTTCAGACTAAAGGGCCGGATTATAGGTTTTCCGACCAAAGTTCCAGAATATAGGTTTTTTGAACCAAAGGGCCGGAATATAGGTTTTCGGACTAAAGGGCCGGATTATAGGTTTTCCGACCAAAGTTCCAGAATATAGGTTTTTTGGACCAAAGGGCCTGATTATAGGTTTTCGGTCCAAAGGGCCGGATTATAGGTTTTCCGACCAAAGGGCCGGATTATAGGTTTTCCGACCAAAGTTCCAGAATGTAGGTTTTTTGGACCAAAGGGCCGGATTATAGGCTTACCGACCAAAGTTCCGGAATATAGGTTTTTTGAACCAAAGGGCCGGAATATAGGTTTTCGGACTAAAGGGCCGGATTATTGATTTTCCGACCAAAGTTCCAGAATATAGGTTTTTTGGACCAAAGGGCCGGATTATAGGTTTTCCGACCAAAGTTCCAGAATATAGGTTTTTGAACCAAAGGGCCGGAATATAGGTTTTCGGACTAAAAGGCCGGATTATTGGTTTTCCGACCAAAGTTCCAGAATATAGGTTTTTTGGACCAAAGGGCTGGAATATAGGTTTTCGGACCAAAGGGCCGGATTATTGGTTTTCCGACCAAAGTTCCAGAATATAGGTTTTTTGGACCAAAGGGCCTGATTATAGGTTTTCGGTTCAATGGGCCGGATTATTGGTTTTCCGACCAAAGTTCCAGAATATAGGTTTTTTGGAACAAAGGGCCTGATTATAGGTTTTCGGACCAAAGGGCCGGATTATAGGTTTTCCGACCAAAGGGCCGGATTATAGGTTTTCCGACCAAAGTTCCAGAATATAGGTTTTTTGGACCAAATGGCCGGATTATAGGCTTACCGACCAAAGTTCCGGAATATAGGTTTTCGGACCAATGGGCCGGATTATAGGTTTTCGGTCTAAAGGGCCGGATTATTGGTTTTCCGACCAAAGGGCCGGATTATAGGTTTTCGGACCAAAGGGCCGGATTATAGGTTTTCCGACCAAAGTTCCAGAATATAGGTTTTCGGACCAAAGTTCCAGAATATAGGTTTTTTTGGACCAAAGGGCCGGATTATAGGTTTTCGGACCAAAGGGCCGGTTGTAGGTTTTCCGACCAAAGGGCCGGATTATAGATTTTCCGACCAAAGTTCTAGAATATAGGTTTTCGGACAATTTAAAAAAAGGACTCACCCTAACGCCCCCAGCCACTTAGCCATTGCCCCGCTATCACCCAAATTTTGCATAACGCCCCCCAGTAACTTCTCGGCGCCCCCGTTGAGAATCACTGATCTATGGGGTCCAGGGTTCAAAGCGGGCGGCCCCCAAATTGAACCTAAGGAACCTAAATGGATTTTTCTGATGGAAAACACCACTGACGCATGGGGGCACAATAGATCTCCTTAAGCATTAAGTGCACCACCCCTGGAAAAAAAAGCGGATTAAAAAATTGTTCATATCCTAATCGTAAATCTTGATGAGTTGAAGAGCGATCATCATCCTAATGGGAAAATGTAAGAAGCAATGCGGGCTAATAACGGGAGGGGGAAAGAGAACTCTTCTTCAGATGGTTATTGCACTCTTTTGTGTTCAGAATTCTCCGGTCCCGAACTGGCAATCGTCTCCATTGTCACTCCTAAAAAACCTCCCCTTTTCTTCTTGATATACGATTATTGTTTCAAAAGAAACCAGATGCTTATGTCCATTTTAAAACAAAAACATCAATTTTAATAATTTATGTAAAAAATATTATTTTTTATGAGAGACATTCATGTACTAGTTGAAAACCCGGTTGTTTATTGCAGCTTTACTATCCAAGTTTTCATTATAAAGGTTTAGAACAAAAACAGTATTTCTTCCCAGTCATAATTAAATTTGGTGCGTTTTACCTTTTTTTTAGCCCTCGTTCTCCTGAGGCATTAACATGGTAAATCAATCAGAACTCGTTAGTCGACCCATTTAAGTCGTTTAACAGCAAACAAATCCGTCGGGGACTCATCGAGTTGATTTATCACTTCAACTTTCATCGTCGGTTCAAACGAAAATCAGCATTCACGTTTTAACGAAGATGTGTACGAGGTAAAACTCAGTTTGCTTCACCAAAAACCATTAAGGGCCATTTTTATGGCTTTTCACTTTTGAGTCAACAACTTCCAGAACTGTGCATTTCTAGAAGCACCCTTTTTATCGGTTATTCTCAGCCCAAAAAATCTTTTAGGCTTTTTAGCTTCTTTAGCCCCAGAAACAACCTTTTTTTAACTTCCTTAAAGAAGTTGTTGTGATACCCTCGACGTCGGGTTTTTGGGGAGGGGTCTTCCGGTGTCCAGAGGGTCAAATCGAATATTGATCTTTACCGATCTCAACTTTGTCTGTGGTGCCGTCCGGCCGTAGCATTTTTTCCGGAACACTTTACGGCCACAATTTTCATCCGATTTTCACCAAATTTTCACACAAATTTCTTTAGCCGTTGAACAAGAAACTAACGAGGGCGATTTTGAATTTCGAAAAAAATGGCGTAGATATGTCTGTTTGAAATTTTAAAAAATTCGCTGCGGCCGAACCGTTAATCCGATTTTTACCAAATTTTCACCAATTACTCCTTATATTTCTTAAGAATTTTTGGTGTAAAAAAATTGCCACTTTTTAATTATTAATTTTTTTTCGTAGGGAGAAATTTCGTACTTCTACCAATTACGAGAGGCACATCCCTAGGCCAAAAAGCCCATTATTTCTACCTCGACACTTAGAAATATTTTCGAAAAAAAGAACTTAAAAAATTTTTCAAATAAAAAAGAAAAACCCGGAAAATTTTTCGAAAAAAGAACTTAGAAAATTTTTCGAAAAAAACCGGAAAATTTTTCGAAAAAAAAAACTTGGAAAATTTTTGGGAAAAAAAACTCGGAAAATTTTTCCAAAATAAACTTAGAAAGTTTTTAGAAAAAACAAACTTGAAAAATTTACTTACCTTATTTACTTTCCCTCCCTTATACATCCCCTTCCGTTATACTTTCGTTCCCTTATACTTCCCCCTCCGTTATACTTCACTCTCTGTTATACTACCTCTCACTTAAACTTCCCCCTCCCATATACTTCCCCTCACTTATACGTCCCCCTCCGTTACACTTCCCCTCCCATATACTTCCCCCTACATTTTACGTCCCCTCCATTATACTTCCCCCTCCTATATAGATACTTCTCTTTAAGGAAGTTTTCGTTGGAAGCTCTTCAAACCAGTACTTTCTTTCTCTGAAAAGACCCTTGTTCTTCACAAAGCTCCTAGCTTCCATTTTTTAATATTATATTAGCTAATTGAGACGTCTTTAAAAAGACTTAGATTACCAATTTATAAAAGGAATTTAAAAGTAATAAAAACTGAATAGGATTTTATTTTAATTAAGCTTTAACAAGATTGTTTTTGAAGCTTTACTCGGGGCTTTGCATATAAATTGTCTTCTCAACTTAGAAAAAATTTTTGACCTAGTAAAACTTCTTTTATAATTACGTACTTAGTTGTAAATAAAATAATCGACCTGCAAGTACGAAAAAAAAGTTTTTAGGAGGAAAAAGTTTAAAAACCGTCTCAATTTTAACCTGATATTAAAAGTTTTATTAAAAGATGGTTTTAAAAAATACACAAAATTTTTAAGTTGAAAAGCGAGTGATAAATATTTATGATTTCAATAAGAGAGGAGAAATGCGAATAAACGTGCTTTTATTACGTCTTAAATAGGATTCAATTATTAATTTTTTTTTCTCCCCTCAACGAACCTGTCGAATCTGAAAAGCGTGTCACGTCGGTTATTAGTCCCGCGGTTCGGGGGCCGTGAGTGCAATGATAAATAAGAGATTAAATTCGTAATTGGAAACGAGACGTAAAATCTCAAAATGGGGGAACGCGGGAAAATTACTTGAAAAATTCAATTCATGTATTGAGATTATGACCGTTCCTTAAAAAAAAGTTTCAAGCGATTTCCCAGAATATCTTTTTATCGGGATTGTAAAAATTTTTGATATTCCAAGAATATTTTTATGACCTTTTTTTTCTTCCTTCTTCCCGAATAAATGGCACTTTTGAAAGCGGTTATTGGAGAGCGATAAAGTTGAAAAACGCAAAAGGGAATGAAAAAACGACGGTGATAAAAGTAAAAAAATGAAATGACTCGTTCAACTCTTCAATTATTATCATTTTGGCCATTTCCGTTGTAGAAATCTAAAGCATTTAGACTACTTTTTTAACAATCAACTTTTGTCTACAGTAGAAAAACCAGCATCCCCATTTCCTAATCTGAAAAAAATTTGCGAAAATTGGACGATTTCACCTAGAGTTTAAATATTCTTCTTAGCAATCCTCACAAGTTACATCTTAATTGTAAGAAGGCTAGAAATTGCGAATCAACCGCAGCCTTTTTTCTTTGAAGTTTTCCTCCAATTTTTTCCATATTGATTTTGCTGCAGTCTACGAACTTAACGAAGCTAAAAACCGTAATTTTATCAAGTTTTCTAATTTGCTCCCGATTTAAAAGAAATGGGCTATGGCCAGGGAAAACCTTTCTTAGCTTATGGCATTATTAAACACTCTTTTTATTAGGTGTTAATTATTTATAATTTTTATTTATAATTATTAATAATTTTTATTAGGTAAATTAAAATGTACCCTGTGGCTGAGTTTCATTTTGTAGACCTAATAAATAAAAATTGTAGGAAATTTAATTTTCTATTTTGTACTTAATTATTTTTTTCTAGGATGCACCATTTTCGGAAAATAATTTTTTTAAAATAAATTTATCTTGAAAACAGTGCGTTCTAGAGAAAAAATGAATAGAATAAGAATTAAAGAGAATTAAATTTCCAACAGATTTTATTTAGTGCATTTTTTCAATATCTGTAACGATTTACGATTTACAAGCCTTTAAAAATTAACCTTCTTAATGGTTATACTTCAATAACCTTCTTACACGGAGAAGGTCAACTTTTGATGGACTTTAACGCCTAAAATGTTCAAAATTTTGAAAAAATGAACTACTATAATTACGAACTCTTTTAAGAAAAATGTTTAAAAACCAATACTTTTCTCGTAAAATTGGAGCAAAACTCCAAACCCAAAAATCGTTGCTTTTCTGGTGTTTTAAAATAAATGTAACCAATTTAAACCTCGACCAAAACCCAAATTACCCTAAAAATAATTGATGTAGAGCCTTTTAATTTTTCGTGCATAATTCATTTCGTGCACAAAACGTTTTGGAAGTTTAAAACTTTATTCATTTTCAATAATTAACTCGAATTCCCCCATTCGAGAATTAATTAAATGGTTCCGATGTTTAATTAAACAACTGACCCCTTAGACTTCGAATGAACGATTTATTTATAGACTTAGGGAAAAAAAAAAAGGGTGGCATAAAAAATTTTCAACTTCACCTTTTAAGCGTAATAAGGTACCCTGTCATTTACATCCTTGGCTCCCCAAAAGTATTAAAAATAATGAAATTCCTTAATTTTCTAAAAACAAAAACTGGTTTTCCACCTTTTCTAATTTAAAACTTCATTAGCTTGAAAGTTTCTCATGTTATTTATGCTGAAAGGGTTGAAAACGTCAAAAACGTCAGTGTTGACATTCTAATCAGTTTTATGGCTTTTCGGACAATTTTTATGTGTAATAAACTTCTGGATTCTACAATGATTATTCAAGATTTATTAAGATGAGATGATAAAGATGAGAACGGTTTAAAAGCTTGGTATTATGAGCTGAGTACTCTTTTAGTTATGAATATTCAAATTTCCACTTGAAAACCAGTAGATGAGGGAAGAAAATTGAAGAAAAAGTTTAATTTGAAGTAACGAAAAAAGTTATAATTTTAAATATTCATTTTTTTAATTACAGGGAGATGGATATTCGGGAGTGCCCTTTGCCACCTGGTGCCTTACGCCCAAGCGACGAGTGTCTACATAAGTTCGTTTACATTAACTTCGATCGCCGTCGACCGTTTTTTCGTCATCATTTATCCGTTTAAGCCGAGGATGAAGCTCACGACGTGTCTGGCCATAATTGCATCGATTTGGGTCTCGTCGCTTCTTCTTACTCTCCCGTACGGGATCTACATGGCTCTCATCGGAGAGCAAACTCATCTTTGCGAAGAAGATTGGCCTTCGGAAAATTTCAGACAGGTAAACGGATGTTTTTATTGTCAGAATCGTGGGTCGGTAGTGACGATGGGAGTCTTGCAACTGGGCCAGTCCTTTCTACCTGATAAAAAATGTCGCCGATGGACGTATCTAACTGGGCCATTGTATCAAAATCATAAGTATCTAACTGGGCCAATGAACACTAAAATAATTGTATCCAACTGGGCCAATACTTGATTATCAACAAATGCGAGGAGAATTGGTCGTTTTTACTACTGCAACAAACTAACCATGTTTTTAGATGGTACTTTCCAGTTTGCGCCTTCGTACTTTAAACAGTTCCTCAAGACACACGGATTTATCGGAAATAATTACATTCCACTCGTTTTTTGATTAATTAACAGTAAACGAGAAGAGGCTTATAAGTTAAAAAAGGCAATTTTGGTCAAAAATGCCTTAAAAAAGTCAATTTTTGGTCAAAAATGCCATAAATCTGTTGTTTTTAAGACAAAAACTGAAAAATGCTTTTAATGAAAGGCAATTTTGGTCGAAAATGCCTTAAAAATGCAATTTTGGTCAAAAATGCCTTAAAAAAGTTCCGGTTTGAAGAGCTTCCAACGATAACTTCCTCAAGGATACAGGAGGAGGAAGTATTAAGTAGGAGAACACAGGTAGAGAATGTACGTAGGAGGGGGAAAAAATTCTTGAGGAAGTTAAACAAAAAAAAAAAAAAAAATTATTTTGAAAATTTTATATCAAGGTAGAAATTCAGTACGGTTAGCCAAAGAGAGGCCGCCCTCGAGCCGGCGAAGTGACTCACATTTCTGCCTAGAAAAATTATTAAGTAAAAAAATTTTGGAAAATTAAAATTTTAAAAACATGGAAAATTTTTAAATAATTCAAGGAATGTTTAGTGAAAATTTGGTGAAGATCGGACCAACGGTACGCCCACAGCGCTCATTTTAAATCTTTGAACAGTCATATCTCCGCCATTTTGAAAAATTTCGAAAAAAGCTCTCGTCATTTTCAAGATTTCTGTGAAAGGAAGCTTGTGTATAAATTTGGTGAAGATCGGATGAAAATTGCGGCCGTGAAGTGTTCCGGAAAAAGTGGCGACGGACGGCCGGACGGCCGGACGGCCGGCACCACAGACAAAGTCAGGATCGGCAAAGATCACTTATCAGATTTATCCTACGGGGTCTGGAAGACCCTTTTCTAGTAACAGGGGGTCGGAGGGTATCACAGTAACTTCTTGAGGAAGTTAAAAGTAATTTTGGTCGAAAATGCCTTAAAATAGGTAATTTTGGTCAAAAATGCCTTAAAAAAGTCAATTTTTGGTCAAAAATGCCTTAAATCTGTTGTTTTTCAGACAAAAACTCTGAAAAATGCTTTTAATGAAATGCAATTTTGGTCGAAAATGCCTCAAAAATGCAATTTTGGTAAAAATGCCTTAAAAAATGGCAATTTTTGGTCAAAAATGCCATAAATCTGTTGTTTTTCAGACAAAACTGTGAAAAATGCTTTTAATGAAAGGCAATTTTGGTCGAAAATGCCTTAAAAATGCAATTTTGGTCAAAAATGCCTTAAAAAAAGGCATGGCCGTGTGCCCGACAAGTGGGATGCAGGTTTCATTTAACTCAAGCTTGGTGGCGTGCAATTCAGAGGTTCGGGTTGACAGTCGAATATAAAACGATACTACTGTAGGATCAATAAAATATGAAGTAAATTTTTTATTGTTATCCTACTACAAAATCGACGGTATTAATTTTGGCCGACTTGGGCACCAGTTTTTGGCCGAATTAGTAATTATGGCTTTCGAGTGGTTGGCCGAGTTGGGCACGATAGTTGTCAAGTCGTTGGCCCAGTTAGATATATTTTGGGTCGTTGATGAAAATATTTGGCCCAGTTGGTTACCAGCCGTGACGATATGGAAGCCGCTACTTCGAATACAGCGCAAACCCCCTCTAGGCTTATAAATTAAGCTCAAAATCCCATCATTTTAAGAAAAAACGTCGTAAGGACTTGAATAATAAGCGACAGTACCTGTTTTCTATCGGAGTTTTGGAACTTAGTTATCTGTCTTGCTTCAAAACTTATTAATCGTCAAGAGAACCTGGGATCTCATCCAAAACTTGAATATGGTTAAGAACGGATGTTAATTATTCAAGAGTTCAACGAGAGATCCTCATATTCATTCCACCTATAACAAGAGCCCTTAAAATATTTAGGTTTAACCGTATTACAAATTGCGGCTTTCACTTTTGGTTATGATTAATTAATTATTTCAAGTGTTTCCCTTGGGGTACACCTGAATTCCGGCGGCCTGTTTCTCATATGTCTAATTTTAGTCAATTGAAAATGCCTCAATTTTTTTTTCTTCTCCCCTTCGTTGTTTTTTTGTTTTGATCGTTGATTCTCCCGGAAAAAGAGGGAACGGGAGAAAGTTTCTTTGTGCGCCTAATGGAGTGGAGTCCCAATTTATGCCAAAACTGTCGGAAGTAAAGGGAAAATAGTACGAAAACGAGGGAGGACGAAAAGAATGAATCAAGTAACTTCGAGCTGTCAAACTCGCCTTGAAAAATATGAAAAACTAATTTTTTTTTGACATCTTTTAAAAAAGAAATCCAATTTAAAATTTGAAACGTCTTACAATCTTTTGTCACGCTTGGAAATAAAAAGAGGTGGAAAATTGGATGAATCGATTTAGGTCAAGAAGCAGGCTTTTTATGGAGTAAAAATTATTTTTTAAAGTGATAAGGCCGTTGTTGTGACTTTTATAAAACCTTTTAGCCTGAATTTCAACCCTTATTTAAACAACGTCCTTCACTTTTTTGTTGTACAAATTAGGTGTACAAAATGAAACACAGCTAAACTCTACAAAATTCAAATTTACCCTGTGGCTGAGTTTCATTTTGTACACCTAATAAATAAAAATTGTAGGAAATTTAATTCTCTATAAATTTGTACTTAATTATTTTTTTCTAGGATGCACCATTTTCGGAAAATAATTTTTTTAAAAATAAATTTATCTTGAAAACAGTGCGTCCTAGAGAAAAAATGAATAGAATAAAAATTAAAGAGAATTGAATTTCCAACTGATTTTATTTAGTGCATTTTTTCAATATCTGTAACGGTTTACGATTTACAAGCCTTTAAAAATTAACCTTCTTAATGGTTATACTTCATTAACCTTCTTACACGGAGAAAGTCAACTTTTGATGGACTTCAACGCCTAAAATGTTCAAAATTTTGAAAAAATGAACTACTAGGTGTACAAAATGAAACTCGGCTATGATCTACAAAATTCAAATTTACCCTGTAGCCGAGTTTCATTTTGTACACCTAATAAAGAAAATTGTAGGAAATTTAATTCTCTATAAATTTGTACTTAATTATTTTTTTCTAGGATGCACCATTTTCGGAAAATAATTTTTTTAAAAATAAATTTATCTTGAAAACAGTGCGTCCTAGAGAAAAAATGAATATAATAAAAATTAAAGAGAATTAAATTTCCAACAGATTTTTTTAGTGCATTTTTTCAATATCTGTAACGGTTTACGATTTACAAGCCTTTAAAAATTAACCTTCTTAATGTTTATACTTCAATAACCTTCTTACACGGAAAAGGTCAACTTTTGATGAACTAAAATGTTTAAAATGTTTAAAAACGCCTAAAATGTTTAAAATTTTGAAAAAATGATCTACTAGGTGTACGAAATGAAACTCGGCTAAAATCTACAAAATTCAAATTTACCCTGTGGCTGAGTTTCATTTTGTACACCTAATAGATGATCCGCGGCCACCTTAAAACCAACAGAATTTTTTAGGGCGTAAAAACTGATTTTTCAAAAACGAAAACTTTTTTAAAGCTTTTAGATTCATTTTCAGAAACTTCTTAACACCTTTGGCTTTATAATCCGTATTTCGTCAAAAACCTTTGATTATAGTCGACACCTTATTAGTGCAGACGCCTTGAAACAAGGTTAATTAAACTAGAAATGAACATTGTTATTTAGTTTCTCAAGTTGTTAGTCAAACATAAATTTAAGCGCTCAGAGGTGATTATCCGCAATATCATTGACGTTGTTAGAAGAAAAAAAAATTAATCAACCAAAATGTCCAACTAAAAAGTTTTCACATAATTTAAAATCTTCAAAAAAATTTTAAGCACTTTTTAATTGTTTCAGTAAAAGAAAAGTAAAGGGTCTATCAAGTGCCTTACTTTTTAAGTCCCCTCCTTTTTTTTTATCATGAAAACTTTTATTGACAATAAAAGTTCATTTTAATATACTTTTTAAAATACTTTCTACTATTTGGAATCCTCTAAAAGTCACCATTATTTTATAAACTTGGTTTGTTACATAGTGGACCAGAAGTTTTGCAGCGAATCTTTGATCTGAAGAAGCGCTGGTGTGGAAGTGGCCTCTATGGTAACTTTTTTAGATGAGAGGAATTTTTATTTTTCGAAAAATTTCCGGTTTACATGAGATCTTTCTCTTTAAGGGAAAAAATTGAAAAAAAAATTTCGACTTAAAAACCCGTTTTTCTCGCTTATTATTGCGTTTCAGGGGTTTTTGAGGCTTGAAACGGAAGAGTATTGGGGGATCTTCTACATTCCAGAAGTGATTTCGAGGCAAAAAATTTTCTACCTAAAAACCCGTTTTTCTCGCTTATTATTGCGTTTCAGGGGTTTTTGAGGGCAAAAAATTGAAAAAAAAAAAAAAAATTCGACTTAAAAACCCGTTTTTCTCGCTTATTATTGCGTTTCAGGGGTTTTTGAGGTTTGAAACGGAAGAGTATTGGGGGATCTTCCACATTCCAGAAGTGATTTCGAGGCAAACAATTTTCTACCTAAAAACCCGTTTTTCTCGCTTATTATTGCGTTTCAGGGGTTTTTGAGGCTTGAAACGGAAGAGTATTGGGGGATCTTCTACATTCCAGAAGTGATTTCGAGGCAAAAAATTTTCTACCTAAAAACCCGTTTTTCTCGCTTATTATTGCGTTTCAGGGGTTTTTGAGGGCAAAAAATTGAAAAAAAAAAAAAAAAATTTCGACTTAAAAACCCGTTTTTCTCGCTTATTATTGCGTTTCAGGGGTTTTTGAGGGCAAAAAAATTGAAAAAAAAATTTCGACTTAAAAACCCGTTTTTCTCGGTTATTATTGCGTTTCAGGGGTTTTTGAGGTTTGAAACGGAAGAGTATTGGGGGATCTTCCACATTCCAGAAGTGATTTCGAGGCAAAAAATTTTCTACCTAAAAACCCGTTTTTCTCGCTTATTATTGCGTTTCAGGGGTTTTTGAGGCTTGAAACGGGAAAAGGGAAAGGAAAAAAGGTAGATTTTTGTTCGAGAATAAGTCGACCTAGAAATTGTTTAGGAGCGCTTGAAGTTTTGAGAATCTCTTGGTTATTTCAGACTCATAAAGGTTGGATTTCCACCTGACAGTTTCCACTTTTCTTCTGACACGTCAGAGTTTCAACTTTCGCGAAATAATTCCGTCGCTTTTTGTACGCTAATTTTCGTTTTTCACCGTGGGTTGGGAGCGATTCATCAACAAAACTAGGGCCATTTAACGCCGTCTAGCGTTTATGACGACTTCTATTACCAGCTACAGGATGTGTTTCGCATTTCAAAGCAAACATGCCATTATTTTCAAAACCGCACCAACCCCTCGGAATAAATCCCACGAATAAATCATGTATAATCAAAACTTAATTTCTACACAAAGGCTTTATTCGACATGTGATCATTTGACATTTGATCGATGAGTGATTGACTTCTTTTATAAAAACGATCAGTTGTCAATCAGCGATTCCTCGTGGTTTTTTAATTAAAAACAGTTCACTTGTCATTCAATAAATCTTCATTATTTGAAACAAAAAAATATCTGTTTCATGTATTTTTGACAAAAAGACTTAAAAGAGCATTTTAAAGTCCTTTTCATCGCATAAAACTCGAACAATGGACAGTATTTTAGAACCTTGTTTGTCTTTGGGCTCAACGTATGAGTTTTCCGGAGTATCCGAACCGTGTAAAACCGCCGGAGGGAGGAAACCTTTTTACCCTTTCTGAATTTTATAGACAAGACCTTAAAAAAAATTTTATTGCACCTTTTTTTTCCTTTTGATTTTGACCACTCTAATAAAAATAATAATATAGCAGGAGGTAGATTGTTTTTCTTGCTTAGTACCAAAATACAGAAATCGCCTGATTTATCCCTGGTAAAATTCAGATCTCTTTTTATGATAAAATCCAAATATCATGACGTCAAAAGCTAATCAAATTTATTGCATCCAGCTGTTCCAAATCTACTGTTAATCCTTTTCGCTATCGCGTACCAACTTTATCCAAGTTTGATGGATTTTGCAGTTAAGGCCCCAAGCAAAATACCTGAACCCCCTGGCCTTTAACGAACTATTAGGTGTACAAAATGAAACTCGGCTAAAATCTACAAAATTTAAATTTACCCTGTGGCTGAGTTTCATTTTGTACACCTAATAAATAAAAATTGTAGGAAATTTAATTCTCTATAAATTTGTACTTAATTATTTTTTTCTAGGATGCACCATTTTCGGAAAATAATTTTTTAAAAAATAAATTTATCTTGAAAACAGTGCGTCATAGAGAAAAAATGAATAGAATAAAAATTAAAGAGAATTAAATTTCCAACAGATTTTATTTAGTGCATTTTTTCAATATCTGTAACAGTTTACGATTTACAAGCCTTTAAAAATTAACCTTCTTAATCGTTATACTTCAATAACCTTCTTACACGGAGAAGGTAAACTTTTGATGGACTTTAACGCCTAAAATGTTCAGAAAAAATGAACTACTAGGTGTACAAAATGAAACTCGGCTAAAATCTACAAAATTCAAATTTACCCTGTGGCTGAGTTTCATTTTGTACACCTAATAAATGCGGAAAAATAAGAAATTTCAACCTCAACTTAAAATTGCGGCTGCCATCTTGCTTATAAGTAAACAAACAATTGGTAGATTTCTTTCCTTCGAAATCTTATGAAAAGCTGTGACTTTTATATTGGATTTTTTGCTTAAATAAAAGCATAAAATTTTTATTTTTTATTGCATTTTTGGTTAGCCATTTCGGAGGTTATGAATAATATGAAGAAATTGGAGAAAAGTTTATTAATAAAACGACCCCGGGGGGAAGATGTTATTTTATTATCATCCTTATCGACCTCAAGGGGATTTGTTCCGGAACAACGACGCAGACTGACACAGCAACAGGTTCAAGGTGACGTCACTATATGAAGTGAGTTAAAAATCGAGTTCAAGCGAGTTAAACATCCTCAAAAGGAATTTATCGTTATGTACTGAACACTTTTTGCCTGATTGAGGGCCTCTTGGGCTTACCCCGCTTTTTGGATCTATGGGACATTGTTTTGCCCCTTTTGAAAACTTTTATTTTCTCAAAGAAAAGTTATAGTGATACCCTTAACGGACGGTTTTTGGAGCTTTCCGAAACTCTTTTTATGTGATTATTTATTGAAAATGGCGAGACTTTTTTTTTCGTCGGAGATCTTCAAGGCTTTAGTTTATTCTCCTCTTTGAGATCCAGGAGTAGTTCTTTTTTAGGCGAGTGGAACTTAATTTTTAATGAAACTTCAATCAGAACCTCAAATTAGATGAACCCGCAATACTTAAGAGTAATGAGGGTTTATTTTAAATTTTCCAAAATGGTTTTTCTTCCAATATTTAAAATGTAAATTTAAAAAAGCCATAATTTTGTTTTTTTCTTTATCAAAAAGGTTATTTTAATATTCAGTGTGTGTTTGAACATTTTTCTAAATAAAAAAATCCACCTAAAAAATTATCTACGTTCTCGTAAAAAGGTTCGTTTTTACTAATTAAGACTGATTAAACTCGTGACGTAAAAAAAATTGAATTAGAGGTACTTTAAAAAAATGCTTTTAGCCTGTTTTTGTTAATTCTTTACGTGGCGTGTTGATTTATTTTGAAAGTTAGTCCGAACTTGTTTCCTTTACGTTGAGAAGCGCTGTGGGAAAACTTCTCAATATAGGTTTTAGGCCGGAACTGTTATTTTTAGCTTCGGACCGGATCAATCCATCCTTCTTTGATGTTTTTACTACCTTAAAGGAATTTCGTACGGGGAAACTGATACGTTAAAAAAATAGTTTGATTTATCGTTTTTATCAGCTCACACGGGCGGATGCTTTACTTTTATGAAGAATGCGCATATTTCAGTCTAAAATCGAACGAAAAAATATTACCTCTTTTATCCATAATACGAAAGAAAAACCGAATAAACGACAATAAAATTATGTAACAGATTCTATGGGCGTTTTTACGTAACTACTGCGTTTTGTTGACGGATTTTCAGATTACAAGAGATTGAAAGAAGTGTTGAAGATACGTCAAAGCATTTTTTCCCTCAATCGATTTTTTAAGGGGAGGGCTAGTCATATTTACCACAACGGTTTAATATTATGTAATAAATTCTACCCAGAATACACGAAGTGTAAGTTTTCCCTAACTTCACTTTTTAAACAGTTTTGAGATTAATTGAGGCGCTCCGGGTACGAACGGCGAACTCAACAAAACGTAGTTTCTATTCGCATTTTAAAGTTTTATGTTACCTGCGAACTCAACAGAAAAATCCCTGGAACGGGGAAAGAAATGGGGTTGTGGACTAGGACTTGGAGTTCGCCCTTCGTACCCGCTCGGATATCGCAGTTAGAGCTTTGCCGCATATCGGTTTTTACTTATTTAAAGGGGAAAAAAGTGCGAAATCAACATAAAAGTACTGGTTTGAAGAGCTTCCAACGAAAACTTCCTTAAAGAGAAGTATCTATATAGGAGGGGGAAGTATAACGGAGGGGACGTAAAACGTAGGGGGAAGTATATGGGAGGGGAAGTATAACGGAGTGGGAAGTATGTGGGAGGGGAAGTATACCGGAGGGGGAAGTATAACGAACGGGGAGGTATAACGGAGGGGAAAGTATAAGGAAGATAAATTATAACAGAGGGGGAAGTATAATGGAGTGGGAAGTATGTGGGAGGGGAAGTATAACGGAGTAGGAAGTATATGGGAGGGGAAGTATAACGAACGGGCAAGTATAACAGAGGGGAAAGTATAAGGAAGAGAAATTATAACAGAGGGGGAAGTATAATGGAGGGGGAAGTATAACAGAGGGGGAAGTATATGGGAACGAAAGTATAAAGGAATGGGATGTAGTAGGGAGGGAAAGTATAGAGGAGAATTTTCCAAGTTTGTTTCTTCGAAAAATTGTTCGGGCTTTTTTTTTTTTTTTTTTTTTTTTTTTTTTTTTTTTTTTTTTCGAAAAATTTTCTAAGTTTTTTTTGTCTGAAAAAATTTCAAAGTTTTTTTCGAAAAATTTTCTAAGTGTCAAGGTAGAAATAATGGGCTCTTTGGCCTAGGGATGTGCCTCTCGTAAAGCGTAGAAGTACGAAATTTCTCCCTACTAATAAAAATAGTAATTAAAAAGTGGCAATTTTTTTGCACCAAAAATTCTTAAAAAATATAAGGAGTAATTGGTGAAAATTTGGTGAAAATCGGATTAAAGGTTCGGCCGCAGCGAATTTTTTAAAATTTCAAACAGACATATTCATCTCCGCCATTTTTTCGAAATTCAAAAATCCCCCTCGTTACATTCTTCTTCACCGGCTAAAGAAATTTTGGTGAAAATTTGGTGAAAATCGGATGAAAACTGTGGCCGTAAAGTGTTCCGGAAAAAAATGCTACGGACGGCCGGCCGGCACCACAGACAAAGTTGAGATCGGTAAAGATCAATATTCGATTTGACCCTCCGGACACCGGAAGACCCCTCCCCAAAAACCCGACGTGGAGGGTATCACAATAACGTCTTTAAGGAAGTTAAATTATATGTGTGTATTCACTAAGAGATCTAAAATCTGAAAATGAAAAAAAAAAAAAAAAAAAAATTGTCCGATGTTGAGTTCGCCCTTTGTACCCTTCGTACCCCAGTCTAAAACAGGGGGGGGGGACGCTGAGAAACACATTTCTTGGCCAAAAAACTGATGCGGTTTCTTATAACATAAACAGAGGAAAACGATCTAAAATCCTGATTTTTCTATTTTTAATGGTTTTTAAGGGAAGACGGGAGCTGCTTTCGCCATATTGACTAGACGCCGTTTGAAGCTTAGTCGAAAAGCGTGCGTAATTTTTTTCCTCGTTAATTGACACGACAGTGAGGGAAAGCGGGCGCTTAATCTCTTGGGGTTGTAAATAACTATTATTTGGGTTAAAAAAAGGGTCATTGACGGATGACTCTTTCAGGAAATAGAGGCGAAACATTTTGTCAGGGAGGAACAAAGGAGCCCTCGGGGCCACAAAAGAGTGCCAATCACGGAAGGTTAAGAGAATAGGTTTCCCACTTTTTCTCCCTTTTCTATCACATCCAATATAGGGGAATACCTTAATGTCATTCGATTTTTCAGGTCCAAAGTAAAAAAGAAACTTTTTTTTTAGACGTTCGGAGGCATGACAATGATACTCCAGTTCGTCATTCCATTCCTGGTCATCTCGTTCTGTTACGTCCGAGTCTCGGTTAAGTTGAACGATAGAGCTCGGAGTAAACCCGGAGCGAAGACGAGTAGGAAAGAAGAAGCCGATCGCGAAAGGAAGAGGCGGACGAACAGGATGCTCATTGCCATGGTGACCATCTTCGGTATCTCTTGGCTTCCCTTAAATCTCATCAACCTCCTCAACGACATACACATTCCGACTGGCCTCTGGCAATACTACAATCTTTGTTTCTTCCTCGGCCACTCGATTGCCATGTCGTCCACTTGCTACAACCCCATCCTCTACGCTTGGCTTAACGATAACTTCAGAAAAGAATTCAAGCAGGTAAGAAAAAACTCCATTTTTTTAAGAAGAGTCACTAATTTTTAAAGTTTATTAATAATCAAAATACCTAAAATTTAAATACCTACATTTGGTGGTTCCTCCAACCGCAAACCGACGTTTATTCAAAATTGGTGACCCGTAGAATAACCTCTACCATTCAGTTTCAATTTATTTTACGTTCCGCCTCACCTCAGGCTTTGACATAGAAATCGAACCGCCTGAGGCGAATCCCTAATTTGATCATAAAATAATTAATTTAATTAAAGTCAATGTTTTATATTAAATATTCACCAAAATTAATGTTATTTATTTTAAAAAAAGTTTTTTATAAAAAGGTTTATACATTTATTTTTTAATTTTTTTCCAGTTTTCAGATAGGGTAAGTAAACAAAATCCCGATGGAAATGGATATAAAATATGTCATAAACTGGAAAAAAGTCCTTTGTAGTTTTATTTGGATTTTCCTATGTTTTTAATAGATTTTGTATAATTTTACGAGAAATGAAAGGATTAATATGTTGTTATTTGTTCGGATGTTATTTGTTTATAAAAAAAAACCTCAGATAAAGATTTTGACCTTTTTTTTTCTGGTGTCAAGAATTGACTTTTGGATAAGCTTCCCCGCCTTGCAATCAGATAATGTTTTCTGGTCTCCCTTCAGTTCGGTTGACTTTTATTAACCTACGGGAGGGAATTTTCATTCGAGGCCATTTTACCCCCCTAATTTTTTAGTCTGGGAACGGCCTGCGGTGGTGAAGTGGGGTACACCTAATTTATTTTCCCTCTTTCTCCCACGTTGACTCCAATCGTAATGTTTTCTCTAATAAATCCTCTCCGGCCTCGAACGTCTTGCCAATTTAATCAACTCGATGATGGCAATAAATTTTTTTTAAAATTGAAAAAATTCAATTGTTTTATATGAGGCGCTCCGGGTACGAAGGGCGAACTCGACAAAACGTAGTTTCGAGATATTCGCATTTTAATGTTTTCTGTTAAGGGCGAACTCGACAGAAAATTCACTCTCTGGAATTTTCGTGGCGAGATTATAGATTTTATAGAATCATAGAGGAAAGGGTTTTTTTAAAAATTTTCGAATATTTTTTACGATTATTAATTCACAAAATGTATAATATTTTTATTTCGTGGCGGTGAGCTGTTCCAAGAGTAGTGGGCTCCCGGAAAAGGAGTGGGGTAGTGGACTAGGATACGAGTTCGCCCTTCGTACCCGCTCGGATATCGCAGTTAGAGCTTTGCCGCATATCGGTTTTTACGTATTTTAAAGGGGAAAAAGAGCAAACTCAATATAAAAATTACATGGGTGTATTCTTCAAAAGGTCTAGAATCTAAAAATGAAAAAAAAAAAATTTGTCCGATGTCGAGTTCGCCCTTCGTACCCGGAGCGCCTCAATATTTTGTGTGTTATCGCACGATTTCTCAAGTAACAATAATTTTGATGTTCTCTTACAAACTTCTTGTACCTTTTTAAACGTTTTTTAAACCCTTGGTTATCAATGTATCCTTCGGAGCAGACATTTTCTGACTTTGTGTTAAGATTTATGTATGGAATGCATCTGTGGATTTAGTTTGGCCCTTATTAAAATGGCCGAGTGGTTATGAGGATTCTGGGAGAAAAGTTTGAAGTGTGATTTTTATGTTTTTTAGATTTTGCCGTGCTTTAGTGCGTCAAGCCAAGGTTCGGGGCGTCTTGGGAACTGGAGGAGCGAGAGGACCTGCAACGGGAATGAGACATGTCAAGAGACTCTTCTCCCAACGTCTGTCGTACTCCCTTCATCGAAACCGTCACCCCCGCTTGTACATATCAACGTAAGTCCAATTTAGCTCACAACCACCCCAAACTTGATTAAAAAACCCCCGAGGAAAAAAACTAAATTAAAAACTCTTTTCATAAAAGGTCCACTTTTTTTTCCTCCTCTTCCTTTTCTCAATTGACCGGAATGTCTCGAAAAGGGGCTCAATATAACTCTCGAAAATGGGAAAACGTCTCTCGGGTGATATTCGAGGTGGAGTTACCTCGAATTCGGCTTACAACCCATCAACTTCATACTGCTTCAAAAATTCCTGACACACTCTCCTAAATATTTACATTTACCCATTTTGTAAATTCTTTTTATTTATCTATTAGGTGTACAAAATGAAACTCGGCTAAAATCTACAAAATTCAAATTTACCCTGTGGCTGAGTTTCATTTTGTACACCTAATAAATAAAAATTGTAGGAAATTTAATTCTCTACAAATTTGTACTTAATTATTTTTTTCTAGGATGCACCATTTTCGGAAAATAATTTTTTTTTAAAATAAATTTATCTTGAAAACAGTGCGTCCTAGAGAAAAAATGAATAGAATAAAAATTAAAGAGAATTGAATTTTCAACTGATTTTACTTAGTGCATTTTTTCAATATCTGTAACGGTTTACGATTTACAAGCCTTTAAAAATTAACCTTCTTAATGGTTATATTTCAATAACCTTCTTACACGGAGAAGGTCAACTTTTGATGGACTTAAACGCCTAAAATGTTTTTTTGAAAAAATGAACTAGTAGGTGTACAAAATGAAACTCGGCTAAAATCTACAAAATTCAAATTTACCCTGTGGCTGAGTTTCATTTTGTACAACTAATAAATAAAAATTGTAGGAAATTTAATTCTCTATAAATTGGTACTTAATTATTTTTTTTAGGATGCACCATTTTCGGAAAATAATTTTTTTAAATAAATTTATCTTGAAAACAGTGCGTCCTAGAGAAAAAATGAATAGAATAAAAATTAAAGAGAATTGAATTTCCAACAGATTTTATTTAGTGCATTTTTTTAATATCTGTAACGTTTTACGATTTACAAGCCTTTAAAAATTAACCTTCTTAATGGTTATACTTCAATAACCTTCTTACACGGAGAAGGTCAACTTTTGATAGACTAGACTTAAACGCCTAAAATGTTCAAAATTTTGAAAAAATGAACTACTAGGTGTACAAAATGAAACTAAAATCTACAAAGTTCAAATTTACCCTGTGGCTGAGTTTCATTTTGTACACCTAATAATTACAAAAAAGCATCTAAAAATTTAAAAAAAATTTATTTCCTTGCAATTCGGCCGGGAAGGATGTTTAATAAATTATTCATTGTTGTATAATGAGCGGCAACTCACGACGTCATCAAAGTTCCTTCCCTTACGGGGCCAATACCTTCTTTAGCCCCAATCCTAAGTAATAAAAAATTCAACCTTTGTGCCTTCTACAGCCTTTTATCTATTTTTTAGAGCATATTAATATTCTGACATTTTTTTGCAACCTTTTCATCGTTAAGTTGTCATAATGAGCTTTCGGAGGAGAAAACGACAATTTTCATTTTTCGGAAGTTTTTTTTTAGGACTAATCTAATCTTGTTGACACATCCAATTTTTCTCTTCGGCTTCGATTTTATCAAAAACCGATAAGCTTAACAAATCAAGACACATGTTACGTTAAAGTATAAAATTTCAATTCTTATTTTCATGTTCTGGAAATAATATTCAAATATCTAGAAAGCCGTTGGGATTAGCTTGGCCATTACGCTAAATATATTTTAAGTGAGAACAATAAAAGACTCGTTAAAAAAAAAAGTTATGAGATCCCTCATCCGTAAACAACTTTTTTTAAATACATTTTTTTGTAATATTTTAAAAAAATTATATTGTGGTTGAAACAATGGAACTTCCAGTTTCCGTCTTGGACAAAAGAGATTAGGGAGTCCATTTTTGGAAAATCCCCAACTAACCTCTTTGAACTTAGGAGTGCTTTTTGAACTTTCCTCTTTCAATGTCGGGGAAAATTACCAAATAATTTTCACACGAAACGTCTTTTCCGAGTACAATCGATTACATTTCCTTCATTCCTAAAATGGCTTGTCAATTTTAATTAAATAAAATACGGATTCAATAGTTCGGAACAGTTGGGGCAAATTAAAATCGGCGGAAAAAAAGAATCCATCCATAAAGGAAGCCTTGAAATGTACAAAAACCGTTGAATTATTTTATTGTCGCAAGCTCATCCACTCGTATAATCTATTGTTTAAAATTCAATGATAGCAATTTTTTTAAATAATCCATTCAGAAATGATAAAGAATATAATTCAATTCTACAAATCCAATAATTGAACTGACTTTGCTAGAAATTCCAATAAATGGAAAGACGCCAAAATAATTTTTTTCAATCTTTTTCTCCTCTGGATGTTGATAAAACCTTTAATAACCTAAATGTAAAAATCCGCATATTGCGAACTCTAAAAGGATTAGTTATCATTGGTTTGTCTTTGTGGCCAGCCAGCCGTACTGGTACGTCGGGGGGCCTATGAAATTCCTTAAAATAAAAAATTAGGAGCCTATTTGAAGGATGTCTGGTTACTATTAGGTGTACAAGATGAAACTCGGCTAAAATCTACAAAATTCAAATTTACCCTGTGGCTGAGTTTCATTTTGTACACCTAATAAATAAAAATTGTAGGAAATTTAATTCTCTATAAATTTGTACTTAATTATTTTTTTCTAGAATGCACTAAAATAATTTTTTTTTAAATAAATTTATCTTGAAAACAGTGCGCCCTAGAGAAAAAATGAATAGAATAAAAATTAAGAGAATTGAATTTCCAACAGATTTTATTTCGTGCATTTTTTCAATATCTGTAACGGTTTACGATTTACAAGCCTTTAAAAATTAACCTTCTTAATGGTTATACTTCAATAACCTTCTTACACGGAGAAGTTCAACTTTTGATGGGCTTTAACGCCTAAAATGTTTAAAATTTTGAAAAAATGAACTACTAGGTGTACAAAATGAAACTCGGCTAAAATCTACAAAATTCAAAACCCTGTGGCTGAGTTTCATTTAATAAATATGTTCTATAAAAAAATTGGTCGTTAAAATAAAATTACATCAATCAAATCTAAGCCTTCATTGATAGAAATATCGAATTTCCCGTCCAAAAAATAAATCTTTTTTTTTCTTTCTTTCTTTTTCTCATCCCCTTATATTGTTATGATTTTTTTTCCTATAAAGTTGTCAACACCATAATGAAGGGCCCAATTATAAGCTTGTGTTGAAGGGGAAAAAAAATCTTATTATAACCCTTGTCAGGGCCAGTTATAGCATTTCTGAAACGGATATTGACTTAATTTTTTGTTTGAATTTTAGACGGAGGAAACGGAAAACCGAGGGAATCGCCTGAAAAGCCACGATAGCGTCGAAGTCGTCCTTGTCGCGTACACGGCTGGCGAAGAAGTCGTTCATATCGACAAAATGGACCAAGATCAAATAAAGGTGCCTCAATACGTTGTTTAACCGGTGGGTTAGGTTACTTTTCTATGTCCTTTTTTTTAATTTAGATTAATTTGCGTAGAGGAAGCCTCCAGTTCATTTACCCTCTTAATTAACCCGGAGCCACACGGAACCCTTTATTAAACACCGTTTTTTTTTAAATAAATAAGGAAAGCAATCCTTAAAAATCCA
This sequence comes from Orius insidiosus, assembly GCA_014119065.1. Taxonomy (NCBI): domain Eukaryota; kingdom Metazoa; phylum Arthropoda; class Insecta; order Hemiptera; family Anthocoridae; genus Orius; species Orius insidiosus. Next base: position 72,152 of record JACGAQ010000260.1, read on the forward strand.
TTCCCAAGTTTATACAAGTACACCTGTTTTGTTATATTGTTCTTGAAAATCAGTTTCACAACTTTTAAATAAGAGTTTCCACTTTTTCGTCCTCCTTTTTTTTCTTTAGCACTTTCTTAGTGACCAACTTTTTTTATACGTTCGCACATTTGCATAAAATCCCTTGTGTTAAAAAAAATCTCATTTTTCCTCGCATTTTCTTCAAAGCTCCAGTTAATGGTGTCAAAATTTTTATATAAATAAAACTCCCTAAATAATATTTTTAGTTTAAATTATTCCTGGGATGTTTTTTCAATCTACTTTGTCTCGAAGGGTATCCTTTGATCCGGAGAAACGCTATAACAGAATGCGAAGGTAAATGTTGACCCTTAGGTTCTATTCATCCCTAAAACCCTAAATTCTAGGTTGGTATTACAGAGTTGTATACACTGAATTACTATCGTGTATGTTGGAGAATTTAAATAATAAAGAAGTTAAATAAAGCGAGAGAAAAATAGAATGTTGACCATTATCCGAGGGTTTTTTTAAGTAGCCAAATAAACCCTTTCGTATATCCAGAGGTATTGATCCCTTCAAATAATAATTTATTATTAGGACTGAATAAAAATTAATAAAAAATGTGAAAAATGAAGAGAATTTTTACAATCGGAGGAAACGAAAAAAAGAAAATAGCCATCGCACTTTGGCCTAAAAGAAAAAAAATTGAGTTTAAGTCGTTTTCATCCCTCTTTTCATCCCCTTTTTGCTATAGAGAAAAAAAAAATGGAAAAAAGGGAATTTTCGCTAAAAAAAAAAAAAAAAAAAATCGCAATGCCAGATGCAGTGTTGGGCGTAATCGTAATGGCAATTACGATTACGATTGTAATCGCAAGTTTCTTAATTACGATTACAATCGTATTCGTATTTTTTTCTGCGATTACGATTGTAATCGCATTTTTTTAACGATTAAAATCGTAATCGTATTTTTTTCTGCGATTAAAATCGCAATCGTATTTTTTGTCTGCGATTACAATCGTAATTGTATTTTTTTTCTGCGATTACCATTATAATCGTATTTTTTCTGCGATTACGGCTCGTATATGACATTTTTACTGAGATTACCTGACCAAATTGCTTTCAATGACGGTATTAATAATTAAATTTAGTTGTGTCAATATAAACTATGTATTTCATTATGAATTTGCAGGTAGGTATTATTGGAAAATGCCTAAAATTTTCAATTTATATTATATTCGTATTATATTCAATTTTTTTTTTAAATTAAGAAAATACGATTACGCCCGTAATCGCTGAAAAAATATACGATTACGATTTTAATCGCAGAAAAAAATACGATTATAATGGTAATCGCAGAAAAAAATACAATTACGATTGTTATCGCAGAAAAAAATACGATTATAATGGTAATCGCAGAAAAAAAAATACGATTTCGATTTTAATCGTAGAAAAAAATACGATTATAATGGTAATCGCAGAAAAAAAATACAATTACGATTGTAATCGCAGAAAAAAAATACAATTACGACTGTAATCGCAGAAAAAAATACAATTACGATTGTAATCGCAGAAAAAAAATACAATTACGATTGTAATCGCAGAAAAAAATACGATTACGATTTTAATCGCAGAAAAAAAATACGATTATAATGGTAATCGCTGAAAAAAAATACGATTACGATTGTAATCGTTAAAAAAAATGCGATTGCAATCGTAATCGCAGAAAAACTACGAATACGATTGTAATCGTAATCGGTATTACGATTGTAATCGAAATCGGTATTACGTTTGTAATCGTAATCGGAATTGCGATAACGATTATAATTGTAATCGTAATCGTAATTAAAAACTTGCGATTACAATCGTAATCGTAATTAAGAAACTTGCGATTACAATCGTAATCGTAATTAAGAAACTTGCGATTACAATCGTAATCGTAATTAAGAAACTTGCGATTACAATCGTAATCGTAATTAAGAAACTTGCGATTACAATCGTAATCGTAATTAAGAAACTTGCGATTACAATCGTAATCGTAATTAAGAAACTTGCGATTACAATCGTAATCGTAATTAAGAAACTTGCGATTACAATCGTAATCGTAATTGCGATTACACCCGATTACGCCCAACACTGGCCAGATGACTTAACCTAAAAGATTTTTTTAAATTTTCTATCTGATTTTTGAAATCTATTTTGCCTTAAAGAGCAATTACTTCAGTTTTTACCCTAAGAAACGCTTAAGGATTTATTATAATATTCCCCAATATTCGAATACGCCATTTTAACCCGTTTTTAAGATTTTTTCTTCATTTTTGCTCGAGAAACACTTCCATCGGATTTTGGTTGATTTTCCTCGTTCGATTGCCCCCACCTTTCTAAATCAAGTGTTTTGAGCCGGAAAGGCATATTTATTTTCACCCGGATTTCGCCAGTTCCTCTTGCATATTAGATTACATACAGCAGTAAATAAATTTGACCCTAAATTTTATTTTATGGCTTTCTTCTCTTTTTTTAACGTTGATGAATTTTTCCGCAGAAACACGGTTCAGGTACATAAAAAGCCCCGGATCGCAATAAAATCTCTTCCCGGCTTCTAGATTGGAAGAGGTTTCCTCTCATAAACTCGTCCACTTAAACAGATAAAGGTCCCTAACAAGACTTCAAAGTTATTTCCCCCTTTTCTGTGATTTAAACCGTAAAAGCGTTTTCGAGGGTGACAGAAAAGTGATCGAAGAAGATAAAACAAAAATATAAACGATTATACGTTGTTTTCCTTAGAGGGTCGATCCAAGAGGGATAAAAGTGTTGGCCCTTTTCCATTATAAAAAAAATATAATAATAAGTTTCATAGTAAATTCTATCTCAAGGCACTAAACTTTTTTTTTTCGACGTAAACACTTCCTTCAATTAAGAATTTTCTTTTCACACGTAATATATACGTCAATTAGTATCTCATGTTACATTTTAATTATAAGGGATGTTTACCCAAATTAGCTTCAAAATGAAAAAAAGTGCTAACCTTTTTTTTTTTTAAATTTAACCTACCTTACGAGAATTGCCATAAAAGAGGAAAAACGTTGTTTTCGAAACCGTTAACAAGAACATGAAATTGTTCTACATTATAGAAAGGTTTATTTTATGCAATTTTCACAAAGGTGATGTTTTCCACTTCAGAAAGTTCTTCCATTTTATGTTGTTTTAAAGTTTAAATTATTTTTTTTTCCATTCAAAGATCGATTTTGAGGCCATTTATAGATGATTTTGTTATTGAAGTGTTTTACTAGCGAAAGGCTTCACCCGAACAGAAGACTTTTATCGTTAAGGGCCTAAGTACCTTTAAAGTGCTCTTTAGGCCGAGAAGGAAAAAATTATGGTTTACCTGGAAACGCTTAAAAACCCTGCAATAATATTTTATATTAAAAAATATTTATTACGGGATTTTCTTGGCGAAAAAATAGGGAATAGTGGTTTTTCAAGCTAGTGTACAAAATGAAACTCGGCTAAAATCTACAAAATTCAAATTTACCCTGTGGCTGAGTTTCATTTTGTACACCTAATAAATAAAAATTGTAGGAAATTTAACTCTCTAAAAATTTCTACTTAATTATTTTTTCTAGGATACACCATTTTCGGAAAACAATTTTTTTAAAATAAATTTATCTTGAAAACAGTGCGTCCTAGAGAAAAAATGAATAGAATAAAAATTAAAGAGAATTAAATTTCCAACTGATTTTATTTAGTGCATTTTTTCAATATCTGTAACTGTTTACGATTTACAAGCCTTTAAAAATTAACATTCTTAATGGTTATACTTCAATAACCTTCTTACTCGGAGAAGGTCAACTTTTGATGGACTTTAACGCCTAAAATGTTCAAAATTTTGAAAAAATGAACTACTAGGTGTACAAAATGAAGGGTAAATTTGAATGTTGTAGATGATTTTGTTGATTGAAGTTGACCTTCTACGTGTAAGAAGGTTATTGAAGTATAACTATTAAGAAGGTTAATTTTTAAAGGCTTGTAAATCGTAAACCGTTACAGATATTGAAAAAATGCACTAAATAAAATCTGTTGGAAATTCAATTCTCTTTAATTTTTATTCTATTCATTTTTTCTCTAGGACGCACTGTTTTCAAGATAAATTTATTTTTAAAAAATTATTTTCCGAAAATGGTGCATCCTAGAAAAAAATAATTAAGTACAAAATAGAAAATTAAATTTCCTACAATCTTTATTTATTAGGTGTACAAAATGAAACTCAGCCACAGGGTAAATCTGAATTTTGTAGATTTTAGCCGAGTTTCATTTTGTACACCTAATATAAACAGACATAAAAACGCCCAAAATCTTTTAAAAATTTTGAAATGAAACTAAACTTTTTTGGTTTTTCGATATTATTGTTTATTTTCCTTCTAAATCTGGTTGGAGGAAACCCTATTCGTTAAACGTTATCGTCTCACTTGATCTGCCTCGGCAAATAAAAGTTACTTTAACAAACTTAAAGTTGTTTTCAAAAGTAAGAAAAACTATTTATCCTGAGCCTACGTTTTTCAGCGAGACCCCACAACCCGTAATCTAGTTAAATCCTTTAGATGTTTTTCTAAGTTGACAGAAAGAGAAAATAGTTTTTTTTTTTTTTTTCAAAGTAAATTTTTAACATGAAGTGTGACATTCTTTCATTTGTATCATTTTCCCCGTAATTGCTTTTGTCGTTCGAGAAAGATTTTAGTTTTTCAAGACCTATAGCTTAAAAGTTTTCCGAGTGTTCTTAACTTCCGAGTGATAAAACTTGGTAGCAAATAGTTTTAACCGGTTTACGTGCAAATAATGCTAAACAAACCAGGTAGTAGGGCGACTCTGAGGACGCTGAGGCCACAGTTTATGCTTACTAATGCCTCTCTATATTGATCTGACAAATACCATCAACTTGTTTGCTCTTCGTTTCGAACGCCCTCACTATTTTTAACGAACACGACCCTTATTAAAAACTCGGTGAGGAACGTAATATCCTGTTAAGTCCACCCGGGGCACAGTCGTTACACAAACTCTACGGAAAAAAGACGAAGGGTTTTTAAAAATTTGGATTTTAAGCTTTTTGAATGTTGTCAGGCACATTTTTATTCATGAAAACAAACACGACACATGTCAAGAACAAATTAAGGATCTTTTTGATGAAAAAGGTAGCCAAATAAAATTAAAAACAAAATTAACTGGATCCTTTGAGTTATGAATAATGGAGCCTCAAGGAAATCAAATATTCTGAGGACGTAAGACTTCAGTTTACTTACGAGACCTAAATTATGGATTTTCCTTTCGCACTGTTGTTTTACCACCTTCACGATCCTTTATAGTGGATAAACACGATTAATATTAATTATTTTTTTCAGGGGTTGTAGCTTTTTCGCAGTAAGTATTCAACTTAAAAATGTCTTTGGGTGTTAATCAGGGAGGCGGTTAGTTGCGGCCTAATTCCTAAAAATAAGGAGTAGCGAACCAACTCCAATTAGCGGATGGAATAAAAGAGGTTCCCTGAAAAACGCACAAAAATCCAGTCAAAAATTATTTATCTAGACCAGTGATTCTCAACGGGGGCGGTACCGCCCCCATGGGGCGCCGAGAAGTTACTGGTGGGCGTTATGCAAAATTTAGGAGATAGGGGGGCAATGGCTAAGTGGATGGGGGCGTTAGGGTGAGTCCTTTTTTAATTTGTCCGAAAACCTATATTCTGGAACTTCGGTCGGAAAACCTATAATCCAGCCCTTTAGTCCGAAACCTATAATCCGGCCCTTTGGTCCAAAAAACCTATATTCTGGAACTTTGGTCGGAAAACCTATAATCCGGAACTTTGGTCGGAAAACCTATAATCCGGAACTTTGGTCGGAAAACCAATAAGCCGGCCCTTTAGTCCGAAAACCTATATTCCGGAACTTTGGTCGTAAAACCTATAATCCGGCCCTTTGGTCGGAAAACCTATAATCCGGCCCTTTGGTTCAAAAAACCTATATTCAAAAAATTTGGTCGAAAAACCTATAATCCGGCCCATTGGTCCGAAAACCTATAATCCGGCCCATTGGTCGGAAAACCTATAATCCGGCCCATTGGTCCGAAAACCTATAATCCGACCCTTTGGTCCGAAAACCTATAATCCTGCCCTTTGGTCCAAAAAACCTTATTCTGGAACTTTGGTCGGAAAACCAATAATCCTTCCCTTTGGACCGAAAACCTATAATCCGGCCCTTTAGTCCGAAAACCTATATTATGGCCCTTTGGTTCAAAAAACCTATATTCTAAAACTTTGGTCGGAAAACCTATAATCCGGCCCATTGGTCCGAAAACCTATAATCCGGCTCATTGGTCGCAAAACCTATAATCCGACCCTTTGGTCCGAAAACCTATAATCCTGCCCTTTGGTCCAAAAAACCTATATTCTGGAACTTTGGTCGGAAAACCAATAATCGTTCCCTTTGGACCGAAAACCTATAATCCGGCTCCCGTTTTCAAGCTCCCCTTGGCGGCGTCGCTAAATGCTTGTTTACAGGGGGGCGGAGGCTTCAAAAAGGTTGAGAAACACTGATCTAGACCCAACTAATAAACTTCGAAAAATCCATTAAAATGGGAATTTCTCACCCAAAAATCTAGTCAAATTCCCAAAAATCTGATGAAACAGGGGGTCCTCCGGCCTAAAAGCTAGAATGACGTTTTTGCCAAGGAAAACGTCCTAATGTGCGGATTTCTAAGGCATAAATCCTTTAAAAACTCCCAAAACGCGCGTTTTTTAAGCCAAAAAGCAAGAAAAGTTTCCATGAATCTGATAAACGTGGTTTTCTCGGACGTCATTGCTAAAAAAAATTTTAATATAAGGAAAGCTAAAAAAAAACCGTACAAATATCCCGTGAAAAAGGGGTTTCTAAGGCAGAAAACGCTGAAAGAACCGTTTAAAAGGGAGTTTCTTGGAAAACCATGGAAAACGCCTATAACTCGGATAAAAAATTGACTCGAATTAAGAAAATCCCGAAGATAAGATGAAAAACAAAGATGATTATCATGGTCCTCATCTTTAAGATTATAAAATATTGACTAAAGCCGCAGCTGACTCTTCCCCTTCTACCTGTCTCTATCCGACCGCAACTTCATTAATGTTCATAAAAATGTAAAAAAAAAAAAAAAAGTGTATTTCTTCAATTTTTATTTAAAAAACTAGTTTTAATCTATTTTGTTTTGTTTCAGGTCGTGATGTGAAATAAAATTAATCCAACCAAAGAAAAAAATAGTCACAAAAAATAGATTTCATTATGTAGAGATCTAAATTTTGGTTTGTAAAAATTTTTTATTTTCTTTTTTATTGACCCGAGTAGGACTTTGGTGTAGCTTTAATTTGTGTCTAATCACATATTTTGTAAATTCGATAAAGACATAATATCACCCTTGTTTTACTTCGGATAAAACAGGAAAAAACATGTATACTGTATAGATAGTACGTTTTAAACGCTCAAAAGTATGTAAATATCGATGTTTCATGTTGCACAATTTGATGTTAGTTAAAAATGTTCATTTTATTTTTACGCTGTAAAATTGTTTTGTTTGCCTAATAACTGTTATAGCTTAAGTATGAGCCCCTTAAGTTATAATAGATTGTAAAAAAAATATATATATAAGTTTTGTGATTAAAGTTTATTTATTATTTAATTGAATGTGTAATATATTTTTTTTTATCCTGTTATCCATTTAATTAAGTCCGGATGGGGCCTTCAGGTCGTTCCGAACATGGAAACACTTTGGTCACGAAGGGCTCGTATGTGCTGTAGGCACGTTTTCGACGTTGTACCACGTTTCTGAATTACTCTCCGGCGAATTTCCTTAACTTTTGCTTGTTTTAAAACTTTGTTTTTGGACCTTTAGGTTAAGGAGTTAGCAACAAGTCTTACATCAAAGCAATCTTGCTGGCGCATAAGTGTGTAAGTCTTGATTTCTGTGTGGGTCAAGTTGACTATCAGAGATCGTCGATTGCACTCACTTTTCAGCAGGGTTTTCATATGAGACATCCTAATATTAGGTGTACAAAATGAAACTAAGCCACAGGGTAAATTTGAATTTTGTAGATTTTAGCCGAGTTTCATTTTGTGCACCTAGTAGTTCATTTTTTCAAAATTTTAAATATTTTAGGCGTTAAAGTCCATCAAAAGTTGACCTTCTCCGTGTAAAAAGGTTATTGAAGTATAACCATTAAGAAGGTTAATTTTTAAAGGCTTGTAAATCGTAAACCGTTACAGATATTGAAAAAATGCACTAAATAAAATCTGTTGGAAATTTAATTCTCTTTAATTTTTATTCTATTCATTTTTGCTCTAGGGCGCACTGTTTTCAAGATAAATTTATTTAAAAGAAAAATTATTTTCCGAAAATGGTGTATCCTAGAAAAAAATAATTAAGTACAAATTTATAGAGAATTAAATTTCCAGGTGTACAAAATGAAACTCAGCCACAGGGTAAATTTGAATTTTGTAGATTTTAGCCGAGTTTCATTTTGTACACCTAATAGTTAATTTAGATGGCTCGGGCAATATGGTGAAAGCCTCCACTTGGGCCCATTTCTGTCTACAAGGCGTTAATTTTACTCTCCCTTTTCTTTAAATAAAACCATTAAAAAACTACCAGATAAACTCTTGTGAGTAAGCAAGGGAAAGTGCTTCATACAGTTTTGATCAGTTCAATTCCTCCGAGAATCGCGTGTGTATTTCATAAAGCTCTTATTAAAATCAATATCGTGCCTACTTCAAAAGAGTATAAATTTCGTTTTAGGTCGCAAATGTGCTTTCTATATGGACAGTGTTAATAAATAATCCTCTTAAAACTTAAACAGTCAAGTTAAAATGGTTAAATCCTTGTTTCCGGAACATTCTATACCCCTTTTCAACAAAAACAACGGTTTCCAATTATAAATGATTTTTTTATTTACTGTCTTCTTTTTTTATCGTTGTTTTCTTTTTTACTTGCAGCCTGAAAAACAATAAAAGTTGCTTTTAAATAATATTTTTGTTTGAAAATTTACTTGGATTGGTGATCGTCCATCCGATGTATTCGTCAGTCTTTTTGTTTTCTTCAACGAGCCAATCGTAGAGAGGCTTGAAATAATTAAGGACGGCTCTCGCATCCATTTTTTTCGTTCCCGTCACCATTTCTAAAGCTTCTGGCCACGGTTTTGATGACCCGAGACGGAGCATTTGTCTTAAAATCATTTTTAAAGATAGAACTATTAAAAATATCTTTACCCTAATAAATTTCCTGCTTTTTTGCTGTTATAAATGTCGCATTCGTGTAAATATTGTTTTTCAGGGACATTCGGGTCGTATTCTCCGGCTGCTTTGCAGAGACTTTCGTGGAATTGGAATAAAAGTATGTGGCTTACAAAATACCTTTAATAAAATTAATTTTATGGCTTAATTAAGCCTACTGGGCATAACAATCAGAGAAAGAAACAATAAACAGGATTATGTCACGACAGGTTTCGTCGTAAAAGGTCTCATCAGGTGTGATTTTCCGATTATTTTCCTCTCTTTATCTGAAAACTTGGTCTTATAGAAGCCGTGCAGTTACGTTGACAGAATAAGAGAGGACAATAATCGGAAAAAAGCATACAAAGGTCCAGCAAAGGGGAGTTCTGATGAGACCATTTAGGTCGAAACCGGTCGTGACATTTTCCTTTTTATTGTTTCTCTCTTCCTCTGATTTATTTTTAAATAATTATCGTATTATTAGGTGTACAAAATGAAACTCAGCCACAGGGTAGATTTTAGCCGAGTTTCATTTTGTACACCTAGTAGTTCATTTTTTCAAAATTTTGAACATTTTAGGCGTTAAAGTCCATCAAAAGTTGACCTTCTCCGTGTAAGGTTATTGAAGTATAACCATTAAGAAGGTTAATTTTCAAAGGCTTGTAAATCGTAAACCGTTACAGATATTAAAAAAATGCTCAAAATAAAATCTGTTGGAAATTCAATTCTCTTTAATTTTTATTTTATTCATTCTTTCTCTAGGACGCACTGTTTTCAAGATAAATTTATTTAAAAAAAATTATTTTCCGAAAATGATGCATCCTAGAAAAAAATGACTAAGTGCAAATTTATAGAGAATTAAATTTCTTAGAATTTTTATTTATTAGGTGTACAAAATGAAACTCAGCCACAGGGTAAATTTGAATTTTGTAGATTTTAGCCGAGTTTCCTTTTTTACAACTAATAGTTCATTTTTTCAAAATTTTGAACATTTTAGGCGTTAAAGTCCATCAAAAGTTGACCTTCTTTGTGTAAGGTTATTGAAGTATAACCATTAAGAAGGTTAATTTTTAATGGCTTGTAAATCGTAAACCGTTACAGATATTGAAAAAATGCACTAAATAAAATCAGTTTGGAAATTCAATTCTCTTTAATTTTTATTCTATTCATTTTTTCTCTAGGACGCACTGTTTTCAAGATAAATTTATTTTTTAAAAAAATTACTTTCCGAAAATGGTGCATCCTAGAAAAAAATAATTAAGTACCAATTTATAGAGAATTAAATTTCCTACAATTTTGTACACCTAATAATTATAATATTATTTTGTGTCAACCTGACGTAAGGTACGTTGGCAGGGACATGATATTTGGCACCAGCGTCAAAATCCTCTTCGTTTCTTTCTAAAGGTGAGTTTACACCTTGATATTTTTCCCTAAAAAAATGTGACTTTTTTTTCATGTAAAAATTTTAATATGTACCTTAACGACCACCAGGCGCAGTTCAAATGTTCGGGTTTAGTTTTTCCTTTGAATATATCCCATCGGTACTGGTCGATCAAGTATCCAAAAGGGAGGAAAGCAATTTGACTCAAAGCTACTTTGAGAAGGGACTTGATAATCTTCTCTTTTGTCCTCACTTCGTTCTTTTTCAGTCCGATTTTTTCAAGGTGCTTATCCGTCCCGACGGAAAGAGACATTATGTCTCCAATAGCCTCGTGAAATCCTTAAAAAGAGAATTAATTGGATCATAGAAAAAATGTTCACTTTAGAGAGGATAAAAGGAGAATATCATAATATTAGGTGTACAAAATGAAACTCAGCCACAGCGTTTTGAATTTTGTAGATTTTAGCCGAGTTTCATGTACACCTAGTAGTTCATTTTTTCAAAATTTTGAACATTTCAGGCGCTAAAGTCCATCAAAAGTTGACCTTCTCCGTGTAAGAAGGTTATTGAAGTATAACCATTAAGAAGGTTAATTTTTAAAGGCTTGTAAATCGTAAACAGTTACAGATATTGAAAAAATGCACTAAATAAAATCTGTTAGAAATTTAATTCTCTTTAATTTTTATTCTATTCATTTTTTCTCTAGGACGCACTGTTTTCAAGATAAATTTAAAAAAAAATTATTTTCCGAAAATGGTGCATCCTAGAAAAAAATAATTAAGTACAAATTTATAGAGAATTAAATTTCCTACAATTTTTATTTATTAGGTGTACAAAATGAAACTCAGCCACAGGGTAAATTTGAATTTTGTAGATTTTAGCCGAGTTTCATTTTGTACACCTAGTAGTTCATTTTTTCTAAATTATGAACATTTTAGGCGTTAAAGTCCATCAAAAGTTGACCTTCTCCGTGTCAGAAGGTTATTGAAGTATAACCATTAATTTCAAAAGGCTTGTAAATCGTAAACCGTTACAGATATTGAAAAAATGCACTAAATAAAATCTGTTGGAAATTTAATTCTCTTTAATTTTTATTCTATTCATTTTTTCTCTAGGACGCACTGTTTTCAAGATAAATTTATTTAAAAAAAATTATTTTCCGAAATGGTGCATCCTAGAAAAGTACTAGTCTGGAGCTGGCCCCGCCGGGAACTTCCTTAAAGAGAAGTATCTATATAGGAGGGGGAAGTATATGGTAGGAGAAGTACACGTATAACGGAGTGGGAAGTATGTGGGAGGGGAAGTATAACGGGGGGGAAGTATAACGGAGTAGGAAGTATAATATGGGAGGGGAAGTATAACAGAGGGGGAAGTATAATGGAGGGGGAAGTATAAGGGAACGAAAGTATAAAGGAAGGGGATGTAGTAGGGAGGGAAAGTATAAAGGAGAATTTTCCAAGTTAGTTTTTTCGAAAAATTTTTCGGGCTTTTTTTTTTTTTCGAAAAATTTTCTAAGTTCTTTTTTTCGAAAAATTTTCTAAGTTCTTTTTTTGAAAAATGTTCTAAGTTTTTTTTGTGAAAAAAAAAAATATTTTTTTTTCAAAAAATTTTCAAAGTTTTATTCGAAAAATTTTCCGGGTTTTCCTTTTTTTTTTCGAAAAATTTTTTAAGTTTTTTTTTGTAAAAAAAAAATTTTTTTTTCGAAAAATTTTCCGGTTTTTTTTTTCTTTTTCTTTTTTCTTTTTTATTTTTTTTGAAAAAATTTTAAGTTCTTTTTTTCGAAAAATTTTCTAAGTGTCGAGGTAGAAATAATGGGCTCTTTGGCCTAGGGATGTGCCTCTCGTAAAGGGTAGAAGTACGAAATTTCTCCCTACTAATAAAAATAGTAATTAAAAAGTGGCAATTTTTTTGCACCAAAAATTCCACCAAAAGATTTTAGCCGAGTTTCATTTTGTACACCTAACAGCAATCAAATGAGTGAAGTGCTCAAGAAGCACTATCTTGCTTCAGAGTTCTCAATCTATACCGCAACTCCCTTCGACCTTAACTGTCTTAGGAAATCTGAAATCTGGGCTTTTCAAAAGTATTCGGAGCACTCCTGGGGAAAATGTAAGAGTTTTCTTTCACCTACCTGAATTGGCTCCTCTTCTAAAAACGTAGGGCTGGTCTTTGTATTGTACGAAGTATTGTATGTGACCCATTTCATGATGGATAACAAGAAAATCGTGTAACTTTACCGACGTACATTGTTTTATTCTAAAACAAACCTGGTGAGACCATTTTATTTATTTATACCGACCTGAAATCTTTTCCGTCGTAAAAATCCCATGCGCTCGCATGACAAGTGAGTTCGACACCTTTCGGCTTCTCGATAATTGATTTCTCCCAAAATAATGGAGGCATCGCACTCAAGTTTAATGACGTAAAAAACTCCTCGGCCATTTTAAACATTTTCAAAGCTGTAAAATTCTTTTAAAAAAAATTTAAAAAAATTAATATGAAAAATAACTAACTTGTTTTTTCATTTCTAATGTGACAGCATCTTGAGATCCTGCGTTAGCGTCCGGAAAAGGATCCAGAACGTCGAATATATTGACCCAATCCTGTGCCCACATATTACCTAAAAAAAATTGGAATCCATTGTGTAACGTGAAGAGGGTTAACATTTTGGGAAACCATTTACATTTTCCCTTTCACTTGTTAATTTATAACATCTAAAGTTACTCGCACCGCATTATACAGCGAATTTGGGGCCATTGTATACCTAAAAGATGGGCTGGAATAGGAGCTGTCTTGGAGACGACATCTTCGCCGTATTTTAAATACAGCTTCCGCCTCACGAACGCGTGAAGTTGATTATAAAGAGGAGACACTTGATTCAATAGCTCCTCGATATCTTTTTCAAATGTTTCCGACTCGAAATCATCTTGCCATTGTTCCGCACCATTTGTAAAATCTAAAAAAAAATTAAATTTCATAAGGTGCCTTAAAAATATAGAGAAGAAGCGTCCCGCTTACCGAGCCTCCATTTTCTCCGAAATCCCCCAAAAAATATTGTCTTCCAAGCTATTTGGTGTACAAAATGAAACTCGGCTAAAATCTACAAAATTCAAATTTAACCTGTGGCTGAGTTTCATTTTGTACACCTAATAAATAAAAATAGTAGGAAATTTAATTCTCTATAAATTTGTACTTAATTATTTTTTTCTAGGATGCACCATTTTCGGAAAATAATTTTTTTAAACTAAATTTATCTTGAAAACAGTGCGTCCTAGAGAAAAAATGAATAGAATAAAAATTAAAGAGAATTAAATTTCCAACAGATTTTATTTAGTGCATTTTTTCAATATCAGTAACGGTTTACGATTTACAAGCCTTTAAAAATTAACCTTCTTAATGGTTATACTTCAATAACCTTCTTACACGGAGAAGGTCAACTTTTGATGGACTTTAACGCATAAAATGTTCAAAATTTTGAAAAAATGAACTAGGTGTACAAAATGAAACTCGGCTAAAATCTACAAAATTCAAATTTACCCTGTGGCTGAGTTTTATTTTGTACACCTAATATAAAACGTGCCCCAGTATAAAATATAACTTACTGTTCAATTTTGCCACTTCATTTAATAAAGCGATCATTTTGACGTATTTTTCACGATATTTCTTCCCCGAAACGTTTCTCCACGACGTCCATAAATGTTTAAGCTCTTCCGGATCTCGGCTTGTCGAAAATAAATGTTCGATTTCTTAAAAAAAAGTATTGTATTTTTTTGAGGTTTAAAAATTTATACCGGGTTCGAGGTTGAGATCACATTTACTTTCATCCTTAAAATCACAAATTTTCGCTTTGGAGTAGATTTCGGTCATGTCACTGTGAAGCTCTTCTAGCTAACAATTTTTTAAAATTTATTAAAGGGCATCTTAAAATTTTTACTCCTTTTTGCTTCTCTTCAGACAGGGCGGATGAGCCGAGAAAGGTAAGCTTTTTAAACTGTCTTTTAAGAGACTCATCCACGTAAGTTTTCCATGGATATTTCATCGCTTCCAAACATAATTTTTTGATTTCTTTCGCTGATTCTAAAGACGTTTCTAACTATAATGAAATTTTAAAGAAATAAAATAAAAATGAAGAATATCAACCAGTTTTTTTTTATTCGTTTCTGTCAAATTTGATTTATAACTCCACATAACGTTGGCGACTTGGTTTGCGATCGCTGCCCTCTGCGCATTCTGATTTTTGACAAATTCAACTGCTGATTTTTCAGAAAAGTCTTCATTTCCGAGTACGAAGGGTAAAAGAAGAAATATGATGAGCATTTTCGTCTAAAAATAACGTTCAATCTTTAAGAGCTTAAAAAAATGTTTTGGCCAGAGGCCAAGGGAAAGTTGGTTTTGTGTTGATATTTTAGGTTCACTGATCCAGTATTTTATCAAAATTGCTAGTCCTTTCAAAAAAGAAAAAAAAAACGAAAAACTTATGTTTCAGAATAAAGACCGTTTTGTCGCTATGACGCTCACGCACAGTGCTCCGAACAATGGACAAAAATGAAAAAACTAATAATGTTTCTTGAATTATCTTCATCTTATTACACATCTTTATGCCTTTAAGAATTGTTTTTTTACCATTTTTAGCACTATTTCTACAGTATACCTGCAAAACCTCGTATGTTCTCAACTCAGAATTTTACAGGAGAGACTTGCGAGGTCTTACAACCCTTCTAGAAGGTTATGGACTTGCAGGTTATTACAGTCGAACAGAGAAGACATTTCTCACTGAATCGAAACCAAACTTTCTACGAAGATTCTAGAGCCTTACATTTACCCAGCATGCTCAAAACCTTATTTTGGGGAAAAATCGGACTTACGAGGTTTTGCAGGTATACTGTCGATTTAATACCTTATGTAGCCCTCGTATACGATTATATAGGTTCATCGACAAAGTATAGGTATTTGTTTCTAATTTATTCGGATCCTCGAAATCTCACTATATGAATTTGGTTGAAGCAAGTTTAAACTGTTACTTTTATAGTTCATTTATTGATAATCCAATGGTAGAAGGGAAAAGCAATATTTTTCGATGACCAACTTCAATTGTATTTTTCTAAAATACATCCCCAAACACATCAGAGATTTTTTAGGGGTTGTTTCATTAATGTATGTAGTTGACAAATCTTAAGGCAATAGGTGCAGGAAGCTGCACGTTTTCCAGAAAAAAATTGTCAAAAAATATTTCTTGGATTGGATTGGATTGGACTGGATTGGACTGGATTCCAATTGGATTGGATTGGACTGGATTCCAATTGGATTGGATTGGACTGAATTTTAATTGGATTGGACTGGATTCCAATTGGATTGGATCAGACTGGTTTCCAATTGGATTGGATTGTACTGGATTCCAAATGGATTGGATTGGACTGGATTCCAATTGGATAGGATTGGACTGAATTTTAATTGGATTGGATTGGACTGGATTCCAATTGGATTGGATTGGATTGGATTGTACTGGATTCCAATTGGATTGGATTGGACTGGATTCCAATTGGATTCGATTGGACTGCATTCCTATTGGATTGGATTGGACTGCATTCCAATTGGATTGGATTGGACTGGATTCCAATTGGATTGGATTGGACTGCATTCCTATTGGATTGGATTGGACTGGATTCCAATTGGATTGGATTGTATTGAATTGTGTTGGATTCCTATTGGATTTTATTGGATTCCAATTGGATTGCATTGGATTCCAATTGGATTGGATTGGATTCCAATTGGATTGGATTGTACTGGATTCTAATTGGACTGGATTGGACTGGACTGGATTCCAATTGGATTGGATTGGATTGGATTGTATTGAATTGTGTTGGATTCCTATTGGATTTTATTGGATTCCAATTGGATTGCATTGGATTCCAATTGGATTGGATTGGATTCCAATTGGATTGGATTGGATTCCAATTGGATTGGATTGGATTCCAATTGGATTGGATTGGATTCCAATTGGATTGGATTGGATTCCAATTGGATTGGATTGTACTGGATTCTAATTGGACTGGATTGGACTGGATTCCAATTGGATTGGATTGGACTGCATTCCAATTGGATTGGATTGGACTGCATTCCAATTGGATTGGATTGTACTGGATTCCAATTGGATTGGATTGTACTGGATTCCAATTGGATTGGATTGGACTGGATTCCAGTTGGATTGGATTTACTGGATTCCAATTGGATTGGATTGGACTGCATTCCTATTGGATTGGATTGGACTGCATTCCTATTGGATTGGATTGGACTGGATTCCAATTGGATTGGATTGTACTGGATTCCAATTGGATTGGATTGTACTGGATTCCAATTGGACTGGATTGGACTGGATTCCAATTGGATTGGATTGGACTGGATTCCAATTGGATTGCATTGGACTGCCTTCCAATTGGATTGGATTGGACTGGATTCCAATTGGATTGGATTGGACTGCATTCCAATTGGATTGCATTGGACTGCATTCCAATTGGATTGGATTGTACTGGATTTCAATTGGATTGGATTGTACTGGATTCCAATTGGATTGGATTGGACTGGATTCCAATTGGATTGCATTGGACTGGATTCCAATTGGATTGGATTGTACTGGATTCCAATTGGATTGGATTGGACTGGATTCCAATTGGATTGCATTGGACTGCCTTCCAATTGGATTGGACTGCATTCCAATTGGATTGCATTGGACTGCATTCCAATTGGATTGGATTGGACTGCATTCCAATTGGATTGGATTGTACTGGATTTCAATTGGATTGGATTGTACTGGATTCCAATTGGATTGGAATGGATTGGATTGTATAATTTATCTATAAAATCTCGTTTTAAACTGCATTCCGACATTTAAAACTAAAAACAATGAAAAAATGATTTTTGTCCACTATGGCCTATCATTCGGAGCACTGTGTGACGTCTAGGAATTCTAGGGGCTATCGCAATGACTTTTTTTTAATAGTCATAGTAAAATTTCCGTAGTTTTATTTCTTGAAAAAATATTTAAAAAATATTATCTACTTACTGTTCAATGTCCAACTCTTTCTACACCTCTTCTCCTTCTGACGATCTTCAAATCTTTCATTTCTTCCCCCCACCAACGAGAGAACCAGTTCAAGATCAAAATACCCATAAACAACGATATTGTGAGGAAAAAATAATCAACATTAAATCTAATATTTTTATTATTGTTCTCCGTTTACATTCAGATGGAAGTTTTCCACTATTTACAACCTATAATAAATAAAGATTTTATTTTTATAGTTAAAATTAAAATTTATCTGTTACGTTTTTCAGTGATTTTCCATCCGATGTGTTCGTCAGTCTTCTTATTTTCTTCGACGAGCCAATCGTAAAGAGGCTTGAAATAATTCAGGATTGCGCCAGCGTCCATTTTTTTAGTCCCCGTCACCATTTCCAACGCATCAGGCCACGGTTTTGAAGATCCCAAACGAAGCATTTGACTTTAAAAAACTTTTTAGAGGAAAAGAAAGGGAAGAAAACATACCCTAATAAATTTCCGGCTTTTTTGCTGTTATAAATGTCGCATTCGTGTAAATATTGTTTTTCAGGGACGTTCGGGTCATATTCTCCGGCTGCTTTGCAGAGACTTTCGTGGAATTGGAATAAAAGTATGTGGCTTACAAAATATCTAAAAGAAATTGAATTAAGATGAAAATGATAAAAAGAGAAATTTACCTGACATAAGGAACATTGGCAGGCACGTGGTATTTGGCTCCGGCATCAAAATCTTCTTCGCTTCTATCAACTGGGGATGACACTCCCTGATATTTTTCTCTAAAATTTAATTTTAATTTTTATATTTTCTTTTTAGACACTACCTTAGAGACCACCATGCGCAGTTCAGATTTTCAGGTTGGGTCTTTCCCTTGAAGATATCCCATCTGTACTGATCTATCAAATAGCCAAAAGGTAGGAAAGCAATACGACTAAGAGCCACCTTTAAAAGCGTCTTGATCATCTCCTCTTTAGTCTTTTCTTCCGCTTTTTTCAAACCGATTTTCTCAAGGTGCTTATTCGTACCAACAGAGAGAGACATTATATCTCCAATTGCTTCATGGAAACCTGAAATAATGGGATTTAGCGATAAATATTGGAGTATAGAAACCAAATTAGGTGTACAAAATGAAACTCAGCCACAGGGTAAATTTGAATTTTTTAGATTTTAGCCGAGTCTGATTTTGTACACCTAGTAGTTCATTTTTTCAAAATTTTGAACATTTTAGGCGTTAAAGTCCATCAAAAGTTGACCTTCTCCGTGTAAGAAGGTTATTGAAGTATAACCATTAAGAAGGTTAATTTTTAAAGGCTTGTAAATCGTAAACCGTTACACATATTGAAAAAATGCACTAAATAAAATCTGTTGGAAATTCAATTCTCTTTAATTTTTATTCTATTCATTTTTTCTCTAGGACGCACTGTTTTCAAGATAAATTTATTTAAAAAAATTATTTTCCGAAAATCGTGCATCCTAGAAAAAAGTAATTAAATTTCCTACAATTTTTATTTTAGGTGTACAAAATGAAACTCAGCCACAGGGTAAATTTGAATTTTGTAGATTTTAGCCGAGTTTCATTTTGTACACCTAGTAGTTCATTTTTTTCAAAATTTTGAACATTTTAGGCGTTAAAGTCCATCAAAAGTTGACCTTCTCCGTGTAAGAAGGTTATTGAAGTATAACCATTAAGAAGGTTAATTTTTAAAGGCTTGTAAATCGTAAACCGTTACACATATTGAAAAAATGCACTAAATAAAATCTGTTGGAAATTCAATTCTCTTTAATTTTTATTCTATTCATTTTTTCTCCAGGACGCACTGTTTTCAAGATAAATTTATTTTAAAAAAATTATTTTCCGAAATGGTGCATCCTAGAAAAAATAATTAAGTACAAAATAGAAAATTAAATTTCCTACAATTTTTAAATATTAAGTGTATAAAATGAAACTCAGCCACAGGGTAAATTTGAATTTTGTAGATTTTAGCCGAGTTTCATTTTGTACACCTAATAGTACAGCGAGGGGTTAGATTGCGCCACCATCGATTTTATTCCACTCTAACCAATGAGCTCTCTATGCACTCTATGTACTCCTGTATAAAATTATGAACCTGAGTTTGCTCCTCTTCTGAATACGTAAGGTTGATCTTTATATTGAATATAATATTGGATGTGCCCCATTTCGTGATGGACGACCAGGAGATCGTTTAAGTTGACTGTAGTACATTGTTTTATTCTAAAAATAAAATATTTATTCGGGTTCAAAGTGATCAAGGCACGTGTTGAAAGGAGATTAACTACGTGTTATTTAAATCATCCAAAGTCTAACAAAGCGGTCGTTTACATAAGTATTAAATCACCTGAAATCTTTTCCGTCGTAGAAATCCCAGGCGCTGGCGTGACACGTCAGTTCGACACCTTTCGGCTTCTCGATGATGGATTTTTCCCAAAATAATGGAGGCATCGCGCTCAAGTTTAAAGACGTAAAAAACTCCTCGGCCATTTTAAACATTTTCAACGCTGTGATATTCTTTAAAAAAATTTAAAAAAATTTTATTTTTTAATTAAAAAAAATTACTTGTCGCTTCATTTCTAATGTTACTGGGTCTGCGGCTAATTTGGTTTTTTTCAAATCTTGAAAAGGTTCAAGCAAATCGTATATCTCGTCCCAATCTTGTGCCCACATATTTCCTAAAAAAAATAAATTATTTATATTCGCTTTATTAATTAATTTACCTAAAAGATGAGCAGGTATTGGGCCGTTTTTGTGGACGACGTTTTCGCCGTATTTTTCATAAAGTTTTCTCCTTACGTAAGCGTGAAGTTGGTTGTAAAGGGGCGAAACTTGATTTAAAAGGTCTTCGATGTCTTTTTCGAATGTCTCAGATTCAAAATCGTATTGCCAATCATCGGCGGCATTTGTAAAATCTAAAAATAATATTAATCATATAATCAGTGTTGCCAACTTACTATTTAGTTTAGCAGCTTCGTTTAACAATGAGGCCATCCTTATGTACTTTTCTCGAATTTTCTTTCCGGAAGCGTCTCTCCAGTTTTTCCAATAATGTTTCAGTTCTTCCGGATTTCGACTTGTCGAAAAAATTTGCTTCAGTTCTACAATTTTAAATCGTCAATCTGAAGCATTTTTTTCCTTCTTACCTGGCTCAAGACTCAGGTCGCATTTATTTTTATCATTAAAATCGCACACTTTTCCTTTAGAATAAATTTCCGTCATATCGCTGGATAGTTCGTTAAGCTAAAAACAAAATAGAAGCCTATTTTTTAAAAAAGAAACAAACTTCTTTTTGTTTTTCATCCGAAAGGGCAGCAGTTCCAAGAATACTCATTTCTTTAAATTGCCTTTTAAGATTTTCATCTTTATAACTTTTCCAAGGATATTTAATCGTTTCTTCCCACTGTTTTTTCAACTCTTTCGAAGTTTCTAATGCAGTATCGAGCTAAAAAAGAATATAAAAACAGTGTCCAAAATATTTTTTTTCTTAATACCATAATTTTTTTGTTCTCCTCTGTCAAATTGGACTCGTAGTTCCAGGACGCGATGGTGTTTTTATTAGCAAGTTCCGCCCTTAATTCGTTCTGTTTTTTCATAAACTCGACGGCAGCTTTTTCCGAATGGTCCCCCATTATACCAGGGACGAGTAAAATAAGAAAAACATACATATCTAAAATTTTGAAAAAAAAAAAAAAAAAAAAAAAAATAGCGACGACATAATTTTTTTTATTGTTTAGTGAAATAAAAGGAGAAAGCTGTGAACAGTCAGCAAAACCAGCCAGGGCTCTCTTGCAATACGATCTATTTACTCTAGTGACCGGTTCAATTTTTCACAGGATTTTTTTCTCTCATTGCAAAAGATTTCGACATCATAAATTTTTTTCGCTGACTTATTTAGTACATAAAAAATTATTAATGCAATAATTTAAAATTTTGATTTGAAAACGAAATAAAAGAAGCTACTCTCGAAATCCTTTTAATCTCGAAAAAAACATTAAAAATTAATTTATTTATCTTATTCTGTTAATGGTTTGAAACTCACTCGATGTTGAGGTCCGCCTTCTCCCGATCCCCACTCGCGTCTGACAACTTTTGAAAAAAAATTATTCTTATAATATTGGACCCCCTTCCACTTTCCTTCTATCAAATCGGAAAATTTTGTGATTAACTTTTAACTGTTTTTTAATCTATTTTTGAAAACGAAGTTAGTAACTTGATACAAAAATAAGAAAGGTGTTGCTTATCAATTTTTCATAAATATTAGGTGTACAAAATGAAACTCGGCTAAAATCTACAAAATTCAAATTTACCCTGTGGCTGAGTTTCATTTTGTACACCTAATAAATAAAAATTGTAGGAAATTTAATTCTTTGTGAACTTAACTATTTTTTTCTAGGATGCACCATTTTCAGAAAATAATTTTTTTTTTAAATAAATTTATCTTGAAAACAGTGCGTCCTAGAGAAAAAATGAATAGAATAAAAATTAAAGAGAATTAAATTTCCAACAGATTTTATTTAGTACATTTTTTCAATATCTGTAACGGTTTACGATTTACAAGCCTTTAAAAATTAACCTTCTCAATGGTTATACTTCAATAACCTTCTTACACGGAGAAGGTCAACTTTTGATGGACTTCTAAAATGTTTAAAATTTTGAAAAAATGAACTACTAGGTGTACAAAATGAAAATCGGCTAAAATCTACAAAATTCAAATTTACCCTGTGGCTGAGTTTCATTTTGTACACCTAATAAATAAAAATTGTAGGAAATTTAATTCTCTATAAATTTGCACTTAATTATTTTTTTCTAGAATGCACCATTTTCGGAAAATAATTTTTTTTAAAAATAATTTTATCTTGAAAACAGTGCGTCCTAGAGAACAAATGAATAGAATATAAATTAAAGAAAATTAAATTTTCAACAGATTTTATTTAGTGCATTTTTTCAATATCTGTAACGGTTTACGATTTACGAGCCTTTAAAAATTAACCTTCTTAATGGTTATACGTCAATAACCTTCTTACACGGACAAGGTCAACTTTTGATGGACTTTAACGCCTAAAATGTTCAAAATTTTGAAAAAATGAACTACTAGGTGTACAAAATGAATCTCGGCTAAAATCTACAAAATTCAAATTTACCCTGTGGCTGAGTTTCATTTTGTACACCTAATAATAGTCAAGGAAAGAGAGAATGACAAAAAAAGGATGTTCCACGATCGGTTTCGGCGTCACACGCTTCTTCAGGTAGGCTATTTCCTTATTTTTCATTCTCTCTTCCAGTGTAGTTGGAGTCTGAAAATGACTTAAAGAGTCCTGGAGAGCCGTATCACGCCGAAACCGGTCGTGAGATATCCGTTTTTTTCATTCTCTCTGCCTCGTTAATTATTATTAAACAAATTTTTACCATAAAAAAAAATCCCCCCCTTTTTTTTTTGCCATAAAAGTTGTGGATAAACGCTTTTTAGCATTTTCTTTTGAAAAAATGTCTTCTCTCAGTCGATGCTTGTTTTTCGAGACAATAAATCGCATAAAAATCCTGGATTTGTTCAAATCCTCTATAAATACAAAATCGGAATCCCCGAGAGGTTCTGCTCTGTGGACAGTTTAATGACCCCACGTATCAAGATGAAGTTTTTTTTTTATCCGCTTACCGGGCGACAATAAATATTTTAACCGGTTTCATCTTTTTCCGTACAAGGAAAGACAGAAGTTTCGGAATTTTTAAAACATGGAATTATAGCGAAATCCTAAAATCCTTGGTGATTTACCTTTTTTGAAAGATCAACGAGGCGAAAAGGTAGGTCGAACCTGCGGATTGTCACTTGCACAACGCCAGTCCTTGACTCTTTTTTTTCTAAACCAGCGATCGTCACTATAAAATTTTTATTCTTCTAATTGCTATTTTATCCAAGTAGGTCTGTTTTTTATATTCTCTCACATTTCTGACCGAAAGCATCGGGAAATAAGTCCCAGAAGATGAATAAAAGAAGTCAAAATAGGGCAATAGCTAAGAGCCCTGTCGGGAAAAGCAGCTTAGTCTTCAGGTTGCTTTTAACCAAACATCTAGATTTTTATTAAACTTTTGTTTTTTAAGAAAAACATTTTAGTTTCAGTAAGCGGGTTAAAGGTTTCTTTGAAGAGTGCATTCTACGAATCGATGAATAAGTAAAATTGTATATTGTGTCAAGTCGGGCACATAAGGGATTTTGTGGTTTGAGGTATGCTTGCTCTTGACGTCTGTTCTGTCAGGATATTGGAAGTCACTTGTTTCAGAATGGGAAGGGCGACGTGAGAAGAACAATCCGCCTTAGAAACTAATTTTGAATACTCCACTCTGTCCCTTAAGTAAAGCATTAATTTGTATATTTTTATAATTCTCCTGAGGACCCATTTCCTTTTTCTTCTTTGGAATGTTTAAATTGACTTAAAAAAAGTTAATAGGTCAAAGAATTTTAAATTATTATGCAGCTTAAATATTAGGTGTACAAAATGAAACTCAGCCACAGGGTAAATTTGAATTTTGTAGATTTTAGCCGAGTTTCATTTTGTACACCTAGTAGTTCATTTTTTCAAAATTTTAAGAATTTTAGGCGTTAAAGTCCATCAAAAGTTGACCTTCTCCGTGTAAGGTTATTGAAGTATAACCGTTAAGAAGGTTAATTTTTAAAGGCTTTTAAATCGTAAACTGTTACAGATATTGAAAAAATGCACTAAATAAAATCTGTTGGAAATTCAATTCTCTTTAATTTTTATTCTATTCATTTTTTCTCTAGGACGCACTGTTTTCAAGATAAATTTAAAAAAGAAAAATTATTTTCCGAAAATGTTGCATCCTAGAAAAAAATAATTAAGTACAAATTTATAGAGAATTTTTCCTACAATTTTTATTTATTAGGTGTACAAAATGAAACTCAGCCACAGGGTAAATTTGAATTTGATAGATTTTAGCCGAGTTTCATTTTGTACACCTAGTAGTTCATTTTTTCAAAATTTTAAACATTTTAGGCGTTAAAGTCCATCAAAAGTTGACCTTCTCCGTGTAAGAAGGCTCTTGAAGTATAACCATTAAGAAGGTTAATTTTTAAAGGCTTGTAAATCGTAAACCGTTACAGATATTGAAAAAATGCACAAAATAAATTCTGTTGGAAATTTAATTCTCTTTAATTTTTACTCTATTCATTTTTTCTCTAGGGCGCACTGTTTTCAAGATAAATTTATTTTTAAAAAAATTATTTTCCGAAAATGGTGCATCCTAGAAAAAAATAATATTTATAGAGAATTAAATTTCCTACAATTTTTATTTTTTATGGTTTTTGGGTCGTCCGTATTGTTTTTAAATTTTTCAACAATTTTTATTTATTAGGTGTACAAAATGAAACTCAGCCACAGGGTAAATTTGAATTTTGAAGATTTTAGCCCAGTTTCATTTTGTACACCTAATATATACTTTTTTTTACAAAATATATTCGTAGAGACCTTTTCTGCGACATCGCCGTAACGAGCTGGGCTTTCGAGTTTGATAAAATCTCCAAGAGTCGTCGGTTCGGTCTCGTAAAAAGCGTCTGGAGAAAAGAATATCTTGTTGAGTGGACCCGGGTTTTATTAAAAAAACGAGGAGGAAAAAATTGTAACCGACATTGTCCTCTCGGCTTACATGATACTGCAAATTATGAATATTTACGTTCATTATTTGTTCCGGATCTCATTTCACTCTTTGATATCCCGAATGGCACTCAGCTAAATCAATATTTAGAGGATTAATTGAATTCATTTAATAATGAAGTAACGAAAAATGTTAACATCATCCTGAATTATGCATTTTATACTTTATAACTTTCTAGTTTTTTAAAACAAGATAAAGAAATAAAGACAAAAGGGTGGGATTCATTTATTTTTAGTGGTTAGAACGCCCAATATTGTGTCGTTGAATGGAAGGAAGGAGGAGACAAGGGGATAAAGAAAGCCGTTTAATTAAGTGGTTTGAAGATAGCGGATTCCCTCCCGGGGCTTTTAGCAATGTGGAAACTCCGAAACAAAGAGAAGGAACCCCGTTTTTAATGCGCCAAAAGTAAAAGGCGCTAGGCACTAATGGAAATTCCATAAACCAAGAAAAAAAGTTCAATTAAAATTTTTGATTCAAAAGCCTTCTGAAAGTACTGGTTTGAAGAGCTTCCAACGAAAATTTCCTTAAAGAGAAGTATTAGGAGGGGGAAGTATAACGGAGGGGACGTAAAACGTAGGGGGAAGTATATGGGAGGGGAAGTATAACGGAGGAGGAAGTATAATGGAGTGGGAAGTAGGTATATGGGGAAGTATAAGTGAGGGGAAGTATGACGGAGGGGGAAGTATAAATGAGGAGAAGTATGTCGGAGAAGAAAGTTTAAATGAGGGTAGTATAACAGAGGGTGAAGTATATCGGAGGGGGAAGTATTAGGGAACGAAAGTATAACGGAAGGGGATGTAGTAGGGTGGGAAAACATAAAGGAGAATTTTCCAAGTTTGTTTTTTCGAAAAATTTTCTAATTTCTTTTTTTTGAAAATTTTTTTAAGTGTCAAGTTAGAAATAGTGGGCTCTTTGGCCTAGAGATGTGCCTCTCGTAACGGGTAGAAGTACGAAATTTCTCCCTACTAAAAGAAAATTAATAATTAAAAAGTGTCAATTTTTTCACCAAAAATTCCTAAAAATATATGGAGTAATTGGTGAAAATTTGGTGAAAATCAGATTAACGGTTCGGCCGCAGCGAATTTTTTAGAATTTCAAACAGACATATCTCCGCCATTTTTTCGAAATTCAAAAATCGCCCTCGTTACATTCTTCTTGACCGGCTAAAGAAATTGTGAAAATTTGGTGAAAATCTGATGAAAACTGTGGCCGTAAAGTGTTCCGGACGGCCGGCCGGAACCACAGACAAAGTTGAGATCGGTAAAGATCAATATTCGGTTTGCCCCTCCGGGGTCTGGAAGACCCCTCCCCAAAAACCCGACGTCGAGGGTATCACAATAACTTCTTTAAGGAAGTAAAAAGTTCAATTAAAATTTTTGATTCAAAAGCCTTCTAAAAGAGATTTCTTATAAGTGAAGAAAAAAATTCATATGATTGTTAGATTTTTGTTTATAGAAATGGCTTCAGACGCAAAATTGACGGTTTTGCCTTTAATTCCGCTTTCGGCGAAGCCAGAATCTTTGAAGATTCTCGACTCTTCGTCTATTCTGCGGGAAACCCTTCGCGACTACCTCGAAGAAGACACGACGCGATGTCGCTTTAAAGAAAAGGAAAAAGTAAGACAGAAAACTTGTAAAAAACTTGTATACAAATTTAGGTCCTCATAAACTACGAACCGGTTGTCGATGAGATAAAAAAATGCGAAAAAGAGATGCTGGATGTTCAGATTTCAAACGCGAATTTTTTAAGTAAAGAAGAACAGGAAGAGGCAAAACGTCTTTTACCTTTTTTACCCAAACCGATCACTTTCATGGATATAAACGAAGAATGTGCACAAAAATTTAATCTTCTCAAAATATCAGAAATAAAGGAAACGATATGCAATAAATTAGGTACATAAAATATCAAAGAGAATTCCTTATAAATAATTTATTTAGCCGATCCTTCTATATGGGATATTGCCAAAGATAAAGAATGTAAGACCATAGAGCAACTACTTGGTTCTAAAAAGTTAAAGAAAAGATCAGAATGGTAACTTAATATTAATATTTAAAAGATTATAATTTATAGGAAAAAAAAAAAAGGGATTTAGAAAAATGTAAAGACGTTCATAAATACAAACAGCATATAGCGAATCCTGTGTTTGAATTTTTCCCAGAAGAAATTGAATTTTTGGAAACAGAAGTTGGAAAAAAATACGTAGTAAGAGTTTTTTAAATTTTAATTTTTACTATTAGCTGTACAAAATGAAACTCGGCCAAAATCTACAAAATTCAAATTTACCCTGTGGCTGAGTTTCATTTTGTACACCTAATGAATAAAAATTGTAGGAAATTTAATTCTCTATAAATTTGTACTTAATTATTTTTTTCTAGGATGCACCATTTTCGGAAAATAATTTTTTTTTAAATAAATTTATCTTGAAAACAGTGCGTCCTAGAGAAAAAATGAATAGAATAAAATTAAAGAGAATTGAATTTCCAACTGATTTTATTTAGTGCATTTTTTCAATATCTGTAACGGTTTACGATTTACAAGCCTTTAAAAATTAACCTTCTTAATGGTTATACTTCAATAACCATCTTACACGGAGAATGTCAACTTTTGATGGACTTTAACGCCTAAAATGTTCAAAATTTTGAAAAAATGAACTTCTAGGTGTAATTCAAATTTACCCTGTGGCTGAGTTTCATTTTGTACACCTAATATTTTTATTTTTTAAAGAAAAAGCTTCGAATTATGAACCGTTCTAAGAATATCGTACGGTTTTATTTACGGCTTTTGGAGACGTCGAAGTCGTTCGATATAATTTACGATAAGCTCGAGACGGAAACTGCGCTGGCTACGGGGCAGTGTGTTTCGATCAAGATTCTTTATAAATGCCTCAATTTGGACAACTATTTTAACCAAGTTGTCGTGGAAGTTAAACGAGAAGGAGTGGCGAAGTCGAACAAAAATTTTTACGTTCCCATTTCCGCGACGAGGATACCTCCGACGCTTGTTTGTAAGTGGGGGTCTTCAGTTCCTATCATTTTTGGATAAATGGGTGGGGATGGTGTACTGTAAAAGAATTTTTTTCTCCCTGAATTTCAAAAATTTCATAATCAACCGTTTTTCCGAAAAATCGGAGTAAAACTTCAAGGAAAAACGGCGCCGTATTAAGTGGTGTAAAGGACTCTTAAGTCCAGTGGTGTAAACAGCGGAAGAATCGCCAACAAAAAGCGCTAGCTGTCGATATAACAAGTAAGATACTAAGGTAATGTGGCGGGAAGATAGCGCCACCCGACTGGAACCACCGAAAGGGAACGCCCTAAAAAGGGAAGTAGGGAGAGGAACCCCCCCCCCACCAAAGGGTATATGAAGCCGAGAAGCGCCGCATAAGAGAGAGTCTGTCCTATAAAGTTAAGTGAGTAACAAGGTTTTGTGAGTGATTGTGTTGTGAGAGATTGGCAAAGGCGATTATTCGACGACTAAACCCGCGGGAAGTCTAGATAATTGGCTGTTTGTGACGATTCATCTCCGGGAATAGAGAGTGGACAGCGGAATCGGCAAAAGACGATTACTTCAATTGGCAAAAGACGATTCCTTCCCAATCGTCAAAAGACGATTATTTCCAGTCGGCTAAAAACGAGTACTTCAATCGGCAAAACACGATTACTTCAATCGTCAAAAGACGATTACTTCAATCGGCAAAAGACGATTCCTTCCCAATCGTCAAAAGACGATTACTTCCAGTCGGCTAAAAACGAGTACTTCAATCGGCAAAAGACGATTACTTCAATAGTCAAAAGACGATTACTTCCAGTCGGCTAAAAACGAGTACTTCAATCGGCAAAAGACGATTACTTCAATCGGCAAAAGACGATTACTTCAATTGGCAAAAGACGATTCCTTCCCAATCGTCAAAAGACGATTACTTCCAGTCGGCTAAAAACGAGTACTTCAATCGGCAAAAGACGATTACTTCAATCGTCAAAAGACGATTACTTCCAGTCGGCTAAAAACGAGTACTTCAATCGGCAAAAGACGATTACTTCAATCGGCAAAAGACGATTACTTCAATTGGCAAAAGACGATTACTTCAATCGTCAAAAGACGATTTTTTCAATCGGCAAAAGACGATTCCTTCCCAATCGTCAAAAGACGATTACTTCCAGTCGGCTAAAAACGAGTACTTCAATCGGCAAAAGACGATTACTTCAATCGTCAAAAGACGATTACTTCCAGTCGGCTGAAAACGAGTACTTCAATCGGCAAAAGACGATTACTTCAATCGGCAAAAGACGATTACTTCAATTGGCAAAAGACGATTACTTCAATCGTCAAAAGACGATTACTTCAATCGGCAAAAGACGATTACTTCAATCGGCAAAAGACGATTACTTCAATCGGCAAAAGACGATTACTTCAATCGGCAAAAGACGATTACTTCAATCGGCTAAAGACGATTCCTTCCCAATCGTCAAAAGACGATTACTTCCAGTCGGCTAAAAACGATTACTTCAATCGTCAAAAGACGATTTTTTCAATCGGCAAAAGACGATTCCTTCCCAATCGTCAAAAGACGATTACTTCCAGTCGGCTAAAAACGAGTACTTCAATCGGCAAAAGACGATTACTTCAATCGTCAAAAGACGATTACTTCCAGTCGGCTAAAAACGAGTACTTCAATCGGCAAAAGACGATTACTTCAATTGGCAAAAGACGATTCCTTCCCAATCGTCAAAAGACGATTACTTCCAGTCGGCTAAGAACGAGTA
The DNA here is from genome assembly GCA_014119065.1 of Orius insidiosus. Lineage (NCBI taxonomy): Eukaryota > Metazoa > Arthropoda > Insecta > Hemiptera > Anthocoridae > Orius > Orius insidiosus. Next base: position 102,300 of record JACGAQ010000260.1, read on the forward strand.
CTTCAATCGGCAAAAGACGATTACTTCAATCGTCAAAAGACGATTACTTCAATCGGCAAAAGACGATTCCTTCCCAATCGTCAAAAGACGATTACTTCAATCGGCAAAAGACGATTCCTTCCCAATCGTCAAAAGACGATTACTTCCAGTCGGCTAAAAACGAGTACTTCAATTGGCAAAAGACGATTACTTCAATCGGCAAAAGACGATTACTTCAATCGGCAAAAGACGATTCCTTCCCAATCGTCAAAAGACGATTACTTCCAGTCGGCTAAAAACGAGTACTTCAATCGGCAAAAGACGATTACTTCAATCGTCAAAAGACGATTACTTCCAGTCGGTTAAAAACGAGTACTTCAATCGGCAAAAGACGATTACTTCAATCGACAAAAGACGATTAGAACCCGTCGGCAAAGGCGATTGACGACTGACGATTAGTGGGCAAAAGACAACTGACGATTGGTCGGCAAAAGTCGACTGACGATTGGTCGGCAAAAGGCGATTGACGATTGACGACTGACGATTAGTCGGCATAAGACGACTGACGATTGGTCGGCAAAAGGCGATTGCCGATTGACGATTAATCGGCAAAACGATCAGAAGAATCTACATTTCCACTATCAACGGAATCGACCAGGCGTCCTCAACTACGACCATCCATCACGGAGCCTGCGATCTTACGTCCAGACCGTCTCATCTTTACCGAAGAAAATCCAAGGTACCCAAATTATTTTGTACATAAAAGAACCAGTAATAAATGTTAAATTTTTATTCTCTTTTTATTTCGCCACCCTCTAACCTGAACAAACCAAAGGTAGAACTCTCAAAGGGGAGTAAGAAATAAAAGAAAAAGTAAACGAACGTTTACAAAGCTTAAGGAGATTTCTTCTTAAATTTTCTTTCATAGCTGAAGAATTGCTGGTGAAAAAGGCAATGGATAAATCGATCCGAGTACCTCCTAATTTTACAATCGAATGCGGAACTCGATTTATCGGAAGCACTTACAAAATAAAACTGAAACTTTTCAACATAGGGAGCGACGCGACTTTTTTCATCGCCTCCGAATACACGTGGGAATTCGCCGACGTTCAGGTAATCAAATTAAAAATCCACTCGGAGGACATAACTCGTTTTTAGAATATGAACGCGAATAATGAAATAAATTTGAACTCTTTTTCGATATCGCCGGCATTTTTCTTCCTTCGCAGGTTAGAAAAGATAACATTGACTGTCATATTTAGGCCCATGTGCGAAGGAGTCCACGTTGAAAAGCTGTTTGTCGTCTGTGACAATTTGACACTCCGGACGATGGATTTATTAGGCGAAGCTGTCGTGTTCGACCAACGGGATATTTGCATCAAAGTATTTAATAAATTTAAACATTTTTTTAAATGTTTGTTTAGGCTGCACCAAAGCTATTTGATATTGACGAAAACGATATTTATGAGTCGCCTATGGTTGTTGATTTTGGAACTATTTACCCGGGAGGATCTTCGATCGGAGTTTGCGAAATTTTTTCTGAAAGTTTGGTCGATGTAGAATTCGGATGGTGTTTTTTGAAACTCGTTCCTTGCCCTAACCTTCGCTATTTGAGAAACGAAGATTTGAAAATATCTCCTGAAGTTGGGACTATCTGCAGTGATTCTTCGCCGATGCCGATACGGTTTTCAATCAGTGTGAGCGATGAGCCAGGTGTTCACAAAGCGGGTTTAAGGTAAAATTCAAGTACTCGATTAATCATAACTCCAGTCCTTTAGTTTGATCGCCCTCAATATTCCGAAGGAAGCGATAACCGATAAAACAGTTCGCACTTTCCAAAACGACATAGATCCGGTAAATTTGATCTCATTTGGAACGGGCTCAGAAAATTTGAGTTGGTCAACCTGGAAAATGCATTACTCAAATTGTCTAACCCATTTATGACATTTTGTGTAATTATAATAATGACTTTATTCAGATTATGTTTTCAAACGTTGAGCTAGGATACTTAGAGCTCAGAGTTAACGTTATGGAGCCCTACATTGCAATCGATCCAATTCATGTTGATTACACGGATTACGCCTATACGTAAAGTCGCCCTTTGTCTCTGAACTTTCTGTGTATTCGAATCCTTTGTCAGGACTCAATGTTATAATTTAAACGTAACGAATCGGAGCGAGTATCCAGTCAGTCTGGCGTGGAAAGAGCATCTTTCTGAAGCAGTAATAATGCATGTGACACCCGGCAAAACGGATTTGGACGTGATGGAATCGGAAGATTTCACTTTGGAAATTACAGGAGTGAACGGTGGACCGATCGATGAAATTTTAGAGTAAGTTCGTTTTTAGGCTGCGCTCAACTGGTGGCAGAAGACAGATTTTCATTTTAACTTCCTTGAAGAAGTTATTGTGATACCCTCCACGTCGCGTTTTTGGGGAGGGGTCTTCCGGGGTCCGGAGGGTCAAATCGAATATTGATCTTTACCGATCTCAACTTTGTCTGTGGTGCCGGCCGGCCGTCCGGAACACTTTAGGGCCACAGTTTTCATCAGATTTTCACCAAATATTCACACAAATTTCTTTAGCCGGTCAAGAAGAATGTAACTAGGGCGATTTTTGAATTTCAAAAAAATGGCGGAGATATGCCTGTTTGAAATTTTAAAAAATTCGCTGCGGCCGAACCGTTGGTCCGATTTTCACCAAATTTTCACCAATTACTCCTTATATTTTTTAAGAATTTTTGGTTTAAAAAAATTGCCACTTTTTAATTATTAATTTTTTTTAGTAGGGACAAATTTCGTACATTCTACTCTTACAAGAGGCACATCCGTAGGCCAAAGAGCCCACTATTTCTACCTTGAAAAACACTTAAAAAAAATTTTCAAAAAAAAAGAACTTAGAAAATTTTTCGAAAAAAAAGAAAAAAAAGGAAAACCCGGAAAATGTTTCGAAAAAACAAACTTGGAAAATTCTCCTTTATACCTTCCCTCCCTTATACATCCCCTTCCGTTATAGTTCTCCCTCTGTTGTACTACCCCTCACTTATACTTACCCCTCCGTTATACTTCCCCTCACTTATACTTCCCCCTCCGTTATACTTCCCCTCCCATATACTTCCCACTCCGTTATACTTCCCCTCCCATATACTTCCCCCTACGTTTTACGTCCCCTCCCTTATACATCCCCTTCCGTTATAGTTCTCCCTCTGTTATACTACCCCTCACTTATACTTCCCCCTCCGTTATACTTCCCCTCACTTATACTTCCCCCTCCGTTATACTTCCCCTCCCATATACTTCCCCCTACGTTTTACGTCCCCTCCCTTATACATCCCCTTCCGTTATAGTTCTCCCTCTGTTATACTACCCCTCACTTATACTTCCCCCTCCGTTATACTTCCCCTCACTTATAATTCCCCCTCCGTTATACTTCCCCTCCCATATACTTCCCCCTACGTTTTACGTCCCCTCTGTTATACTTCCCCCTCCTATATAGATACTTCTCTTTAAGGAAGTTTTCGTTGGAAGCTCTTCAAACCACTACTTTGTTTAGGTGCGTCATTTTGGAAGGGAAAAAATGCTTCAAGTGTCTAATCCTCGGGAAAGTAATGACGAAATCGGCGTTGAGCGCGGAGCTTGCGTTCAGCCACGGTGGAATAAGGGAAGATTCATTGGCCTCTTTCTCAATAGCGATAGAAGCCGAAGATTCCAACCAAGTAGTTTTTAAAACTGTTCAACTTATATCTTCCCTTTCAGTTCAGCGTCCTCGACGGGAAGGAAGTCGCCGCTCAAGTCAGTCCAAACAACGAACTTTTGCTTTTAGAAAAGTTTGAAAATTTTCAAGGTCTTCCTAGTCATTTCCACGACGAAAAAGCCACCGTTATTTACAACCTCGACACAAAAGTTATTCTCTAAAAAATTTAAATATCAATTATTCTATTCTTTTACATAGGAAAAAGGACAAAAAGCGAGCATTATAGAATGGAAATACGGCGAAAATCCGATTTACACCGACATATTCTATTACGTACAAAGCGTTTTAGTCGAAATGAAACCGGACGAAATAATTTTGAACAAAATACCGTTTACATTTACGTACCACACGTTGTAAATGTTTATTTGATAAATCACAGTTTCGTTTCAACCTCCTTTAAATGGGGAGAAGTTACCGGAGCAGATGTGGAGAATGTGACCGTACAAGTTGACCAAATTGAAGGCCCGCTGGCGGGATACGACGTCGTTAAAATTAATATCAAAATTAGATGCATCGAAATGGTATTAAAGAAAATGAGTAATCGAAAATATTAAAATGAAACTCCGCCAAAATCTACAAAATTCAAATTTACCCTGTGGCTGAGTTTCATTTTGTACACCTAATAAATAAAAATTTTAGGAAATTTAATTCTCTATAAATTTGCACTTAATTATTTTTTTCTAGGATGCACCATTTTTGGTAAAATAATTTTTTTAAAAATAAATTTATCTTGAAAACAGTGCGTCCTAGAGAAAAAATGAATAGAATAAAAATTAAAGAAAATTAAATTTCCAACAGATTTTATTTAGTGCATTTTTTCAATATCTGTAACGGTTTACGATTTACAAGCATTTAAAAATTAACCTTCTTAATGGTTATACTTCAATAACCTTCTTACACGGAGAAGGTCAACTTTTGATGGACTTTAACGACTAAAATGTTCAAAATTTTGAAAAAATGAACTACTAGGTGTACGAAATGAAACTCGGCTAAAATCTACAAAATTCAAATTTACCCTGTGGCTGAGTTTCATTTTGTACACCTAATAATTAAAATAAAGGGTTCTGTTTCGGTGATTGTACCTTGTACCATGGAAGACATGAAGGAAACTTTATATTTAAAAATACACGGAGAAGTTGTCGGATTACGAGTTCAATTTTCATGGATATCAAAAACGGAAAGGATCGTCGTCGATTGGCCGAGGGAGGAAAGGAAACATTTCGTGTCTGAAGATTACGGTCCGAACGATCAACGTTGTTGCGGATGTATGGATGGAGCGAAATTCGAAGAGACAGTAGAAGAAAAAATGAAATTCGTTCTATAATTTGAATAATTTCAGGTTCCCTTGGATCCGATGGAATTTGCTGAGGATCGAACTCTCAGGCATGTCGATTCGACAACGTCGAGCATTCCTTACTACAACTGGCCAATCATCGGAGGAAGATACTACTATGACAAATTCGAAACTAAAGAGCTTCTAATGTAAGTATGAGAAAAACGATTTTTCACCCTCTTTTATCAAAAAGTGATTTTCTACATTCTTGGAAATGGGAAGATTTATTTGCAAGGCTCGTCTGTCGTCCGACGAACGAAGAAAAGAGGATGATTTTGGACATTTTTTCTTCAAAAGCCATCGTTATCAAACTTGGATCTTTCATGAGTAATTGCTAACAAACGGTACTTAAGACCGAAAATATTTTTAGATTCAAAACCGGTGCAGGTCGATATTTCAAATTTGACACCAATTAGAACTACTTATGAAGTCAAAGTCCAAGAATTTTATGAACGTTTAGACCCAGAGACTCCCTTACAGGCGGTTCAGAATCTTCTGAAAAACTCGCGTGGCGTTAGGCCTATTGACGAAGATATTTTCGGGAATATTCAAGAAGGTGCTGGACTATCATTGAGTGTTTCGAAATCAAGCGGAATTCTTGACGAATACGGGCATGCGAGTTTCGACGTGGATGCTCGTAGTAACTGCTGGGGATTGTATTTTGACCACATACAAATATCGATACCTGAACTAGACCCATTTCATATCCCCGTTATCGTTGACGTTTCAGGACGTCCTGTTTGGTTCACCTTCGCTCCCCGAGACAATCGCCCATTATTGAGGTAAATCGAAAGAGAAAAACAAAAATTGAAATTCTTCCTTTTTAGATTCGGAAAATTGGCTCCTTTTGAATCAAAAGAATTGACTGTGTTCCTATATAACAATTCTTTTCTCAATTTAAAAATCGCGTGGACCGCCTATACTGAAATACCGATGACGCAATATGAATCTCAATTTTGTATCCCTGATGAAAAAGGCGAGTTTAGCGTCAATATCGAATTCCACCCCTCGAGGGAGGAAGATTTTTGTAAAATAAACCTCATCGACTATATCGGAGAAGTTGACAAATCGTATTACCAGGTTAATAAAGCCATTTGTTAATATTATAAACGGAATCGAACGAAATCGAGACGACAGATTGAAAATTATTAATGACTTCCATTTTCCTCCCGTTTAATTTAACAATATGTCGTAACATGATTTATAACGCTTTTCTTTAATCTTCTGTATTCATTGCAGACAAAGTATTTATATTAAGACTTCCAAGTTGTTCCCTAAATTGTGGCATTTGTCTTCCCAGAAACCCCATTTTTATTTTCAGGCGTTTTCTTTGACTCTTCAGTCAGTAAGCTCCCTTTTTACTGGATTTTCTGGCGTTTTTCTTAATTTTCAGCTGAGACAGGGCCCTCTTTTACTGAATTTTCGGTCGTTTTCTACGGTTTTCGTCCAAAATAACTCCCTTTTAGCGAAATTTATGGAGGTTGCTGGATTTTTGAACGTTTTAAGCCCCCTTTTTACTGGATTTTCTGGCGTTTTCCTTAGTTTTCAGCTGAGACAGGACCCTCTTTTACTGAATTTTCGGTCGTTTTCTACGGCTTTCGTCCAAAAAAACTCCCTTATAGCGAAATTGATGGAGGTTGTTCTATTTTTGAACGTTTTAAGCCCCCTTTTTACTGGATTTTCTGGCGTTTTCCTTAGTTTTCAATTGAGACAGGACCCTCTTTTACTGAATTTTCGGTCGTTTTCTACGGTTTTCGTCCAAAAAAACTCCCTTATAGCGAAATTGATGGAGGTTGCTGGATTTTTGAACGTTTTAAGCCCCCTTTTTACTGGATTTTCTGGCGTTTTCCATAGTTTTCAGCTGAGACAGGGCCCTCTTTTACTGAATTTTCGGTCGTTTTCTACGGTTTTCGTCCAAAAAAACTCCCTTATAGCGAAATTGATGGAGGTTGCTCGATTTTTGAACGTTTTAAGCCCCCTTTTAACTGGATTTTCTGGCGTTTTCCTTAGTTTTCAGTTGAGACAGGACCCTCTTTTACTGAATTTTCGGTCGTTTTCTGCGGTTTTCGTCCAAAAAACTCCCTTATAGCGCAATTGATGGAGGTTGCTGGATTTTTGAACGTTTTAAGCCCCCTTTTTACTGGATTTTCTGGCGTTTTCCTTAGTTTTCAGCTGAGACAGGACCCTCTTTTACTGAATTTTCGGTCGTTTTCTGCGGTTTTCGTCCAAAAAACTCCCTTATAGCGCAATTGATGGAGGTTGCTGGATTTTTGAACGTTTTAAGCCCCCTTTTTACTGGATTTTCTGGCGTTTTCCTTAGTTTTCAGCTGAGACAGGACCCTCTTTTACTGAATTTTCGGTCGTTTTCTACGGTTTTCGTCCAAAAAAACTCCCTTTTAGCGAAATTGATGGAGGTTGCTGGATTTTTGAACGTTTTAAGCCCCCCTTTTACTGGATTTTCTTGCGTTTTCCTTAGTTTTCAGCGGAGACAGGACCCTCTTTTACTGAATTTTCGGTCGTGTTCTGCGGTTTTCGTCCAAAAAACTCCCTTATAGCGAAATTGATGGAGGTAGCTGGATTTTTGAACGTTTTCCACAATTTTTTGACCAATAAACCCTCTTTTTATTGCCTTTTTGCCTTTTCAAGCGTTTTCTTGGGTTTTTCGAAGGAGATGTTTACCACAATTTTTCGTTCGAGAAACCCCATTTTGGCCTTCCTCGGTTTTTCGGTTGGTTTTCGTTCGTTTCCTACGTTCGGCCTCAGAAGAAAGTGATGGAGGTTGCTGGATTTTTAAACGTTTTCCACAATTTTTTGACCAATAAACCCTCTTTTTATTGCCTTTTTGCCTTTTCTAGCGTTTTCTTGGGTTTTTCGAAGGAGATGTTTCCCACAATTTTTCGTTCGAGAAACCCCATTTTGGCCTTCCTCGGTTTTTCGGTCGGTTTTCCTTCGTTTCCTACGTTCGGCCTCAGAAGAAATTGATGGAGGTTGCTGGATTTTCTAACGTTTTCCACATATTTTTGACCAATAAACCCTCTTTTTATTGCCTTTTTGCCTTTTCAAGCGTTTTCTTGGGTTTTTCGAAGGAGATGTTTACCACAATTTTTCGTTCGAGAAACCCCATTTTGGCCTTTCTCGGTTTTTCGGTCGGTTTTCGTTCGATTCCTACGTTCGGCCTCCGAAGAAATTGATGGAGGTCGCTGGATTTTCTAACGTTTTCCACAATTTTTTGACCAATAAACCTCTTTTTATTGCCTTTTTAAGCGTTTTCTTGGGTTTTTCGAAGGAGATGTTTGCCACAGTTTTTCGTTTGAGAAACCCCAGGCCTTCCTCGGTTTTTCGGTCGGTTTTCGTTCGTGACAGTTTATTTTTCTTGCCCGGTAATTCAGCTTTTTAAGATTTTCTTCTTTTTTTCCAGTGCACTCCTTACGTCACATATCTGAAGCCGAAATCGAAGTCCCCTTTAGTCATAAAGGTAAACACGACAAATTGTTGGTTCGACATAAATCATCTGGAGAAAAAGCTCAAAGGCACCATCTGCGGGGTGATTTACATCGACAATAATGAGAATACGTAATTCATTAGGGTGTAACTCGATTAATTAAACTAAAATGACTAATTAGATTGGAAAATTCGGACTTTACCTGCTACAGGGACGACGGCTTTAACATCGACCCTTTGACACTCGAACTGGAAACGACGGTATCGATGCCAATTTTAAAATTCGTCGACCCAGAAAAAGATGATTTTCTTTTAACGGTATCATATTTTTATTTTTATCGAATTTATTAGGTTACAAATGAAACTCGGCTAAAATCTAAAAAATTTAAATTTACCCTGTGGCTGAGTTTCATTTTGTACACCTAATAAATAAAAATTGTAGGAAATTTAATTCTCTATAAATTTGGACTTAATTATTTTTTTCTAGGATGCACAATTTTCGGAAAATAATTTTTTTAAAAATAAATTTATCTTGAAAACAGTGCGTCCTAGAGAAAAATGAATAGAATAAAATTTAAAGAGAATTGAATTTCCAACAGATTTTATTTAGTGCATGTTTTCAATATCTGTAACGGTTTACGATTTACAAGCCTTTAAAAATCAACCTTCTTAATGGTTATACTTCAATAACCTTACACGGAGAAGGTCAACTTTTGATGGACTTTAACGCCTAAAATGAAAATTTTGAAACATGAACTACTAGGTGTACAAAATGAAACTCGGCTAAAATCTACAAAATTTAAATTTACCCTGTGGCTGAGTTTCATTTTGTACACCTAATAAATAAAAATTGTAGGAAATTTAATTCTCTATAAATTTGTACTTAATTATTTTTTTCTAGGATGCACCATTTTCGGAAAATAATTTTTTTTTAAAATAAATTTATCTTGAAAACAGTGCGTCCTAGAGAAAAAATGAATAAAATAAAAATTAAAGGGAATTAAATGTTCAACAGATTTTATTTAGTGCATTTTTTCAATATCTGTAACGGTTTACGATTTACAAGCCTTTAAAAATTAACCTTCCTAATGGTTATACTTCAATAACCTTTTTACACGGAGAAGGTCAACTTTTGGTGGACTTTAACGCCTAAAATGTTCATTTTGTACACCTAATATAATGAAAACTCAGATTCCTGCGAGTAAAATTGCCACCGCGCCTGTTTATACCGAAATAAAAAAATATCTTTTACAAAATACCGGAGAGACGAAAGCTTTATGTAATTTCGCTGCGTACGGTTCAGCCATTTTGAAAAAAGTCAGGGTCTTTTCGAAAGAAGATGATTTCGAGGAAATCTACGACGATGTTAACGTCACCACATTTGTCAACCCAGGACATTTTGTTGAGGTAAATCCCATAAAATAAAATCCCTCTTTTTCATTTAGCCGCAGTTGACGATAGAGATTGAGGTGACGAAAAAACGAATGAACTCTCAAATTCAAAATACGATGAACACGGAAAGGTTTTATAAATATTCAAAAAGAAAACAAATCACTTCTGAAGCTGAGCCTCCATCCTATATTTTGATCAAACAAGGAAATATTGAACAGGTTCGTTTTAAAATAAACTCAGAGGATTGGAACATGTTTACCAAAAATTTCAATTTAAAACAGGTTATCATTCAACACTCGATTTTCAACGACATTTAAAACCTTGTGACCTCTAAGTTAATTTCTTAAAATGGCCAATAGGTAGCGCCCTCTGACATATCTGATCTTAAAATGTTGGGGATTCCAAGGGGTTAGCTGGGGATCCGCCATATTGACTTTCCAATGCCATTTTTCATCACTCTAACTATCTCTTTAACTAAAAGTTTTAATTTTGTCATAGTTTTAGAGCTTTTTGGCTAAAAAAAATTTGTCTTTAAAATAAGGATTTATGGCTAATTTTCATTGTTTAATTTTACAGTGTATACCGTTCAGTATTATAATAAAGCCGCCATATTTGTCAATCTCGGCGACCCATTTATTCTTCGGGACGGTATTTTTAAATCAAAGAAAAATCCTTACTTTTCGGCTGAGGAGTGATTTTGGTAAGTTTGATTTTGTTTTTTGACTTCAAAGCCCCATGGCCCATGGAACTGGGAAAAAAGAAAATCTATTAGGTGTACAAAATGAAACTCAGCCACAGGGTAAATTTGAATTTTGTAGATTTTAGCCGAGTTTCATTTTGTACACCTAGTAGTTCATTTTTTCAAAATTTTAAACATTTTAGGCGTTAAAGTCCATCAAAAGTTGACCTTCTCCGTATATGAAGGTTATTGAAGTATAACCATTAAGAAGGTTAATTTTTAAAGGCTTGTAAATCGTAAACCGTTACAGATATTGAAAAAATGCACTAAATAAAATCTGTTGGAAATTTAATTCTCTTTAATTTTTATTCTATTCATTTTTTCTCTAGGACGCACTGTTTTCAAGATAAAATTTAAAAAAAATTATTTTCCGAAATTGGTGCATCCTAGAAAAAAATAATTAAGTACAAATTTATAGAGAATTAAATTTCCTACAATTTTTATTTATTAGGTGTATAAAATGAAACTCAGCCACAGGGTAAATTTGAATTTTGTAGATTTTAGCCGAGTTTCATTTTGTACACACAGAAGGTCATAGTCCTTGACCACTGACGCTCTAAGGCTTTTTTTTTTAGGTGATGAGCCGTATATGGTACGTATTATTTCGGATTATCCTGGAATTTTTACGGTCACCCCGCCAACTGGGATCGTACAAAAAAATCGCTATGTGAACATCGATGTTAAATTTTTACCAAGGTATGCTAAAGAAAAAATTAAATTTCAAAGGGATAAATCACTTTTTAATTATATTTTTTTAATCCTCAGGGACAAATTTTGGGCTTAATTTCATAATCTCCTTGAATAACGCCTAAACGAATATCAATTGATGGTTTTTTTTTTCAGAGAGTGTATTAATTACGATGGAAAATTACTGATAACTACTAATTATTCACAATTTCAATTTGAAGTTAAATTAGAAGGATTTGGAAGTTGGGATTATAACTTCAGTTTAATAAATTAGTTAAAAAGAGTTTTTTTTAAAAATTTAGTTAGGATGTTGAGTAAAAGATGGCAACTGTTGTCCCTCATCTGATAGACGAGCCGGATCGATATTACGCTCGGAGTTTCACCGACGCCGCCGCCAGAATGATTACGTCCCCCGAATCAACGAGGGGTCTTTTAGTTTAAAAACGCATTTCCAGAGAGAGTCGAAACGGGGGAACGCTACTCGTCAATACCCTCGGCATCGCAGTTCTCGAAGACGATTTGTTTGCAAATGGTGGTGTCTTTATCTGTGCTTGTAGGCCGGCTTACATCCATGCTTTTTCAAGGATTACTCATATAAAACCGTAAGTCCACTACCAAAACCACTATCTTCTTTTTTGTTTCTAAAAATTTTTTTCTTAACTTTTATATTTTTTTTTACTTATCAACTAAATATTGTGCAATATTTTAAATTGAATCGTATTGATTCATAAGTCAGCAATAACATCGATTCTATGAAAATTAATTTTTAAAGTTTTTTACTATAAATTTTTTTGAGGTATTTAATTAAATTGATTAGGTATAAAAAATCAATGATAGGGTAAATATTGCTCATAAATTTTATTTTAACGGCTCCCTATGCTCATGATCTAATCCTGAGAAAATTGGAAATTCAGGGGGGATTACGCACGAGAGATGTTTCCATTCAATTTTGCTCAAGGGGTAGCCACGGGGAGGAATCCTTGACTAACAAATATCTCGTTTCGAAAGGATTAAGGGAAGTAAATTAACATACGATCTGGAGTACTAATCGATAAAAAAGTGCTTGAAAATCCCTTTTTCTCCCCTTCTCTCTCATGTTTCGAGGTTGTTTTTCGGTTTATTGTTGTTTTCGTACAAGAGGAATAAATGTTTTGAGCGTTTTATCAGAATCCTGTCAAGTTTTTAATCCTCTTTTAAAGCTTTATCCCCCCTGCGAGAGAAAATTGTTCAAGCTTTCATTTTTTATATACAAAATATGTGTAACTCGTAAATCGATGAGGGAATCCAATTTAAATGAGCCACCTTTTCAGATTTATTCAAACAGAAGCCAAAATATCAATCTGAAAAATACACCAGAATCTGTTAGATTAAAAAAAAAATTAATATAATATGAAAGAAAATTGAGAAAAAAAGTGTTCTGGAGCAATAAGGCACATATAGAAGGAGCCGTTTGCCTGGAGGGAAGATATCAAAAGAACCCTTTATCTTTTCCTTCCCATCTTCTAAGAGACCACTTTGTTTTTCTTAGTTCTCTTCTAATTATCTTACTTTCTAGTTTCGCTAATTAATTAATACTTTGTTTAAATTAAATTTTTTTTACAATAAAATTCAATGTAATTGAGAATTCTCTTTAGATTTATGTTCATTGTGTTAAATCTACTGAATAGACTTATTGATAAGGAGGAGGGTGAATTTAATAATGTTCAAAGCGATTAAGGAATCCTTGTTTAAAAGGGTTTTAAGCGAATTAGTCCTAGTAAAGAAACAAAGATAAAACAAATATTCATAAAATTCAATATTTTTCATTATTCAAATTTTTCTCAAAGGGAATTTGATGAGGTTTTATTAGGTGTACAAAATGTAACTCGGCTAAAATTTACAAAATTCAAATTTATCCTAGGGCTGAGTTTCATTTTTTACACCTAATAAATAAAAATTGTACGAAATTTAATTATCTATAAATTTGTACTTAATTATTTTTTTCTAGGATGCACCATTTTCGGAATTTTTTTTTTTTTTTTTTTAAATAAATTTACATTGAAAACAGTGCGTCCTAGAGAAAAAATGAATAGAATAAAAATTAAAGACAATTAAATTTCCAACAGATTTTGTTTAGTGCATTTTTTCAATATCTGTAACGGTTTACGATTTACAAGCCTTTAAAAATTATTCTTCTTAACGGTTATACTTCAATAACCTTCTTACACGGAGAAGGTCAACTTTTGATGAACGCCTAAAATGTTCAAAATTTTGAAAAACAGTGCGTCCTAGAGAAAAAATGAATAGAATAAAAATTAAAGAGAATTAAATTTCCAACAGATTTAATTTAGTGCACTTTTTCAATATCTGTAACGATTTACGATTTACAAGCCTTTAAAAATTAACCTTCTTAATGGTTATACTTCAATAACCTTCTTACACGGAGAAGGTCATCTTTTGATGGACTTTAACTCCTAAAATGTTCAAAATTTTGAAAAAATGAACTACTAGGTGTACAAAATGAAACTCGGCTAAAATCTACAAAATTACAATTTACCCTGTGGCTGAGTTTCATTTTGAACACCTAATATTTACCTTTTGTTAACTGGACTTCGCGAGGTTGGTTTTTTATACCTTCAAACTTTAAAATCCTCGAGAAAATGAGAAAAACAGTGCTTAATTTTCTGTTAGGAAATGGGAAGGAAAAAAGGGTAGAATCTCGATATATCTTGTTTATCCTTTAATGTATCCCGCTCGACCCTTTTCACCGTTTCGCTCCCTTAAGACAACAACGTGCAATCACCTGAACCCCTTTTTAGCCATTAAACCTTCCTGAGTATCCACTAAACCACCTTCCCAAAACGTTTACCTAACTTGTATCTAAAACTGATCTGAGTGAGGAATTGAAGCAATTACAGAGGGAAACTGTTCTCCCTCCGCCATAATTTCAAACTCGATTAACCGTAGTTTTAAGCAGTTACGAACTCAATGAGACATCGGTTTCTGGATAATTGGTTTGATTTACGTCAAATTTTCGCCTCTTTTTTGAAACTTTTCCATCCCGGATATTGTTTCATATGATTAATGAAGTATCAGCTGTTAAAAGTAGCACTTGATATAGCGGACGTTGACTGATGAACTTTCCCCTTCGTTTCGTGATACCCATTTTTTTAAAAATCATTTTGAAAACTTCTCCAAAATACGGCCAGTTTAATTAATATTTCCAAAGTTCTGATACATAAGGGACAAAAGGGCTTTTCTAATTGTAATAACAAACGAGTTTTACCAGAGCTTTCGTGTATTAAACCGAGGAATTTCGTATTAAGCCTGAAAGTTCCTCAAAGTTTTCACAATCCGGATCATAAACTTTACAAATTCCCGATAAGCTTAAATTATTTTGTTTATAAGCATTTTTTTTGCAATAAATAAATAACATCTTTTTCTCCTGATATTCCAAATTAATGAAAGGAAAACTCATAAATTATGCCAACTCCGTGGGTGTGGGTTGGGGTTTTAACCCTCGGGGGTAAAATTAATTAAAACGAAGATTCTTTAAGTTTTATGATGATTCTGTCATGGATTTATGAGACCTAAGAAGTAGAAAAACTACCTAAATTTTTTAAAGATAGGTCCAGCAGTATCAGAGTCAAAGAAAAAAGGCAAAAATGACTGATTTAATGGCTGATGATGATTCTGTCATGGATTTATGAGACCGGAGAAGTAGACAAACTACCTAAATTTTTTAAAGATAGGTCCAGCAGTTTCAGAGTCAAAGAAAAAAGGCAAAAATGGCTGATTTAATGGCTGATGATGATTCTGTCATGGATTTATGAGACCGGAGAAGTAGACAAACGACCTAAATTTTTTAAAGATAGGTCCAGCAGTTTCAGAGTCAAAGAAAGAAGGCAAAAATGGCTGATTTAATGGCTGATGATGATTCTGTCATGGATTTATGAGACCTAAGAAGTAGAAAAACTACCTAAATTTTTTAAAGATAGGTCCAGCAGTATCAGAGTCAAAGAAAAAAGGCAAAAATGACTGATTTAATGGCTGATGATGATTCCGTCATGGATTTATGAGACCGGAGAAGTAGACAAACTACCTAAATTTTTTAAAGATAGGTCCAGCAGTTTCAGAGTCAAAGAAAAAAGGCAAAAATGGCTGATTTAATGGCTGATGATGATTCTGTCATGGATTTATGAGACCGGAGAAGTAGACAAACGACCTAAATTTTTTAAAGATAGGTCCAGCAGTTTCAGAGTCAAAGAAAGAAGGCAAAAATGGCTGATTTAATGGCTGATGATGATTCTGTCATGGATTTATGAGACCTAAGAAGTAGAAAAACTACCTAAATTTTTTAAAGATAGGTCCAGCAGTATCAGAGTCAAAGAAAAAAGGCAAAAATGACTGATTTAATGGCTGATGATGATTCTGTCATGGATTTATGAGACCGGAGAAGTAGACAAACTACCTAAATTTTTTAAAGATAGGTCCAGCAGTTTCAGAGTCAAAGAAAAAAGGCAAAAATGGCTGATTTAATGGCTGATGATGATTCTGTCATGGATTTATGAGACCGGAGAAGTAGAGAAACGACCTAAATTTTTTAAAGATAGGTCCAGCAGTTTCAGAGTCAAAGAAAATAAAGGCAAAAATGGCTGATTTAATGGCTGATGATGATTCTGTCATGGATTTATGAGACCGGAGAAGTAGAGAAACGACCTAAATTTTTTAAATATAGGTCCAGCAGTTTCAGAGTCAAAGAAAAAAGGCAAAAATGGCTGATTTAATGGCTGATGATGATTCTGTCATGGATTTATGAGACCGGAGAATTAGAGAAACGACCTAAATTTTTTAAAGATCGGTCCAGCAGTTTCAGAGTCAAAGAAAAAAGGCAAAAATGGCTGATTTAATGGCTGATGATGATTCTGTCATGGATTTATGAGACCGGAGAAGTAGACAAACGACCTAAATTTTTTAAAGATAGGTCCAGCAGTTTCAGAGTCAAAGAAAAAAGGCAAAAATGGCTGATTTAATGGCTGATGATGATTCTGTCATGGATTTATGAGACCGGAGAAGTAGAGAAACGACCTAAATTTTTTAAAGATAGGTCCAGCAGTTTCAGAGTCAAAGAAAAAAGGCAAAAATGGCTGATTTAATGGCTGATGATGATTCTGTCATGGATTTATGAGACCGGAGAAGTAGACAAACGACCTAAATTTTTTAAAGATTGGTCCAGCAGTTTCAGAGTCAAAGAAAAAATAGGCAAAAATGGCTGATTTAATGGCTGATGATGACTCTGTCATGGATTTATGAGACCGGAGAAGTAGACAAACGACCTAAATTTTTAAAGATAGGTCCAGCAGTTTCAGAGTCAAAGAAAAAAGGCAAAAATGGCTGATTTAAATTGGAAAAAAAATTCATATTTGGGTTCGCTTGATTATCCCCAATATTGTCCTGTTTGACCAAACCAGAAGTTGTTTACTCATAAAAAAATCAACTACCGGCCTTTTAACGTTTTTGGGCCTTCAGGGCATACCGAATACGTTCCCACTTCCGGCTTGAAGCACTTTTCGCCTGAGTGGTGAAAGAGTCGATGAAGTTTATTGATCTTTAGGGAAATAGATTTATTCTCTTTCTCCCTGCGGTGAAAAATTTGAAGGCTGGTTAGTTTTGTCGGCGGGGCTTTAAACCGAAGAAGGGCGAGAAGGGAGGCGGCTCTCGTGATCAATATGGGAAAACCCCCGGACGGCATTTGTATGCTTACCTCGGCGCCTCCTTACCTCTTTCGAACCCCCGTTTGATTTTTATTAAACAAACGTCTCGCCGGAAAAGGGTATCTTTTTGTGCGAAAAAACGTCTGGCCACTGAAAAGAATTTCACAGTTAAAAAAAATCCCTCACCAATTTCATTTCAATCTCAATTTATTATTTTTCTTTTGTTAAATTCAACAGGTTAGCCAAATATAAACTACTGAAAACGATATTGATTATTCCGAAAATATTTTAGGTTGATTGAGCAACCATAATTTGATTTTAAATATGTAAACATTGCTTGTCCGCGTGCGAAGGTTTCTCGTGGGAGTAAATTAATAATGAAAAAAATGTTTTCAAAATGGAAAATCAATGGTCTATTTTTTGTAACCTTTTCATAGCACACGTGTTGTATCCCGTTGATAAACAACTCTTATCAGTGATACTTGAAGTGTCTAATAACATTTTTACCCCACGAATTTTCATTGAGTTGTACCACTTATACGTCGGCGTTGTTTTTCTTCGGAGTTTTGCTCCAGCGAGAAAACTGTTCATTTTTAAAAATTTTTGCTGCAATCAAGGAGAAACAGTCGAATCCAAACGAAACGAAAAACCGTAATTTTATCAAGTATTAGGTGTACAAAATGAAACTCGGCTAAAATCTACAAAATTCAAATTTACCCTGTGGCTGAGTTTCATTTTGTACACCTAATAAATAAAACTTGTAGGAAATTTAATTCTCTATAAATTTGCACTTAATTATTTTTTTCTAAGATGCACCATTTTCGGAAGATAATTTTTTTTTAAATAAATTTATCTTGAAAACAGTGCGTCCTAGAGAAAAAATGAATAAAATAAAAATTAAAGAGAATTGAATTTCCAACAGATTTTATTTAGTGCATTTTTTCAATATCTGTAACGGTTTACGATTTACAAGCCTTTAAAATTGACCTTCTTCATGGTTATACTTCAATAACCTTCTTACTCGGAGAAGGTCAACTTTTGATGGACTTTAACGCCTAAAATGTTCAAAATTTTGAAAAAATGAACTACTAGGTGTACAAAATGAAACTCGGCTAAAATCTACAAAATTCAAATTTACCCTGTGGCTGAGTTTCATTTTGTACACCTAATAAATAAAAATTGTAAGAAATTTAATTCTCTATAAATTTGCACTTAATTATTTTTTTCTAAGATGCACCATTTTCGGAAAATAATTTTTTTAAAAAATAAATTTATCTTGAAAACAGTGCGTCCTAGAGAAAAAATGAATAAAATAAAAATTAAAGAGAATTAAATTTCCAACAGATTTTATTTAGTACATTTTTTCAATATCTGTAACGGTTTACGATTTACAAGCCTTTAAAAATTAACCTTCTTCATGGTTATACTTCAATAACCTTCTTACACGGAGAAGGTCAACTTTTGATGGACTTTAACACCTGAAATGTTCATAATTTTGAAAAAATGAACTACTAGGTGTAAAAAATGAAACTCGGCTAAAATCTACAAAATTCAAATTTACCCTGTGGCTGAGTTTCATTTTGTACACCTAATAAATAAAAATTGTAGGAAATTGAATTCTCCATAAATTTGCACTTAATTATTTTTTTCTAGGATGCACCATTTTTGGAAAATAATTTTTTTTAAATAAATTTATCTTGAAAATAGTGCGTCCTAGAGAAAAAATGAATGGAATAAAAATTAAAGAGAATTGAATTTCCAACTGATTTTATTTTGTGCATTTTTTCAATATCTGTTACGGTTTACGATTTACAAGCCTTTAAAAATTAACCTTCTTAATGGTAATACTTCAATAACCTTACACGGAGAAGGTCAACTTTTGATGGACTTTAACGCCTAAAATGTTCAAAATTTTGAAAAAATGAACTACTAGGTGTACAAAATGAAACTCGGCTAAAATCTACAAAATTCAAAATTACTCTGGGGCTGAGTTTCATATTGTACACCTAATATGTTTTCTTAAATTTCATAAATGCTCCCTCTAATCTTCAGCACCTTATTCCTAAGAGCTTGATCATTAAAATACCTAAACCAACT
The DNA here is from genome assembly GCA_014119065.1 of Orius insidiosus. NCBI lineage: Eukaryota > Metazoa > Arthropoda > Insecta > Hemiptera > Anthocoridae > Orius > Orius insidiosus. The sequence goes on from JACGAQ010000260.1 coordinate 121,413, forward strand.
CTCCATGATGAGTTATTTTATGGAATAGAAGGGATTATATAAGTTTTTTTGGGGGGATTTGGAGAAGATTAGAATAATTTCCTTTTTCGTGGAAGATTCATTTAAAAAAGGGGTGGAGAAAACTATTGTGGACAAGACGTCTCGAAGTAATTTCAAACTCGTCCCTTCCCGACATTCCGGGAAGTTTGGGACAATTTAATGAAAGCCTACAAGTCACTGTTGAACGAGGAAGACGGTTTAGTCACCGATAACCAGGCATGCGGACTGGCCACTCGGGTCCGGTTCGATACGGTGAAAATTACAAAAATAAAATAGCTCCGCATTTGGAAAATTTATCAGGCCCGTGAGATGTGGGAATGTAAAACTATCGCCCTCTGTGGAGGTGGAAATCGACAGCGATGGCTAATGAAAACCCTTTTCGTGCTGTTTTAGAACTTGGCGGGGGTGCCGCTTGTTTTGTTGCGCCCTTGGGGAATGCCGAAAGGACCTCGGAAAGACACGTGCCCCTGCACAAGGGGATGTTTCTATTATTGATCCGAAAGCTCTCCTATTGAATTACCGAAGGGTCTTATAGGGTAACCCTCCTTCTAAGCGTAACATTTATTATTTTATAAGTCTTCCTCGAAAACCTGTGCGCATTATCTGATTGAGGTTTAAGCAAGGGAGACATCACTGCTGGAAGATTTCGATGGTTTACAAGGTTTGCTTTTCCAAATCGCCTTCCGTGTTGGACAATTGATTGCTAGCCCGGAATTAATATGACTGACGGGATATTGGAGTCCGGTTCATCGCTTCAAAACATCCCCTGCATCGTTTCAGATTTCGATAAGCCTGACTGATATTGATCGACATGTCGTAAATTAACCCCTTTTTTTTCTCTCTCTACCTATACGTTTTTTTAATTAAAAATTTTATTTACCCTCAGCGGTATTTCAATTACATAAATTACCTTTCAGAATTTAATCAACTTGTTTATTTAAAGGTTGTAATTGTTTCAATAAAAACTCATTTTTGAGAAATTCCAGAACTTTTCAGATTGTATTAGGTGTACAAAATGAAACTCAGCCACAGGGTAAATTTGTAGATTTTAGCCGAGTTTCGTTTTGTACACCTAGTAGTTCATTTTTTCAAAATTTTGAACATTTTAGGCGTTAAAGTCCTTCAAAAGTTGACCTTCTCCGTGTAAGGTTATTGAAGTATAACCATTAAGAAGGTTAATTTTTAAAGGCTTGTAAATCGTAAACCGTTACAGATATTGAAAAAATGCACTAAATAAAATCTGTTGGAAATTTAATTCTCTATAATTTTTATATTATTCATTTTTCTCTAGGACGCACTGTTTTCAAGATAAATTTATTTAAAAAAAAATTATTTTCTGAAAATGGTGCATCCTAGAAAAAAATAATTAAGTACAAAATAGGGAATTAAATTTCCTACAATTTTTACATATTTATTAGGTGTACAAAATGAAACTCAGAAACGGGGTAAATTTGAATTTTGCAGATTTTAGGCAAGTTTCATTTTGTACACCTAGTAGTTCATTTTTTCAAAATTTTGAACATTTTAGGCGTTAAAGTCCATCAAAAGTTGACCTTCTCCGTGTAAGAAGGTTATTGAAGTATAACCATTAAGTAGGTTAACTTTTAAAGGCTTGTAAATCGTAAACCGTTACAGATATTGAAGAAATGCACTAAATAAAATCTGTTGGAAATTCATTTCTCTTTAATTTTTATTCCATTCATTTTTTCTCTAGGACGCACTGTTTTCTATTCTAAAAAACTTATTTTCCGAAAATGGTGCATCCTAGAAAAAAATAATTAAGTAGGTACAAATTTATAGAGAATTAAATTTCGTACAATTTTTATTTATTAGGTGTACAAAATGAAACTCAGCCACAGGGTAAATTTGAATTTTGTAGATTTTAGCCGAGTTTCATTTTGTACACCTAATAACAATAGAAGACTTTGTACTGCTGAAGCTGGTACACAATAGGGTATTTACGTTAGTACTGGTCATGTAGAGCCACAAAGGGAAAACTGAATTTTCCATTGGTCGTGTTTTGTTGCTTCAGGTTGGCCTATTCCACTTTTACCATTTTTCATAAACGTTCCGTTAAGGCTTAAACGTCTTTCATGTTCGTGTTCCTGGGTTAATCAGAAATGGTTTGCCCCTATTTAAAACCTTTTCGTTTTTTCTTAACCAGGTTTAAATGTCTACTTTGCGTGAGTGGACAATATTTTTTTACCCCTTTTAAGTATGAAGTTTTAATGAACGATAAATTAAGTTATTTCGATCATCGACGTTTCTGCCTGTGAATAATGGAAGGCGCCCCCTCCTTTTTGCAGCCGAGCTTTTACTCTTGATTATCTACAAGTTTACGGGAGTTAATATTCTGTTTTCCCTTTGCACGCAACTCGCTAACTTATTATCTTCAGAAGTCTCTTTCCACAAACTGAATCGGCCATAACTTAACTCATTAGGATGATTTACTCACATAAACGACAATAAAAATCTGGCTCATTTTCGAGACGATTTATCCTACTCTGGAAAGTAGGACATCTACCCCAAAGATGACGTCATTCTAGAGGTTATCTTCATTTGGGACACCCATAGAGGTAAGAATTAACTAGTGGGATTGTCGAAAAAGTGAAGCCAAATGGTCACCAGGCAATGAAACACTGTATGAATGGGACATCGAAACAAAAATATCGATATTGGTATCGGAACCAATATCGGAAGGAAATATCGATGGCGATATTATACCGGGCTTGAAATATCGATACATATATCGATATTTGTAAAAAATTTATTAACTAACGCCTTTTGCTATTCACTATCAAAATCCAATACCTATTATTTTAAACATATTACCTTCTACTTCTCTCGTTTTCTTGACTAACGGCGTGAAGATAAATCCACATCCAGCTGTAACCTGCGGGTACCAACTACTGTTACCAATGCTGCCAATACAATTACAGTTTTCAAACAATCCAAACCCAAGCGAAAGGATTACGTTCAATTTCATTTAGTATCTTGTTATCCAGTTTTTTTTTCTTCTTTAAATTGTCAATAGATATTACAAAATATCGAATATCTACTATGAGTGCCTACAACTCATCCGAAAGTATTCTCATCCGAATGTCGACTCATCCGAAAACTAACGTACAAAAATTGCTGCGTCGTAGAAATGAGGCAGCGTTCCACCCCAGCGAGTTTTAAACTCCTTTTTGGGCGTACCGAGCTCAATATCCATCCCAGGGCAGCCTACAGGGTGAGCAAATCCTCGCGAGAGGAAAAAAATCAACCCCCTTGTGTCATAAATCGAGCACATCCTCGCGAGAGGAAAAAAATTAACCCCCTTGTGTCACAAAACGAGCTGATCCTCGCCCTACAGGGTGAGCAAATCCTCGCGAGAGGAAAAAAATCAATCCCCTTGTGTCATAAAACGAGCTGATCCTCGCAAGAAAAAAAAATTAACCCCCTTTTGTCATAAAACGAGCACATCCTCGCGAGAGGAAAAAAATTAACCCCCTTGTGTCACAAAACGAGCTGATCCTCGCAAAAATAAACAAACAAACCGACCGTGACTTGCGGGGGTCGAACGCTGCCTCATTTCTACGACGCAGCAATTTTTGTACGTTAGTTTTCGGATGAGTTGACATTCGGATGAGAATACTTTCGGATGAGTTGTATTCACTGTTTTCTATTATTTTTATTAAAGTATAATATTTAAAAAAAATATAAACAGACAACTCATCCGAAAGTATTCTCGTCCGAATGTCTACTCATCCGAAACGGCCACGCCCCTTTTTCGGATGAGAATACTTTCGGATGAGTTGTCTGTTTATATTTTTTCTATTTCTATTATTTTTCGGATGAGTAGACTTTCGGACGAGAATACTTTCGGATGAGTTGTGTGCCCCCTCTACTATCGTGCCTCTAATATCGATTTATAAAATATCGGAAGGTACAATATCGATGGGAAAATATCGGATATCGGAAGAAAAATATCGATATTCCGATAATATCGACTATCGGATATTCATTCATCCCTATGAAACAGTGATGCAACCTTTTTAACCCCAGCCCTAACCCTCTAGTTCATTCTACCTCCATGGTGATACCGGATTGGGATATCAGGTGACGTCACTAGGTCTCTTGAGACAACAAGCGAACGTCCAATATTACGATTTAAGAATAAAAATATAACCGATATGGCGAAATTGATGAGCTTACGGGAGAAGCAAATAAGCCAAGATGAGAAAGGAAATCCTAAGGGAAATTAATGTTGAAAAAGAACATTAAAATTTCCAAAACCTCATCCATGACGAGTTTTTTTTCCGGAGGGGCGTGAATAAAATGGTTCTTGAAATAAATATTAGGGAGGTTGCGTTTGAAGGATTTAAAACCTCGTTTTCCCAGACGGGAAGTCACGTCCGCTCTAATCACGTTCTAATTGAGAAAAGTTGTAGAAGTTGGGATCGACCATTTTGCCACTTTAGAAACGCTAATACGTGGCGTTAATACCAAAATTCGGCTCCTCATTTTATAGGAGTAATAAAAAGAAGTTTTGCAATATTGAACCAAGGAGAATTCCAATCTCGAAATATGGATTTGGAAAAAGATATAAATCGGTTACAATCCTGAATTTATGTTCGAATAAATCCTTGCTCTCCGGAGTTTATGCGACCTCTCAAAAGAGCGAATTCTTCCAGAGATATCGTTCCGAAAAAACCCTTTTAGACGAAACTTCTTTGATCCGGCAATATTTCCATTAGGGAATTTTCCTATTGAATGGAAAATTTATTCGCGCGAGTCGTAAAACGTTTTAAATAATCAATGAGGAAAGGGTCCGGGAAATATTAAAAATAATGGAGGGGTACTCTTTTATCTTTAAAAATCGGAAGCCTGCTTGAAGGTTATCCCTTCATAAAAGGTTAAAAAGGACAACTTGACAGGGGACAACACTCTAAAAAATTAATTTTAAAACCTTCTTTACACTTTTAAGGTGTTGTTTGTCCAACATAATAAAAGAGAAAATTTTTTTTTTATTACGAAGGCTTTTAAAAAAGTAAAAATACTCTACAGAAACACCTTTTGAAAAAGTCCATTATTTCTTATAACTTCTAACTAAAATTGTTTAAATTTTTTCGTTATTTTTCTAACAGGTGTGCGGCAAGAATTTTTTTCGATTACGATTCGGCTTGTTAAAATCGGGCAGTTTCGGACAAAACTGGAAAAAACAATTATAAAAATTTACGGTCGCCCGTGTGCTGTTTTTGTGGGTTCCAGAAATAATTGATCATTCGGAGGTTCTTATTTCAAAATTAGAGCGTCCTAACAGTCAATTATTACACAAAATCCCCAGAAAAAAGGAACAGAATCTACCAAGTTTCCTTTCATTTCAGAGAAAATCCTGTAGGCGTAAAGGATGTACAAACGGTTTGGTATCTTGGAAAAATTGACAGTGAAAATTCGTTTCCTCACCTAAATTGGTGTACAAAATGAAACTCGGCTAAAATCTATAAAATTCAAATTTACCCTGTGGCTGAGTTTCATTTTGTACACCTAATAAATAAAAATTGTAGGAAATTTAATTCTCTATAAATTTGCACTTAATTATTTTTTTCTAGGATGCACCATTTTCGGAAAATAAATTTTTTTAAAAATAAATTTATCTTGAAAACAGTGCGTCCTAGAGAAAAAATGAATAGAATAAAAATTAAAGAGAATTGAATTTCCAACAGATTTTATTTAGTGCATTTTTCAATATCTGTAACGGTTTACGATTTACAAGCCTTTAAAAATTAACCTTCTTAATGGTTATACTTCAATAACCTTCTTACACGGAGAAGGTCAACTTTTGATGGACTTTAACGCCTAAAATGTTCAAAATTTTGAAAAAATGAACTACTAGGTGTACAAACGGTTTGGTGTCCTGGAAAAATTGATAGTGAAAATTCGTTTCCTCACCTAAATTATTTGAATTATCAGTTCCTGAAGTATGTAAAAATAAACTTTTCATTTTTCCTCCAAACCTTAAAAGTTCACCATCAGATTCTTTCGCCTTTAATCATTTTCTCGAGTGTTTTCAGACCTTTTAAAAGGGAGAGAAAAAATTGCAAAGTAAACTCTTTAAAAACAAAAAAAAGTTTCTGGAAATATATAAAAGAAAGTAAAGTAACTCCTTTTTTTTCTTTGTAAACTTCAATCCATCGCCATTTTTTTAAACAATTTTGCCATCATGTTCGTTATTGATTGTTAATTTTTTGTATAAAAAATGGTAGGTTTTTCTGAAGTGGGGGAGAAAGAGAAAAGATGACGTCAAAACGTGAGATGACATTTTTTTCCTTTATCACTTAAATTGAAACACAACCCACACACTATCACAAAATGAAGAAAGGTTTCTTTTCGTTCAATAATAAGGTAAAACTTTTGTTTTGTTCTTTTATAAAAATTTCGTTTGAACTTTCTGGTTTTGAAGTCCTGACCTGAACAACCCCTATAAAAAGGGACGTCGAGAAAACGTTCTATGAAGCTTTAATCTCAGAAGTAGGGCGATATGAGTTTCACAATCTTTATGTCACCGACAAGTTTCTTCAGGTTTATTCACGCTCCACTAAACTTAAAAAAAAAGTTCTCCTTTTAAGGCGCAGGTTATGCTGACACGCGACGCTCGGATGTCTTGATGTTTCGATATTTTACGAGTTTTTGATACTTTTCTACCCCAAGGGAACGGAGTTTGAATAAGAGAAAAAGGAAGAGGTGGAATATATTTTGCTCGGGAGTCTCTCTCGAGACGGGGAACAACCACATCAATCTTGAGAGGGACAGAATAGGAAAGTAGATTCCGGTTATTGTTATACAGGGAACCTCTTCTATTTTACCCTTGACAGTTTAATGAGATAGCGGTTTAACGTCGGATCTCACCTAAAGCGCAAACAGACTACAAAACCCTTCTAATTATAGCCTTATCTAATTTCCCATCAAATGGGGGAAAAAAATCACGTTTTCACTCTATCTAAAGAAGTGTTTCTCAACCTTTTTGAAGCCTGCACCCCCCTGTAAACAAGCATTTAGCGACGCCGCCAAGGGGAGCTTGAAAACGGGAGCCGGATTATAGGTTTTCGGTCCAAAGGGCCGGATTATTGGTTTTCCGACCAAAGTTCCAGAATATAGGTTTTTTGGACCAAAGGGCCGGATTAAAGGTTTTCCGACCAAATTTCCGGATTATAGGTTTTCCGACCAAATTTCCGGATTATAGGTTTTCCGACCAAATTTCCAGATTATAGGTTTTCGGACCAAAGGGCCGGATTAAAGGTTTTCCGACCAAATTTCCGGATTATAGGTTTTCCGACCAAAGTTCCAGAATATAGGTTTTTCAGACCAAAGGGCCAGATTATAGGTTTTCCGACCAAATTTCCGGATAATAGGATTTCCGACCAAATTTCCAGATTATAGGTTTTCAGACCAAAGGGCCGGATTATAGGTTTTCCGACCGAATTTCCGGATTATAGGTTTTCCGACCAAATTTCCAGAATATAGGTTTTCGGACCAAAGGGCCGGATTAAAGGTTTTCCGACCAAATTTCCGGATTATAGGTTTTCCGACCAAATTTCCAGAATATAGGTTTTTCAGACCAAAGGGCCAGATTATAGGTTTTCCGACCAAATTTCCGGATAATAGGATTTTCGACCAAATTTCCAGATTATAGGTTTTCAGACCAAAGGGCCGGATTATAGGTTTTCCGACCGAAGTTCCAGATTATAGGTTTTCGGACAAAAGGGCCGGATTATAGGTTTTCCGACCAAAGTTCCAGATTATAGGTTTTCAGACCAAAGGGCCGGATTATAGGTTTTCCGACCAAATTTCCGGATAATAGGATTTTCGACCAAATTTCCAGATTATAGGTTTTCAGACCAAAGGGCCGGATTATAGGTTTTCCGACCGAAGTTCCAGATTATAGGTTTTCGGACAAAAGGGCCGGATTATAGGTTTTCCGACCAAAGTTCCAGATTATAGGTTTTCAGACCAAAGGGCCGGATTATAGGTTTTCCGACCAAATTTCCGGATAATAGGATTTTCGACCAAATTTCCAGATTATAGGTTTTCAGACCAAAGGGCCGGATTATAGGTTTTCCGACCGAAGTTCCAGATTATAGGTTTTCGGACAAAAGGGCCGGATTATAGGTTTTCCGACCAAATTTCCAGATTATAGGTTTTCTGACCAAAGGGCCGGATTATAGGTTTTCCGACCGAATTTCCGGATTATAGGTTTTCCGACCAAATTTCCAGAATATAGGTTTTTCAGACCAAAGGGCCGGATTAAAGGTTTTCCGACCAAATTTCCGGATTATAGGTTTTCCGACCAAATTTCCAGAATATAGGTTTTTCAGACCAAAGGGCCAGATTATAGGTTTTCCGACCAAATTTCCGGATAATAGGATTTTCGACCAAATTTCCAGATTATAGGTTTTCAGACCAAAGGGCCGGATTATAGGTTTTCCGACCGAATTTCCAGAATATAGGTTTTCGGACAAAAGGGCCGGATTATAGGTTTTCCGACCAAAGTTCCAGATTATAGTTTTTCACACCAAAGGTCCGGATTATTGGTTTTCACACCAAAGGGCCGGATTATAGGTTTTCCGACCAAAGTTCCAGATTATAGGTTTTCGGACCAAAGGGCCGGATTAAAGGTTTTCCGACCAAATTTCCGGATTATAGGTTTTCCGACCAAAGTTCCAGAATATAGGTTTTTCAGACCAAAGGGCCAGATTATAGGTTTTCCGATCAAATTTCCGGATAATAGGATTTCCGACCAAATTTCCAGATTATAGGTTTTCAGACCAAAGGGCCGGATTATAGGTTTTCCGACCGAATTTCCGGATTATAGGTTTTCCGACCAAATTTCCGGATTATAGGTTTTCCGACCAAATTTCCAGAATATAGGTTTTTCAGACCAAAGGGCCGGATTAAAGGTTTTCCGACCAAATTTCCGGATTATAGGTTTTCCGACCAAATTTCCAGAATATAGGTTTTTCAGACCAAAGGGCCAGATTATAGGTTTTCCGACCAAATTTCCGGATAATAGGATTTTCGACCAAATTTCCAGATTATAGGTTTTCAGACCAAAGGGCCGGATTATAGGTTTTCCGACCGAAGTTCCAGATTATAGGTTTTCGGACAAAAGGGCCGGATTATAGGTTTTCCGACCAAAGTTCCAGAATATAGATTTTCGGACAAATTAAAATAAGGACTCACCCTAGCGCCCCCAGCCACTTAGCCATTGCCCTCCCCAAATCACCCAAATTTTGCTTAAGGCCCACAGTAACTTTCCGGCGCCCCAGGGGGCGGCACTGCCCCCTTTGAGAATCACTGACCTAAACCTTTTTACTTATAGTTATAAGTTTTACCTTTTCTGATGGCCTTTACCAATAATAAACACCGATTATTTATCATTTATCAAAGTCTCATTTATTGCTTGTTTCTAACGGAATTTTCATCAAAAAAACGTGATGGTTCTTAATGAAAAAAATTTGATATTCAAAAAAGCTTTTATTACCTCGTCCGTTGTGTTTTATATCTTGAAGGGGAGGCTAATACATTTTTTCCAGCTCCATTTATAAAAGCATCTGTCTGCGAAATGGCTCTTTCATTTTTTCCCCCCAACCTGTTCGCAGCGTTCCGCTCTTCAACACAATTTTTCAGATGGCTAATTAACCATAAAGTTAACTTTATAAAAATATTATAAAATCATCCATTAAAAGTTGTCTGGTTAACCACAAAAGCCGAAAAACAAAACAGAAACTTTGTTGAATTTCACCTCATTTCAGTTGTAGGAATGACGATTTTATTTATCTAATTTCAATAATATGGCAAAAACAAAAGATTATTTAAATAAACTTTTTGACAACTCTGCTCAATAATTGCAAATTAATTTAAACTTTTAAGCATAGGTTAAATTAAATTTTAAATGAACCCGCGAGGTATTCGGAATATTGAATTTTAACCCGTTATTTCCACCTTCAATTTTCCAATTATCAAATTATCAAATTTGATTACCTTATCATATCCGAACACATTTTCAGAGAGATCAAAAAGCAATTTTAATCTGAATAAATTAAAAATGTGATTTTTTTTAATTCATTCAATAAGGAAAAAAGAGGATTTTTTTAGGGCCGTTTATTGTAGTGCGATATATTGTCATCCCTGGGAAATCAATGGGAGAACCCAGATGCGACCCGGATCTTTTATAGCGTAAGGGAATCAACGGCTGGCATCGAAAAGGCACTTTACTTACAAAAATATCGAAGAAAAATGTCAATTTGGATAAAATGTATTTTTAAATGTCAACTTTTCACTTTTTAACCAAAACGTGTTTTTATTTGGTCTCTTTTTATTATTTTATGGGCTCCTCGAATGTCATTTTAATCAGTTTAAAAAGTTGGAACGACTATCCCCCGCCGTAAGCCGTAAAGTCTTTTAAGTCCGGGCCCTTCTTAAAGTTGAGATTGAAATTCAAAAGTAACTCCATTCTTGTCAGCGGTTCAATTAAAACTTGAGCTTCTCCCTCGAAAATCCGGAAAGTGGGTCGCGGGATGAGGCGTTTCGACCATTCGCGTACTCTCGTTAACATTATTCGCGATATTTAAATTTCCCTTAAAAATAAAAGTAGAATGGTATACCCATTTAAAAAATACGGGACAACATTTTTTACTTAAACTGACATTTAATTCCAGCTGCGCTTTTTCTCTCTCTTTCTCTCTCTCGCTCTCTACTATCTAAAAATGTTGGTGAAAATGCTCTAAAAAATGGGGCTTTTCCAGATCGGATATATTTCATACTTCCTGAAAAAGAGAGAGGAAAAAATGGCAGTGGAGGTAATTTTTTTTCAAACACACTCAAAAACTAATAAAAACCCCAATTTTAGTACTGATAGCTAAAAAATCTTGGCAAGTTCCATAAAAACCCGATTTTTCACGTCACCCAATTTGCCAATATTTAATTTTGATCTTTCATAGCTGGCACTCCTTTCAGGTACTTATAAGCGTTGCTTAAGGGTCCTTAATACCGCATAATAACGTTTTTTTATTGAAGTTTTGCTCCGATTTTGCGAGAAAACAATTGGTTTTGAAATTTTAACTTCCTTTAAGAAGTTATTGCGATACCCTCGACGTCGGGTTTTTGGGGAAGGGTCTTCCAGACCCCGGAGGGTCAAATCGAATATTGATCTTTACCGATCTCAACTTTGTCTGTGGTGCCGGCCGTCCGTAGCATTATTTTTTTCTAGGATGCACCATTTTCGCAAAATAATTTTTCTTTGAAATAAATTTATCTTGAAAACAGTGCGTCCTAGAGAAAAAATGAATAGAATAAAAATTAAAGAGAATTAAATTTCCAACAGATTTTATTTAGTGCATTTTTTCAATATCTGTAACGGTTTACGATTTACAAGCCTTTAAAAATTAACCTTCTTAATGGTTATACTTCAATAACCTTCTTACACGGAGAAGGTCAACTTTTGATGGACTTTAACGCCTAAAATGTTCAAAACTTTGAAAAAATGAACTACTAGGTGTACAAAATGAAACTCGCCTAAAATCTACAAAATTCAAATTTACCCTGTGGCTGAGTTTCATTTTGTACACCTAATACTTTTAGATTTAAAAAAAAAATTGATTCTGCGACTACTGTTCCCATTGCAATAGGTAGATTCTCAAATAAATCTGCCTAATAAACGCGAGTTTTACGTTATAGAAAACGAAGAAACCTGGGTGAAAAATGACAAATGGACAATTGAATTTGGGGTATTTCAATAATTTTTATCATTTTCTTGGATCTCTCAAAGGAACTTGTGTAGTACGCACGCTTGCCCGCATTCTATGTGCGTGTCACGTAGACCTTTTGGGCCAAGGATACAATAGGACGGCCGAGGGGGATGAAAGAGACGACCCTCTAACTTCCAGACTCGATACAAAAGTCCATTTTCAAGTCGTGTAAATTGAAAAACGTTTTCTCCTTTTTGTTTCGGGGTTCGTATATTTTTTTTCCTTTCAGAGAAACGTGAATATTCTCATAAGGGGGTGAACGTTCTTCCGTATTCCGGTCACGAATGGGGGCGGAAAGGAAATGAGATGGTACAACGTAACCTTCTCAACCCTCTCAATCAACCGCGACTCAAACTTAACCTTAGCCACCCCCTTCGACCTCTTTATATACGTACAAACTTCCTTCGAAAAATCTTCCTTAACGAAAAACAACCTAAAGTACAGAGCTTTTCCATCCGCAAACCCTCTTTTTAGATAAATATCGTTTCTTCGAAATTTTTCTTTTCCTACGATTAATCCCCTATTTACGGTATTTTCAGGAGTTTTCCTCATTTTATTAGGTGCACGAAATGAAACTCAGCCACAGGGTAAATTTGAATTTTGTAGATTTTAGCCGAGTTTCATTTTGTACACCTAGTAGTTCATTTTTCGGGTATTTTTTCGCTCCCGAAAGACCTTTTTGACACGATTTTTGGCTATTCTTCGTCATTATAAGATACACGCTAATTTTTTCAGATTATCGGGCGTTTTCCACGGTTTTCTTCAAACAATTTTGCCTTTATACAGGGTGTCCGGAAACACATGGCAAGCGTCTGGGAGAGCGTTAAAAAGTGGTTTTACGAAAAAAAGTTAAGTGTAAACCCCCCTTAATTTAAATCAAAGAATTTGATGGTGTAGTTTAAAATCCGCCTGGATATACAGGGTGTCCCAGACACAACCTAACTTCGTTATTTCAAATGAGAACCCCTATTTTTTATTTCAGATTCGTAATCTACGCAAAATTTCAAGTAGATTTTTTTTTTTTTTTTTTTTTATATAAAAAAGAAGTAGATATAACCAATGAGCAAGAGGCTTACTCTTCCTATTGGTTAATCTACTCTTTTTTGATACTTGTTGGCCTCAGGCCGTTACAAGGGGGGAGGGGGGGTTGGACCCAGGCGGGGGCTTTCGCCATAATGCCGTGGCGCCCTTTTTTTCGGGACCAACTACCAGAGGAGTGGCCTAACTAAATTATCCACAGATTTTGTAGAGGGATATTTTAATTGGAATTTTACTTCCAACCAAAAATCCCTATACCCAACCTGGGATCGAACCCCGGTCTTCCGTGGTGTGAGTCAGAGACTGAACCCACCAGCCACGGAGCCGGTTTAAGTAGATTTGAGTACTCATATGACAATTTTCGACAACTTTTAAAAAATGTCAAAATTTAGCGTTTTTTGCGCTAAAATCCGTTAAAATTGACCTAGGAGACTAGTTTTTTTTTTAATTCCACTTATTTTTTCCCGAAGAATCCAACTGTCTCAAATTTGAGCATCTTCGCATTCTGCATCACGAGATTTCGTCGCTAATGGCCTTTTTTCAAGTTTAACTCCAAATTCCATACTTCAAAAATGGAAATTAGCGATTTGTTGACGGAATTTTAATTTTTGATGCATAAACACAAAAGACGCAGTAGCTCTTTCAAAATTTGTGGTCCGAAAGAAAAATTCCTTTCAACAAGTGCTAATTTTCATTTCTGAACTAAAAATTTGGGTTCTAACTTGAAAAAAGGCCATTAGCGACGAAATCTCGTGATGCAGAATGCGAAGATGCTCAAATTTGAGACAGTTGGATTCTTCGGGAAAAAATAAGTGGAATTAAAAAAAAAAACGAGTCTCCTAGGTCAATTTTAACGGATTTTAGCGCAAAAAACGCTAAATTTTGACATTTTTTAAAAGTTGTCCAAAATTGTCATATGAGTACTCAAATCTACTTGAAATTTTGCGTAGATTACGAATCTGAAATAAAAAATAGGGGTTCTCATTTGAAATAACGAAGTTAGGTTGTGTCTGGGACACCCTGTATATCCAGGCGGATTTTAAACTACACCATCAAATTCTTTGATTTAAATTAAGGGGGGTTTACATTTAACTTTTTTTCGTAAAACCACTTTTTAACGCTCTCCCAGACGCTTGCCATGTGTTTCCGGACACCCTGTATACTTTTGACGTTTTCCTCAGTTTTTGTCAAAATATCTCTTGTTAGCGGATTTCAGGCCGTTTTCTTACCCGAGAAATCGCCTTTTTACCTGATTTTACTCCCCGAGAAATGTCCTTTTTAAACCTGATTTTCTCGATCTTTACATTTAAACCGTTCAACTGAACATTTGTTTCATAATTTATCCTCTTTTTCAACCCTTTGTATGAAAATTTCAGACCTAAAAAAATATTTCTGCTTCTATTGTTTTTGAAGCACCCATTGAATTTTTAAGTTTGAAACAAAAACGTCGATAACTCACAAAGAGTGTCTGTTTTTGAAGTTATCACTGACCTGAATTTTACTTGCGCTTTTTTTTATAGGTGCTGAAATGTAATTAAAGAAGGGCGTTTAATTGAAGAAATATTCCGTTAAACTCCCCCAGTCCTAAACTTCTCAAGGATTTGCGACTTCCCCCAAAAAATAATAAATTATTCATACTCGGAGTATTCGAACCTTTTTTCTTTCCCCATTCCAAGCACTTTCCGCGTCTTGTTTATGTTTTTTTTTCCTTCGCCGTCTGTGCCGTCAAAAAAAGACCGTTTTGCCCCCTCCGAGGTAAAATGAATTCTACATTAGCGCCGAGTGAGAAAAATGAATCTTCCTATCATTGTTGGTTTAAGGGATTGTCAAAGTTATATACCTAGCAAAAAAGATAAAATATATCCTCGAGATATATTATGTCTGAAGGTGTTATGTATAAACCTTTTTTTTTTTTTTCTTCTTTTAACGTTAAAAGCGTTGACATATAAATTATTTATATCAACATGGCCGAAGTTAGAATCTCAATCAAGTTTTCACAATTTGATAGATTCAGGAAGCTAGTATCTTTCCCGATTTGTTGCAAGGATGGCGAAGCTTTTTTCCAACATTTTTATGATTTTTTAAAAAAATTTTAAGTAAATAATTGTATTCTAAAGCCAAATCAAAACGAAAAAATGTACTGTTTTGAAGAGCTTCCAACGAAAACTTCATTAAAGAGAAGTATCTATACAGGAGGGGGAAGTATAACGGAGGGGACGTAAAACGTAGGGGGAAGTAATTAAGTACAAATTTATAGAGAATTACATTTCCTACAATGTTTATTTATTAGGTGTACAAAATGAAACTCAGCCACAGGGTAAATTTGAATTTTGTAGATTTTAGCAGACTTTCATTTTGTACACCTAAAAAAACTACGTATAAAAACTGCTGTAATTAAGTTTAAATAGCGTCATTATATGATATAAAAAGGATCATTACCATCCCTCGACTCAATGTCCCAAGAGCCATCTGTCTGAAATGGAGATAAGAGGACATTTAGGGTATTCTGTTCGCTTCTGTTTGGTTTATTAATGACCTTAGCAGTTTGCCGACCACAAACGTACAAACCCGGAAAGCTCCTTTGAAATAGATCCCGGGAGGAGGGAATGTTCATGAGAACCCTGAGAACTGGGTTTTAGGGTGGTGAAAGCCGGCGGTGGGGGTTGAACTGTTCGAACTCGGACCTAACTCAAGAGACAATTGTGAACGGCCCCCTCCCTTATCTTATCAAGGGAATACCGTCTAAATCGTGCCCATTGAGCAACCCCGGATTTAGTTCCGAATTGAGGGGTCTTTTTTTTCGAATATCGCCTTCGTTTTTTTCGTTTAAAGAAGTTTAAAAACGCCCCGCGAAGGTATCTACTCCCCCACTCCCAACAATCAAAAAGAAAAGCCCCTTGTCAGCCTTTTTCCACCGAGAAACCTCTTCTTAGCGGATTTTTGGGAGTTCATCTTGGTTTTTAAGATAAAAAAACATACATTTCAAATTTATACTCCGTTTTCCTAGTTCTTTAAGTCGCAAAAACCACCTTTTCCTCGGTCAATAGGCCAAGAAACAACCTTTACCAGATTTTCTCGGTACTTTTCCTCGGTCAATAGGCCAAGAAACCACCTTTACCAGATTTTCTCGGTACTTTTCCTCGGCCAATAGGCCAAAAAACCACCTTTACCAGATTTTCTCGGTACTTTTCCTCGGTCAATATGCCAAGAAACCACCTTTACCAGATTTACCCGGTACTTTTCCTCGGTCAATAGGCCAAGAAACCACCTTTACCAGATTTTCTCGGTACTTTTCCCCGGTCAATAGGCCAAGAAACCACCTTTACCAGATTTTCTGCAATTTTCCTCAGTTTTTCTCCTTGAAACCCACATTTTATTCGAGATTTAGCAGGTTTTTAAGCGTAGTAAATTTTGCTTGACAGAGAAAGCCTCTTTTTACCGGATTATCTGAAGTTTTTCACGATTTTCGGGCAAAAAAAGCTCCTTTTTTGGCGTTTTCTTGTGTTTCCCGCGTTTTTTGATCTATAAAAACAGATATTTTGAGATTTCTTCGGACTTTCGGCCAATAAATTGCGTTTTTCTCGGTATTTTGACCAAAAAAACATAATTTTTAGTTAGTTTTAGGGCGCCTTCGACGGTAAGCATAATTTTGGAAGCTTATTCCTCAAAATTCGGCGATCAGTGCCTCAAATTCAGGCCTCAAATCCGGTGACCCCTCATTTTTGAAGTCTTAAAACGCCAATTTGCCAAATTAAGTTCTAAATGACCAAAATTCTGAATGGGGAATTCCTTTTCAATGAGGTAAAGAAAAGGAACTTCTGTTTTCTTTACACCTCCTAATACAATAAAATCTTTGTTTAGGCCTCATTACCCTCACCTCGAAATTATCCATTAACTTTCTTAACCAATGAAATCCCGGGAATTCCTTTTTCTCTTGCGTTCCCTCCAGACATAAAACCAAATTACCCTTTAATGAGTTTTATTGGTCTAATACGATTTTTTTTCTTTCTTTTCCAGGTTCACCCAAGTGGCGGGTCTGAGGTAATTAAAGACAAGGATATCACTGATTATACTCAGTCCTTATAATTAGTATTAGAATTAGATACTAACACAGCACAGTTTTAGTTTTTTTTTCCACCCTTTTATGAGTGAATGAAAAAATACCTGTAGGGTTTAAATTTTTTTTAGAATTAATTAAAAAGTAAATTGGGCCAAAGGAAAAAAAATTTCATCGTCGATTTTATCGGATTGACGTGTGAGGTTTTGATTGAATTTTGAAAATTTGACTTTGTAATATTCTAATTGAAGCCGGTTCCGTTGGACCCCCCGACGCCTTCCCAACTCCGAGGCCACGGTTAAAATATAAATCGGACCTCTCCGATCTTGGATCGATAGCGGGTGCGTGCGCGTGAGCGCGTTTCGCCCTCATACACTTCACTCTATTCCGGCCCGGGGGTGGGCTTATCAACCTGCCCAGCATCCCATCCTTTTACCTCTTATAGTATAAAATTAGCTTCCACTTTTTTTTTCTTTTTTTTTTTCAATACCAAAAGTAGGTAAACTTTTATTTGCATTTTAAAACTCACAATCGTTAAAAAATTCTGGAAAATTTATTTTCCACTTTCCAATATGAAAAGCTGCGATGGGCGAAGAATGTATTAGGAGTACAAAATGAAACTCAGCCACAGGGTTTTGAATTTTGTAGATTTTAGCCGAGTTTCATTTTGTACACCTAGTAGTTCATTTTTTCAAAATTTTAAACATTTTAGGCGTTAAAGTCCATCAAAAGTTGACCTTCTCCGTGTAAGAAGGTTATTGAAGTATAACCATTAAGAAGGTTAATTTTTAAAGGCTTGTAAATCGTAAACCGTTACAGATATTGAAAAAATGCGCAAAATAAAATCTGTTGGAAATTAAATTTTCTTTAATTTTTATTCTATTCATTTTTTCTCTAGGGCGCACTGTTTTCAAGATAAATTTATTTTTTAAAAAAATATTTTCCGAAAATGGTGCATCCTAGAAAAAAAAATTAAGTACAAATTTATAGAGAATTAAATTTCCTACAATTTTTATTTATCAGGTGTACAAAACGAAACTCAGCCAGTGGGTAAATTTGAATTTTGTAGATTTTAGCCGAGTTTCATTTTGTACACCTAATAGTATTTTTAGGCTGAAAGTAGTCCTATTTTAGGATTAATAGTCTTTCTATTTGTTATTTTTAAATCCAAATGGCCACATTCATATCACCATCAACCAATCGATGTTTTCTAAATTGGCTCAGGTTTAACAGGGGAGGTTTTATTGCTGAAGGGAGGGACTTAACAGGAAATTATTGTTTATAGACACGGACATGACGTCACTTTTTAGATGATAATTGCCTGCTCCCTCCCATGCATTGATTTCCGGAGTACATCCCCTACATGTCGCCCTTTCGATAAGGAATCTACCTGGTTATTTTTCAAAAAAATGTGGAAACTCTCTTTTCCTAAGCAATTATCTTGTTTTCCTCGGTCTTTTGGCTTAGAAATCCCCATTTCCTCCGGAATCGTCTTTTTTGCCGGATTTACGAGAGTTTTTCTCATTTTTTTGGACAAATTCTTTTTCCCCCTGACACCTTCCGTTTTTCGGCCTAAATCTTCCTTTTCAGCCGGATATTTAAGGGGTTTTTTCTCCAGCCCAGGAATCCCTAATTTACCGTAGTTGGGGGGATGCGTTTCCAGTTTTGGCTGGGAATCTAAATTTTTTACTGGGTTACGAGCCTCTCATTTTTTTGGACTTAGAAACTCAATTTTCCCCAATTTTTGGACGTTTTCTTCCGTTTTTCCGCGAAGAAACACCCATTTACCTGTAATTTTGGCCTTGAAGTTTCTGCATTATTATTAGGTGTACAAAATGAAACTCGGCTAAATTCTAAAAAATTCAAATTTACCCTGTGGCTCAGTTTCATTTTGTACACCTAATAAATAAAAATTGTAGGAAATTTAATTTTCTATAAATTTGTACTTAATTATTTTTTTCTAGGATGCACCATTTTCGGAAAATAATTTTTTTTTAAAATAAATTTATCTTAAAAGAGTGCGTCCTAGAGAAAAAATGAATAGAATAAAAATTAAAGAGAATTTAATTTCCAACAGATTTTATTTAGTGCATTTTTTCAATATCTGTAACGGTTTACGATTTACAAGCCTTTAAAAATTAACCTTCTTAATGGTTATACTTCAATAACCTTCTTTCACGGAGAAGGTCAACTTTTGATGTACTTTAACGCCCAAAATGTTCAAAATTTTGAAAAATGAACTACTATGTGTACAAAATGAAACTCGGCTAAAATCTACAAAATTCAAATTTACCCTGTGGCTGAGTTTCATTTTGTACACCTAATATTATTCTCTAAAAATTTGTACTTAATTATTTTTTCTAGGATGCACCATTTTCGGAAAATAATTTTTTTTAAATAAATTTATCTTGAAAACAGTGCGTCCTAGAGAAAAAATGAATAGAATAAAAATTAAAGAAAATTGAATTTCCAACAGATTTTATTTAGTGCATTTTTCAATATCTGTAACGGTTTACGATTTACAAGCCTTTAAAAATTAACCTTCTTAATGCTTATACTTCAATAACCTTCTTTCACGGAGAAGGTCAATTTTTGATGGACTTTAACGCCTAAAATGTTCAAAATTTTGAAAAAATGAACTACTAGGTGTACAAAATGAAACTCGGCTAAAATCTACAAAATTCAAATTTACCCTGTGGCCGAGTTTCATTTTGTACACCTAATATTTGTGGTAATTTTGGGTCCTCTCCCTCCTCCTTGGCTGTAGAATCAGCATATTTCAGCTTTATAAACAAAGTTAACTCTATGGAATTAGTAAAATGCTTTTACATAATCAAATTTAAAAACGGATTTTTAATTTTTAAAAAATGAAATGTAATTTTTAAAAGATTATGAACCCTTAAGTATTCTGGGTTCTCCTCGAAAATTAATTGGCCGCCATAACAAAAAGGAAAAAAAAAAGGCGGAAGGGCGAATCGATAAAAGACTTTTAGGCAGATGAGTTCTCCACGCTTAGCTTCAGTCAAAATACCTGGGAAAAAAAAATAAAATAAAAACTATTTTTTAACTTAAAGAATTTATTGTTTATCGGCCACAGGAATTATGATCTAAATAGGAGGAAATCCTTGATTAACACCGTTTGGAAAATGGGAAGTATGATTGAGGGTCCACCCTCTCTGCAGACTCCCGTTTGATTTAACTACCCTTGTTTATTAACCCTCGATCCCATTACGATTTCGAATCAATAACCCAGGCCAATTTCGGACGAAAAAACACCAGTTTTTAAACCGCCAAGTTGAAAGCATTCATTAGCGTAGAAGCTTTACTTAAGAGGGTGTCTCCAGTTTCTATTTAGCTCCACGAACTCGTCAATGTTTAAACTTCCAGGTAAATAATATCGATCCTAACTCCCAACTTTAATTATAATGTGGTTTCAAAACATAAATTTCCTTTTTAGTTCTTTTCTTTTTACGTTCGCTCATATTTTAGGTTGTGCCATTCTTCTATATAAAAAAGTGTCTTTATGTCGTCTTATCACCTAAAGTTACGAGGGGCTTTATATTCTTTTTAAATTGCCCTTTCCATGAGAAAATCGATCCTTAAAATAAATATAGCAAAATTACCTTCTCCAACAAGTTCAAATATCAGATTTTTTATGCTCTTTTACATTAAATGTTTGTGAGAAAATTCCTTTTATATTTCCTAAATGTGAAGCACGTTCTAAGAGAATTCCTGCAATGCCTCTGCTCTCCGTGCTCTACTTTCGGAAGCCCTCGATGAATAATCTTGCCTTAGAGAAGGAATAGGAGAGGCGAAACTGGATGTTTTTAGAGGAGAAAATGCGCGAAAAATCGAAAGAAAAGCGTTTTTATTCAGAAAGAAGCTTATCTGATGCCTTCTTTTTGAAGGAAAAAAAAGCTCGTCCTAAGCTCTGAAAATAGCCTCTTCAAAAAAAGATAAAGCGATATGAATCTACAATTATTTTTCATCTGAAAGGTGCTTCAAACTTTGACAACTACGCCCTTTTCACAGGGTAAATAAAAGTATGGATTTGATTTTCTGGCTCATCTCAGCTATAATAATCAAAATTATTTTTAACTTTTAGCTGTTTATCCCCTATTCATGGACACCACGGGAAGTGACAGAGAATTCTGATTAAACCGTGGTTGCCAAGATTCCCTAAGAGATGGAGCCACTCACCACTGGCTTTTCAGAAATGATATTGACCTAATAGCCTGACGAGGCTTTTTAAGCCGAAACGCGTCGTAAGATACCCGTTATCAGGCTCGTTTCTTCATCCATTTCATAAAAATCTTGTTCCGCCGCTCCTTTAAAATCGAAAGTAGATCCTCAGTTTACCCTTTTAAGCCCCAAAGACCCCTCCGAAATTCGGACAGCCCATTTTTGGTCCTTTCAAAATTAAAAAACCCACTTGCCTTACCAAAGTTTGAATCTTCCTGGACAAAAGCAAAAGAAAAAGATGGTGGCTCATAGAAAATATATTTTTTGGGCAAAAAACCCCCAAAAAAATTCCAGAAAAGACGATTTCGATAAAAAATATGATGTTATTAGGTGTACAAAATGAAACTCGGCTAAAATCTACACAATTCAAATTTACCCTGTAGCTGAGTTTCATTTTGTACACCTAATAAATAAAAATTGTAGGAAATTTAATACTCTATAAATTTGCACTTAATTATTTTTTTCTAGGATGCACCATTTTCGGAAAATAATTTTTTTTAAAAATAAATTTATCTTAAAAACAGTGGGTCCTAGAGAAAAAATGAATAGAATAAAAATTAAAGAGAATTAAATTTCCAACAGATTTTATTTTGTGCATTTTTTCAATATCTGTAACGGTTTACGATTTACAAGCCTTTAAAAATTAACCTTCTTAATGGATATACTTCAATAACCTTCTTACACGGAGAAGGTCAACTTTTGATGGACTTTAACGCCTAAAATGTTCAAAATTTTGAAAAAATGAACTACTAGGTGTACAAAATGAAACTCGGCTAAAATCTACAAAATTCAAAACCCTGTGGCTGAGTTTCATTTTGTACACCTAATAATTAAAAAAAAATACATCGTTTTAATTAAAACAATTCGAATTTTGGTTTCCTTGAAAATGGAATTTAATTAAAAATTTTGTTTACTTAACCAAATTATGAATGTTTTAATAAAGGATTCAGTGAGCCATGAATTACAACTTGAGGGCGAGCTTGTCGAGAAAGGAAAAAAAGGTGTCTTTTAATTCATTCAAGACCCTTTTTCCCTGGAATATTTTAAATATTTAAATAAACAAAAATTTAAGAAACTTTCAAAACAAAGTTTGCTTGATTGAACATAAATTAAGGTTCTTCCGAGAGGGTTTTAAAATGAAAATTGAATTACGATAATAAATGTTTTTCGGGAAAATATTGACTTGGTTCTGCAAAATGATAGGCTAAGAGAGGGGAATCTGAAGATGAGTCATCCGTCTGAATCACCCCCGATCTGACAAAACCCTCCGCAGGTATCCCTAGGCTAAATAATTATTTACCCTTTGTAACTAAAGTGTATAATTAACCCCATGTCACACTTCGCTTTCAAGTTTTCACCGTGTAAAATTCAATTTTTTCAAACGCCGTTGAACCTTTTCCGGGGTTTAAAAAACCGAAATTTTTTTTAGGCTTTCTTTTGTTTGATTAAAACTAAATTGTTTTTAAAGCCAATAATCCATGAAAACGCCCCGGAAAGACATATTTTTATTTCCCTCTGGCTAAATAATATTCTTTTATTTCCCATGTGGATCAATACATTCTGTGTATTTTCAATTTTTCTTCCCCTCTTTTATGATAACAAAGAGGATGTTTAAATTGGACTAATATCGCTCGATTCTTTGAAGTTTTCCCTCAAAATTTCAGGCATTCAATTATGAACGTACCTGCAGGAGGCTGACTTATTTACGATTTTTAATTACGTTTCTCCCCCTTAAACTTTTGTAAACGGGCTTTAATCCGAACGCTCTAGTAATTTAAAAAGCTCAGACGGATATTAAAAAGCCACGGATATAAATCAAACTGCGTTTTCGTTTGTAAATTAAAATATATAAGGTGTACAAAATGAAACTCAGCCACAGGGTAAATTTGAATTTAGTAGATTTTAGCCGAGTTTCATTTGTACACCTAGTAGTTCATTTTTTCAAAATTTTAAACATTTTAGGCGTTAAAGTACATCAAAAGTTGACCTTCTCCGTGGAAGAAGTTATTGAAGTATAACCATTAAGAAGGTTAATTTTTAAAGGCTTGTAAATCGTAAACCGTTACAGATATTGAAAAAATGCACTAAATAAAACCTGTTGGAAATTCAATTCTCATTATTTTTATTCTATTCATTTTTTCTCTAGGACGCACTGTTTTCAAGATAAATTTATTTAAAAAAAAATTATTATCCGAAAATGGTGCATCCTAGAAAGAAATAATTAAATACAAAATAGAGAATTAAATTTCCTACAATTTTTATTTATTAGATGTACAAAATGAAACTGAGCCACAGGGTAAATTTGAATTTTGTAGATTTTAGCCGAGTTTCATTTTGTACACCTAGTAGTTTATTTTTTCAAAATTTTAAACATTTTAGGCGTTAAAGTCCATCAAAAGTGACCTTCTCCGTGTAAGAAGGTTATTGAAGTACAACCATTAAGAAGGTTAATTTTTAAAGGCTTGTAAATCGTAAACCGTCACAGATATTGAAAAAATGCGCTAAATAAAATCTGTTGGAAATTCAATTCTCTTTAATTTTTATTCTATTCATTTTTTCTAGGACGCACTGTTTTCAAGATAAATTTATTTTAAAAAATTATTTCCGGTGCATCCTAGAAAAAAATAATTAAGCACAAATTTATAGAAAATTGAATTTCCTTCAATTATCATTTATCTGGTGTACAAAATGAAACTCAGCCACAGGGTAAATTTGAATTTTGTAGATTTTAGCCGAGTTTCATTTTGTACACCTAAAAAATGCGTTTCAACAGAACATTTTTCGTATGTAAGAAAAGGGCGTTCTAAAGGGTAAAATCGCCTCTTGTGGACCGCCTGGAGTGTGAACATTATTTCCCTTTAGCCCATTTTCGGGGTTGCAACACGTGAACTGAATTGGACAGTTTGTGCCTGAAGTGTACCTAGGTTTCTCCCCGAACCTACATTATTAACCTCTTTTATGGGTAGACCTTTGACAGCACAAACGTGTTATACAAGATTTTTTTTAAAACATTTTTCTTTTAACATCAAAAGGAATTTTTTAGAAACGTTAATATTTTATGGAGAGAGAAAAAAAAAGCTGAATTATAAGATGAAACAAAAGAAGATCAACAGATTTCCTTTTCAGTGGATTTTAAAGGCGATCGAGACCTGTGGAATATCTTTTGACCTGAGTGATCGATCTCAAATTAAAAAGGACTAAAAAGCCAGGAAAAAACTTTAGAAGGAAAAGAAGAACCAGGATCCTTCTCAGGTCCGATTGAGTCCATCGTAGGTTTATTTTATTGAAATGATGGTTGGGATTTTAACCCCGGACCTCTAAATTGTTCGTCGATCGTTAATTTAAGGCCATGAGAAAAAATAAATTAGACACCCAAAAATCTGAAAATATTGTATGAGAGGTAAAATTTAAGTCCCTTAAAATCCTGTAATTTGGTGTGGTCGGAACTAATTAACTTCCTTAAAGAAGTTATTGTGATACCTCGAAGTCGGGTTTTTGGGGAGGGGTCTTCCAGACCCCGGAGGGTCAAATCGAATATTGATCTTTACCGATCTCAACTTTGTCTGTGGTTCCGGCCGGCCGGCCGTCCGTAGCATTTTTCCGGAACACTTTACGGCCACAGTTTTCATCCGATTTTCACCAAATTTTCAGACAAATTTCTTTAGCCGGTAAGAAGAATGTTACGGGGGCGATTTTTGAATTTCGAAAAAATGGCGGAGATATGTCTGTTTGAAATTTTAAAAAATTCGCTGCGGCGTTGGTCCGATTTTCACCAAATTTTCACCAATTACTCCTTATATTTTTTAAGAATTTTAGTGTAAAAAAATTGCCACTTTTTAATTATCATTTTTTTAGTAGGGAGAAATTTCGTACTTCTACCCTTTACGAGAGGCACATCCCTAGGCCAAGGAGCCCGTTATTTCTACCTTGACACTTAGAAAAATTTTCGAAAAAAAGAACTTGGAAAATTTTTCAAAAAAAATACCTGGAAATTTTAGGAAAAACCGAAACTTTTTCGAAAAAAAAAACATCCCCCTCGCTTATTCTTTCCCTCTTTTATACTTCCCCCCCTTTATACTTTCCCTCCCTTCGTTATACTTTCCCCTCTGTTATACTTCCCCTTTCATATACTTCCCCATCTGTTATACTTCCCCTCTCATATACTTCGCCCTCCGTTTTAATTCCCCTCCGTTATACTTCCCTCTCTGTTATACTTCGCCTCCCATATTTTCCCCTCTGTTATACTTCCCTCCTATATACTTCCCCCTCCTATATTGTTACTTCTCTTTAAGGAAGTTTTCGTTGGAAGCTCTTCAAACCAGTACTTTTTCTGAGATCTCAAAGTTTATAAACTTAAAGTGTTGATATTTAAACGGTCGGGAAAAATTTCAAAAATCCATTTTAAAAAATCCGTATCGCAACAGCCTTTGAACTTTAAAGTACACTCTCAGAAGGATCTAATTCAACATCTGCGAAAACCCTGAAAATCCGATTTTCTCGCCTTAAATCTTATTAAAACCGGCAGTTAATTAGCTTTGAAATGCGCCTTCTGTAGATTTAGTCGTTCCTCATGTCCGCAAAATTTGGCCCAATTTACACTTTTTGTACAAAATAACCAGGATGAATGAAAAATCGCTTCATATTACATCTACATTAAAAACCATAAACACAACACAAGCGGGGAACAGAAATTTAAAAAAAAATAACCAGCATTTAGAAAAAACCTGTGTTTCCAGAAGACTCTCACATCATCACTCGCCAAACATTTTCAGGCTTTGGCGCAGGTGAAGAGAGAGGGGCTGTGTGACTGTGACGTATAATGTTTGGTGAGTGATAATGGAATAAAATTGTGCTTTGTAGGAGCTTTTTTGTAGGACCGTTGTCCGTTCACCCAAAAATTATGATTTCAACAAAAATTACCTTTTCCACCTTTTTGTTTTCACTCATTTTTCATCCCTTCATGTTTGACTGGAACGGCTGTTGGAAGCAATGTCGTCTCCCCCTACTGTAGAAAAAACTACTGTTAAATTATGTCAATTTTGTAGTGGGCATGATTTTGACCTTAGAAATCCAATTTTGTTTTAAATCCTTTATGTTTAAATTTTTAGAATTTTAAGTTTTGGATGATTTTTTTCATTCGAAAAATGCATTTTTGAGACAACAAAAATAGAAATTTTTTTATATTTTCTTCAAAAGAAACTTTCGAATGATTTATTATAGCTGGAGACTGTGGAACTCGTGCGAGCTTTCTTAACTCCCAGATGTCTTTACGTAAATTAGAAGAGGCACCTTATCTAGAACAAGCGATAACTTAGCTTTATCGATTGACTCGAAGTTGCACCTGAAAACGGGGACATATATAGGTCCCATCTGGGTCGTAATCTTCAGTGATTTAGAACGCCAAGTATTAGCATTAGGCCCACATTGAGCACCTGTTACAAACTTGCTATCTTCTCCCATTTTGTATCATTCACAATAGTCATATAGTGAACCGAGGATCCCTTTTAAATCTCTCCCTCGGGGCTAATTTCTTGATAAACCCAAATTTAATTAATTTTCGCTTTACATCTGTCAGCTTGTCATCATTTGAACTAATGACATGGATTTTGAAGAATTTTCTATTTTCCGTATAATAGCTATTTTCTTTTAGGTTGGTATTGCCATTGGGATTTGCCCCGAGAGGAGATTTATCTCGACGTAATCCACCCTTGGATGGGTTGTTCTTTATGCAGACTTATTTAAAGATGTATCACTTTCAAAAGCTGTTTCGCCTTTTCACAATGATTCACCCTTCTTGACGTTCCCTGAATTTTGATGTTCAACCCGAATTTGCGTTCCAAACATGTTAATCAAAGTTTGCCTAGAAAAAAGTCTGACAATAAGATGGATAAATTAAAGATTAATTGAGGCGCTCCGGGTACGAAGGGCGAACTCAACAAAACGTAGTTTCGAGATATTCGCATTTTAAAGTTTTACGTTACGGGCGAACTCAACAGAAAATTCATGCCCTGGAATGGGAAAAGGAGTGGGGGTTGTGGACTAGGATGTGGAGTTCGCCCTTCGTACCCGCTCGGATATCGCAGTTAGAGCTTTGCCTCATATCGGTTTTTATGTATTTAAAGGGGGAAAAAAGGGCGAACTCAACATAAAAATTATATGGGTGTATTCACCTAGAGGTCTAGAATCTGAAAATGAAAAAAAAAAAAATTTGTCCGATGTTGAGTTCGCCCTTCGTACCCGGAGCGCCTCAATTGGTGTGTGTCAGTGGTGAAAGCTTTAAAACTATTTAAAATTTAAAACTATTCTCACGCCCGGAAAAATGAACCGATTTCAATTCCAAATAGAGCATTGAGCATTATGGTATCAATATAAGATTTTTAGTAGGGAGAAATTTCGTACTTCTACCCATTACGAGAGGCACATCCCTAGGCCAAAGAGCCCATTATTTCTACGTTGGCACTTAAAAAAATTTTCGAAAAAAAAACTTGAAAAATTTTTCAAAAAAAACCGGAAAATTTTTTGGAAAAAACTTGGCAAATTTTTCAAAAAAAAAAAAACAACCGGAAAATTTTTCGAAAAAAAAAAAATTTTGTTTGACAAAAAAACTTATCAAATTTTTCGAAAAAAAGTTTAAAACTTAGAAAATTTTTCAAAAAAAAGAACTTAGAAAATTTGTCAAAAAAAAAAGAACTTAAAAAATTTGTCAAAAAAAACCGGAAAATTTTTCGAAAAAAAAACTTGGAAAATTCTCCTTTTTACTTTCCCTCCCTTATACATCCCCTTCCGTTATACTTTCGTTCCCTTATACTTCCCCCCCGTTATACCTCACCCTCTGTTATACTACCCCTCACTTCAACTTCCCCCTTCCATATACTTCCCCTCACTTCAACTTCCCCCTCGCATATACTTCCCCTCACTTAACTTCCCCCTCCGTTATACTTCCCTCCCTATACTTCCCCCTCCGTTATACTTCCCCTCCCATATACTTCCCCCTCCGTTATACTTCCCCTCCCATATACTTCCCCCTCCGTTATACTTCCCCTCCCATATACTTCCCCCTCCGTTATACTTCCCCCTCCGTTATACTTCCCCTCCCATATACTTCCCACTCCGTTATACTTCCCCTCCCATATACTTCCCACTCCGTTATACTTCCCCTCCCATATACTTCCCACTCCGTTATAATTCCCCCCTCCTATATAGATACTTCAGTACCGTAAAATGGGGTAACATTGTGCCAAGGGGGCAACTATGGGCCACTTGTAAAAGTAATCTAACGCCACTAGAGAGCAAAATCATCAAAAGAGCTTAAGTGGCCACGGTACCGTAAAATGGGCCCAAATGGGCCACTTAAGCTCATTTGATGATTTTGCTCTCTAGTGGCGTTAGATTACTTTTACAAGTGGCCCATAGTTGCCCCCTTGGCACAATGTTACCCCATTTTACGGTACTTTGCAATTGATATCGGTTCATTTTTCCGCGAGTGAAAATAGTGTTAAATTTCGATTTTCTGTCACTCTCCTTTTGAATCAGCCCTCTTCGTCCAAGCTCCCAATCCTCTTTTCTCCTTAAGAAAAACGTATTTTTTAAAAAGAAAATCGTAGTTTTTTATGATTTTTTTATCTCAAGAAATCGTATTTGATGATTTTACGATTTTTAACAAAAAAATTCTAATTTTTTCGATTTTTTGGGAACATTATAAAAAATTACGATTTTTTCAACGCCATTTTCTCAAAAAATAGTTAAAAAATTGTTAAAAAATGATGATTTGTTCACACAAAAAATTTATGATTTTTTCTATAATTTTTTTTGAAAAATCTACTTAAAATTTCATTTAAAAAAAATACGATTTTATGGAAAATTGATTGGCGTCATTATAGCGGAATCTGAGCCTAATAAAAATTTTAGTTCCTTTAAATATAAGGTCGAATTCAGCAAATACGAGAAAGGCTCATAGATACTTTACAAATGCCGAGTCAAGAAAGCGATTCTCTTGAAAGAAAAAACGAAATCAATTTAATTTTAATTAAACTGATCGTATTAAGCCCTCTTTGTTTCCCTCGCTCATCTCCACACTGAGCTGATCGAAAGGGGTTAAAGGGTATCCGAGTAATGGAGTGGCCCTGTTAAATTTTAATGGCTACTAAATGTTTGCTTTTCGCTCGAGAGGTTTACAGAAGGTCCACACCTTCGGGACCACCAAACTTCTTTCCACTTTTTTTCTCATTTTTATGTTTAAAACAAACTCATTTAAACTTTGCTGATACTAATTTTTATACGAATAAAACACGAGTCGTTCCCGTTTACCGCGAACATCACGCAAGATCCTACCCGTCGATCGATGGAGTTATTTTATATACATGGAAGGACGTTTTCCTTCTAGACCAATTAGGTTGTAACGTGTAAAACGTAATGTCGAACAAAATCCTTTTGAAATGCCTTAATTCAATAAAAATGGAAAGTGCTAACTCCACGCCATTGGTGAATTAACCAATATAAACCTCGTTTATCCGACTGACAGTTAATCCGGAGGAGTAAAAAAGTAAATTGCTTTTTCAAATTAGCTTGTAGTTGCCGAGGTTTCGGTTTAAACTTCCTATTTTAATTAACCTGCATTGACTCGCCTCTGCAATTCGTTCCGCGAAATCACTTTACAAACAGTAATTATATCAAAATAAATAGAAAAAATATTAGGTGTACAAAATGAAACTCAGCCACAGGGTAAATTTTGTAGATTTTAGCCGAGTTTCATTTTGTACACCTAGTAGCTCATTTTTTCAAAATTTTAAACATTTTAGGCGTTAAAGTCCATCAAAAGTTGACCTTCTCCGTGTAAGAAGGTTATTGAAGTATAACCATTAAGAAGGTTAATTTTTAAAGGCTTGTAAATCGTAAACCGTTACAGATATTGAAAAAATACACTAAATAAAATCTATTGGAAATTCAATTGTCTTTAATTTTTATTCTATTCATTTTTTCTCTAGGAAGCACTGTTTTCAAGATAAATTTATTTTAAAAAAAATTATTTTTCGAAAATGGTGCATCCTAGAAAAAAATAATTAAGTACAAATTTATAGAGAATTAAATTTCCTAAATTTTTATTTATTAGGTGTACAAAATGAACTCAGCCACAGGGTAAATTTGAATTACCTATAGATTTTAGCCGAGTTTCATTTTGTACACCTAGTAGTTCATTTTTTCAAAATTTTAAACATTTTAGGCGTTAAAGTCAATCAAAAGTTGACCTTCTCCGTGTAAGAAGGTTATTGAAGTATAACCATTAAGAAGGTTAATTTTTAAAGGCTTGTAAATCGTAAACCGTTACAGATATTGAAAAATGCACTAAATAAAATCTGTTGGAAATTTAATTCTCTTCAATTGTTATTCTATTCATTTTTTCTCTAGGACGCACTGTTTTCAAGAAAGATTTATTTTTAAAAAAATTATTTTTCGAAAATGGTGCATCTTAGAAAAAATAATTAATTATAAATTTATAGAGAATTAAATTTCCTACAATTTTTATTTATTAGGTGTACAAAATGAAACTCAGCCACAGGGTAAATTTGAATTTTGTAGATTTTAGCCGAGTTTCATTTTGTGCACCTAATAGAAATCAATTTATAATTTTTTTCCTTTCTTTTTAAGTTTTATTTAGGACGACCCTAAAATTTTTTCCTCTTAACTCAATTAACATGATGCCTGTGTGTGGTTTTGTTTTGTGAAAGGATTTACTCATTCACACCCAACTTTTTTCCGGCACCAAGCACTGTTTGACACCTCACGTGCACTAATTACTTTTATTTACCTTTTTTTTCAAACATGTTTCCATTTTTCAGATCCGAGCCGGCTATAAAAAAAACCACTAAAACGGTACGCATTTTTTCTTCTTTTTTTTTCGTCCTCCTGTTATTCCATTGAATGGAATTTTAATTGGATAGTAGCTCATAGAACAGTTTAAAATTGAATTATTTTTCAATTCTAGTTTCCTGGTTGGATGAAGTTAGTGAGAAATATCGGTTGATCGGTTCCGGATAAAAGTTCTGGGAGACGTGAAAGGGAAAAAATGGGTTTAAAATGCTCGGACGATTTTCAATTTGAATTGGCACTTCGCTTTGCACTCGAACGATTTGAATTTGAAATGATGCCAAAAGGAGTATTGATTCTCATTAAATGAACCTTTCACTTATTCATGTTTCTTTCGCCCCTTTTAACTTCCTCAATAGAGAGGAAGAGGAAATTCGTATCGAAGAAGTTTTTAATAGAAACCGTTTTGCACTTTTTTGACAGGGTCCAGGGTTGACCCGCCCCATCAATAGGGTTCATTCGTATTGGCCTTCCTTCCGATATTTTATCCGATACGATATTTTGAAAAATATCGAATGAACCGATATATCGGAAGGAAAATATCGGATAAACCGTTATATCGGAAGGAAAATCGGATGAACCGGTATATCGAATGAAAATGTCGGATGAACCGATATATCGGAAGGAAAATATCGGATAAACCGTTATATCGGAAGGAAAATATCGGATGAACCGGTATATCGAATGAAAATGTCGGATGAACCGATATATCGGAAGGAAAATATCGGATAAACCGTTATATCGGAAGGAAAATATCGGATGAACCGGTATATCGAATGAAAATGTCGGATGAACCGATATATCGGAAGGAAAATATCGGATAAACCGTTATATCGGAAGGAAAATCGGATGAACCGGTATATCGAATGAAAATGTCGGATGAACCGATATATCGGAAGGAAAATCGGATAAACCGTTATATCGGAAGGAAATCGGATGAACCGGTATATCGAATGAAAATGTCGGATGAACCGATATATCGGAAGGAAAATATCGGATAAACCGTTATATCGGAAGGAAAATATCGGATGAACCGGTATATCGAAGGAAAATGTGGGATGAACCGATATATCGAAGGAAAAATCGGATGAACCGTATTTCGGAAGGAAAATGTCGGATGAACCGATATATCGGAAGGAATGTATCGGATGAGCCGGTATATCAAAGGAAAATGTCGGATGAACCGATATATCGGAAGGAAAATGTCGGATGAACCGATATATCGGAAGGAAAATATCGGATGAACCGGTATATCGAAGGAAAATGTCGGATAAACCGATATATCGAAGGAAAATATCGGATAAACCGTTACATCGGAAGGAAAATATCGGATGAACCGGTATATCGAAGGAAAATGTGGATAAACCGATATATCGGAAGGAAAATATCGGATAAACCGTTACATCGGAAGGAAAATATCGGATGAACCGGTATATCGAAGGAAAATGTCGGATAAACCGATATATCGAAGGAAAATATCGGATAAACCGTTATCGGAAGGAAAATATCGGATGAACCGGTATATCGAAGGAAAATGTCGGATGAACCGATATATCGGAAGGAAAATATCGGATGAACCGGTATATCGAAGGAAAATGGATGAACCGGTATATCGAAGGAAAATGTCGGATGAACCGATATATCGTAGGAAAATATCGGATGAACCGGTATATCGAAGGAAAATGTAGGATGAACCGATATATCGGAAGGAAAATATCGGATTAACCGTATATCCAAGGAAAATGTCGGATGAACCGATATATTGGAAGGAAAATATCGGATGAACCGGTATATCGGAAGGAAAATATCGGATGAACCGGTATATCGGAAGGAAAATATCGGATGAACCGGTATTTGGAAGGAAAATATCGGATGAACCGGTATCGGAAGGAAAATATCGGATGAACCGGTATATCGAAGGAAAATGTCGGATGAACCGATATCGGAAGGAAATATCGGATGAACCGGTATATCGGAAGGAAATGTCGGATGAACCGGTATATCGGAAGGAAAATATCGGATGAACCGGTATATCGGAAGGAAAATATCGGATGAACCGGTATATCGAAGGAAAATGTAGGATGAACCGATATATCGGAAGGAAAATATCGGATGAACCGGTATTTCGGAAGGAAAATGTCGGATGAAAATGAAAATGCCAGAACCCCTGAAAATCCAGTGAAAAGATGTTTAATCGGCCGATAGAGGTAGGAAAAGCTCAAAAACCTGATATTTTATTAATTTCGGGAGAGGCGGCGTTTTTTTCTTTGAAGTTTTCGTTCAATTTTGCGAGATTGGGTTTATAAAATTTTTCTTTCTGATAGGCTTTAGAATAAACAAAAGATTTTTATCTTCCTTATAGAAGTTATTTTTTTACACTGCATATCGGTTTTTCTGTAGTTCTTCAAGTTTCAGAAAAAACGTCAATTTTTCAATCATAATTTTTATTTGTTTAAATATTAAAAAATCGATAAAACAGACTTTGTATTTAAATTTATGAGTTTTTAATGATGCTAAAAGATAAGAATTTTTTTCCTAACTACAGTCAATTTTTTTTTTAAATTGGGAGCAAATTAAAAAAAAAATTCGATAAAATTGCAGTTTTTTTGTTGTTTATTCTATCACTAAGTTTGGATTGCTTCTCCTAGATCGCAGCATATTCAAAAGGAAGTTAAAAAAAAAACTTTCTCGCAAAAGTGGAGAGAAACTTAAAAGAAAAACGTGGTATAACAACCCTGAACTGTTATGAAAGATCATCAATTCAGCCCCGCCTACCTTCGTTTTTTCCTTTCCCAGTAGAACAGAAACAGCCGTGTTATCGAATTTTCTTGCGTTTTGGTTTCATTTTAACTTCCTTAAATAAGTTATTGTGATAACCTCGACGTCGGGTTTTTGGGGAAGGCCCGGAGGGTAAATTCGAATATTGATCTTTACCGATCTCAACTTTGTCTGTGGCGCCGGCCGGCCGTAGCATTTTTTTCCGGAATTCTTTACGGCCACAGTTTTCATCCGATTTTCACCAAATTTTCACTCAAATTTCTTTAGCCGGTGAACAAAAACTAAGGAGGCGATTTTTTAATTTCGAAAAAAATGGCGGAGATATGTCTGTTTGAAATTTTAAAAAATTCGCTGCGGCCGAACCGTTGGTCCGATTTCACCAATTAACTCCTTACATTTATTAAGAATTTTTGGTGTAAAAAATTGCCACTTTTTAATTATCATTTTTTTTAGAAGGGAGAAATTTCATACTTCTACCCACTACGAGAGGCACATCCCTAGGCCAAAGAGCCCATTATTTCTACCTTGACACTTAAAAAATTTTCGAAAAAAGAACTTAGAAATTTTTCAAAAAAAAAAAGGAAAATCCGGAAAATTTTCGAAAAAAAAATTAAGAAATTTTGACAAAAAACTTAAAAAATTATTCGAAAAAAAAATGAAACCCCGGAAAATTTGTCGATAAAAAGGAAAACCCGGAAAATTTTTCGAAAAAAAAAAATGGAAAAAAACTACGAAAATTTTTTGAAATAAAAACCGAAAAATTTTCGAAAAAAACTAAGAAAAATTTTTGGAAAATTTTATTTTATTTATTGTTATACTACCCCTCCGTTATACTTCCCCTCCCATATACTTCCCCCTACGTTTTACGTCCCCTCCGTATACTTCCCCCTCCTATGTAGATACTTCTCTTTAAGGAAGTTTCGTTGGAAGCTCTTCAAACCACTACTTTTCCTCCCTGCAAAACACTTTGGTGGTTTCCAACGGTTTTTTGTCCAAAATATCACTTTTTGGTGCGTTTTCTGTTTCTTTGGTCCAGAAACACCATTTTTTAAGGGCGTTGACAAAGTTTTTTTCTCCTTTTTTATAGGCGTGAAACTCAGCTTTTACTGTCTTCCCTTTTGTATTGTCGGAATGGGAATTCGAGGTGTTTCATAAAGAAGGTGCGAGGCCCTCAAGTGCCCTAATAGCAACTGAGTCACTGTTTAACCACCTTAGGGCATTGTTAGCCAGCCTTCTAACCTTACGGCTGACTAATGTGTTATATTCAAATTAGAAGCTCTAAAACAAATTTTTTTTTACTATTAAATCTACTTTTTTAAAAATCTCTTCCTTTCTCTCATAATGAGATTGAGAAAAACCATTAGCATGTCGCGTGTGAAGGGAACCAGTTTTTGTCCGAGTCTCAACAAAGCCTTTCTAAATAGGTTTGCACCTGTTTTGAAGCTCTCGACTAAGAAGATAAAAGCAGCTCATGTCCGTCCAGTACCCGCCCTCAGGTAGAACATAATTTAAGCCTCTTTGCAAACTCGCAATACTCGGAAATTAAAAAAAAATAATAAGAAAAAGAATTTTTTTTCAAACTCTGGACCCTCTGCTAAGATACAAAATTTTAGTTTTATCCTTCAAAACCGTTGATATTTTTTAAAAAGTCCGTTTGCTAGAGTGGGGATGAAATTTTTTAAGTGGGGAAGAAGACAGGTGTGCAGCAAAGGTGGGGATGGCGGCCAGGTAGAGAAAGCACAGACGCATTCTGTTTTCATATCCTTGTGTTGTGTTTTTTCTCGTTTTTCGGATTATAACGAATATCTGGTAAGAATTTTTAATATATTTTATCCATATACAGCCTTAATAAAAAGAAAATGGAAAAAAAAAATTTTTATCTAGTCATCTTTTATGATGTTCCATACGCCACATATCAAGTGAGAAAAATAATAAAAAATAAATAAAAATTGAAAATATTCTTTATACGTTATGGAAAGAGTTAATGAAAAATTCAAAACTCATCCTCGGCAAAAAGAATCAATTATTCAGATTTTTCAGGTTCCGAACAATATTAGCGATTCGAAAAGGAAATTCGTTTTTCAAACTTTAAGCCGGACGTGTCCTGTCAGAGGGCTCCTAAATTAAATAGAGTTTGATTAGGGAGAAGCTGGTCTTTTTTCAGATATTCCAGCGGAAAAAAAAGAGCGAACAAAAGAGGAAACTATGAGATAAATTCATCCGGGCCTTATCGACATGTCACTTTAACTTCGTTGATGCTTCCCTTATCCGAAAAAAAAATTTTAAACTTTGAGGAAAAAAAATTGGCTGCCTTTTATCGGGTGAAAGCTTTCTCTTGACCTCTGGGTACTAAAGAATTTACAAGCGGTTTGACCTAGTCTGGTCCATTGTCAGTTTAACAAGCTTTATTTGAAAATATCTTTGAAGTTGAGAGTTGTTTATGAAAACTTATTGCTCATTGAAACGCTTGGCAAATATCTAAAGTTTTTAAGCATTTCAAATTTACCTCTTTTAGGCACTGAGTGGGAGATCATCTAATTTTTAAGTATAAAACCAAGGCGAAAATAGCGTACAAGAGAAACCATCGTGAAAATCGAGTCTTAAAGCCGCCGGTGGGTACCCAGCTTTGGAAGCCACCTGACTGGCTCCAGTACCCGCATATTTAGTTAGCAAACTGGTGCCGAAAACTAGGGATAATTGCGTCTTCAAGGCTGTCTAATAATTGGTACTCCTGAAGTGCTCCTAGAGGGCATATTTAAAAAATTAACTGCACTTGACTGCACTGTACGCCATGTGGGCGCTTGCATCGAATAGTTTGTTGGTCGAATCTAGGAACGCGGTAGCCCAGCAAAACCCGACCGAATTTTTTCCTCGAGTTTGTGCTCTTAAGGGATTTTTCTCCGTTTTCGGGAGTCTTCTAGGTTCTTCGGCTTAGAAACAATTTTACCGGTTTTCAACAATTTTTTGGCCAAGAGAAACCCCTTTTCTCTCTGTTTTAGGGGTTTTACTTGATTTTTTTCCCGATAAATGCTCATTTTATAGCATTTTTGTGCCTTTTTTTTTTTTTGCCACAAAACCCTATATCTCTGCTGATTTTTTTTTTTTTTTTTGCCCCAGAATTTGTCAATTTTCAATTGATTTTTTCTTAACCAATTTGCAATTTTTTGCACGTCGGTGAAGTTTAATCAGATAAATTAATTCGGATGGGCAGTTCCAGCGCAGTTCGAAGGGGACTAATTTAAAAGTTGTTTAAGTTCCCATTTTGCTATCCTTTTTATCGAAGCTAAAAGTACCATTAAATGCCTCAAAATCCACTGAAACATTATCTTGTAGATTGTTATTTATAGGTTGCCTCATGATAAGCTGTTTTTTATGTTTAGTAGATCAGTTTCACCTCGTTATTCCCATGTGTGTGATTAATCGCATCGAGGTAAGAAGACCGCAAGTTCGTTAAGAGAAAATCACGTTGACCTTTCAGAAGTCTTCTTCATTTTAAAAACGCGTTTCCTTATTTTGTACACCTAGTAGTTCATTTTTCAAAATTTTGAACATTTTAGGCGTTAAAGTCCATCAAAAGTTGACCTTCTCCGTGTAAGGTTATGAAGTATAACCATTAAGAAGGTTAATTTTTAAAGGCTTGTAAATCGTAAACCGTTACAGATATTGAAAAAATGCACTAAATAAAATCTGTTGGAAATTCAATTCTCTTTAATTTTTATTCTATTCATTTTTTCTCTAGGACGCACTGTTTCAAGATAAATGTATTTAAAAAAAATTATTTTCCGAAAATGGTGCATCCTAGAAAAAAATAATTAAGTACAAATTTATAGAGAATTAAATTTCCTACAAGTTTTATTTAGTGTACAAAATGAAACTCAGCCACAGGGCAAATTTGAATTTTGTAGATTTTAGCCGAGTTTCATTTCGTACACCTAGTAGTTCATTTTTTCAAAATTTTGAACATTTTAGGCGTTAAAGTCCATCAAAAGTTGACCTTCTCAGTGTAAGAAGGTTATTGAAGTAACCATTAAGAAGGCTAATTTTTAAAGGCTTGTAAATCGTAAACCGTTACAGATATTGAAAAAATGCACTAAATAAATCTGTTGGAAATTTAATTTTCTTTAATTTTTATTCTATTCATTTTTTCTCTAGGACGCACTGTTTTCAAGATAAATTTATTTTTTTTAAAATTATTGTCCGAAAATGGTGCATCCTAGAAAAAAATAATTTAGTACAAATTTATAGAATTAAATTTCCTACAAGTTTTATTTATTAGGTGTACAAAATGAAACTCAGCCACGTGGTAAATTTGAATTTTTTAGATTTTAGCCGAGTTTCATTTTGTACACCTAATATTTTCACCGAAATATCGATCGTTTAGACATAGTAGCAAGTGTGACTAAGGGCCCATAACGTAAGAGGGGAAGAGGTACTCAAATGGTGGAAGGAGGGGAGAGGACCCCCGCTTGTTTCGGCCAAAACGTATTGAGTTGTCATGCGAGGGACAGTCAAAAAATTTACGGCGTCTTCGTCGGAATGAAAGGTACCGAAAAAAAGAGAAATATTTTGACTTTCAGAATCTTAATTTTATTCCTGTTAATTAATGAACTAATTAACGACTAGAAAGGAAGATTCAGAGGGTCTCTTTGTTGTTTAATTCGCCCGAGGTTTCTTATTCTTAGGCTTCTCGACAAAGAATCCCTTCTCTTGATCCTTCCTTATCTTTTCCCTGAAGATTCCCCTTACTTAAAAAAACCGGGAAAACGCGACATTTATCGGAACGTCATTAAGCCATGGTTACGCCTCTTTATCCGGAGTTTCTTTAATTTCACGGGGTAATTGCCAAGAAAATCTTGATGAGATTCGGAAAAGGATGGGAATTTTGTTGAAATTCGGTTTATGCAGATTACGCCGGAAGGTTTCACGTCGGCATAAAGGAAGATATCGCATACGTCAGGTATTGTGTCCCGGTTACGAGATACGGGTATGCGGGAGGAAACTCAAAAGGATCGATAAAACCGGACTTTTATTCCATCCACGCTGACACCAATTAGGCAGAGATGAGGCTTTGAATGAAAAAAATAATCTTGCGGACTTTCTGTCGGAAAATTAAACAGATTCTTTTTCTCTTTCCCTTTTTTTCTCACAACGCGTTATTATATTTTTCTCTATTCATTGTTTCTTCCCTGATTATTCATCATCTGTTCCTTAGAAACTTAATAAACTAATTTAGAAACTCGGCTAAAATCTTCAAAATTCAAATTAACCCTGTGGCAGAGTTTCATTTTGTACACCTAATAAATAAAAATTGTAGGAAATTTAATTCTCTATTTTGTACTTAATTATTTTTTTTCTAGGATGCACCATTTTCGGAAAATAATTTTTTTAAATAAATTTATCTTGAAAACAGTGAGTCCTAGAGAAAAAATGAATAAAATAAAAATTAAAGAGAATTGAATTTCCAACAGATTTTATTTAGTGCATTTTTTCAATATCTGTAACGGTTTACGATTTACAAGCCTTTAAAAATTAACCTTAATGGTTATACTTCAATAACCTTCTTACACGGAGAAGGTCAACTTTTGATGGGCTTTAACGCCTAAAATCTCTTCAAGGTAAAGAAAAGAGCATAATTCGATTCTGATTATTTGGGAGATGAAAAAAAGATCTTTTTTTCCGCCACGTTCCTATTTAGCCGAATGTCGAAACATCAAACCATTTGTCGTCCTCCTCACACCGAGGCCCTTTTTTTAAATCTCCCCCGGGGTCTCATTCATATGCAGATTGAAACGCTCCGAAACTCACCCCTTTATCCTTTTGAATATGAAAACGGCGGAGAAGGCCCGTGAGCTTAGAGCAGACATTGACTTTTTCAAAAGCTTTACCGGAAGCTCTAAATGGAACGTCTCGCGTATGTTAATTACAGTCCTCTCCTATCCGGTCTTTCTTTATTATCTTGAACATTCGGTTTTCTTCGGGGAAGTTTTTGGGTGTTAACCGAAAGCCGCAAAATGTTTACAAAAATCCTCTCTCATATTTTATGTAAACATTTTCATTTTAAATTATTCATTTTCCCTATGGAGTTTTCAGCTTTTGGAATTTAACTATATCTCCAAAAATATCATATTTTAAAGTTTTGTGAAGTCCCTCGTTTTCATTTTTGAAAAATGACATGAGCAGGCACGTATAAATTTAAAGGAAAATTTTTTTCCCACCTTTAGGAAGAGGGTTCGATAACCTAGAAGGTTGAATCTGAAGGGCGAAGCTCAACTGTTGCACCCCTCCCTCTGATTCCTACGTTTAACGACTTGTGGGGGAGAAAACGGGCGAGAAAAAATTATAATCGATCCGGGTATATTTTTTTTCTTTTTAACGGAATCCGCAGAGGAAGTTTTGCTTTTAAGATTCTATATAACGATATTCTTATTTTTCGATTTTAACTCCTCGAAGAGAAGTTATTGTGACACCCTTCATTTCTGGATCTTCGGAAAAACACTGACAAGGCTTCTTATGGCTTTCGATCTCAAGTGAACCTTGTAAAAAGTGAATAAATGAAAATTTTTGTTCATATTTTTACCCTTGAAACGGGCGGACTATATCGGAAAATTAACTCTTTAGTTCATAAATCTCGAAGAAAAGTGTCCGCTGGACATGCCTGGACCTGCCTAGGCATGCCCCGAAATGCCTAGAAAAGCATATACATGCCTAGACATGCCAGGACACGCCTGGGAAAGCCTCGACTTCCCTTAGACATCCAGGACATTGCCTGGGTATGCCGTAGACTTGCCAGGGTATGCCGTAGACATGCCTGGGCATGCCGAGACAAGCGTAGACATGCGGATTGCCTTGACAAGCATAGACACGCCTGGACGTGCCGTAGACTTGCCTGGGTGTGCCGTAGAGATGCCTGGGCATGCCGTAGACATCCCAGGAAATGCCGTAGACTTGCCTGGGTATGCCTGGACATGCTTAGACAAGCATATGTATGCCTGGACATGCCTAGACAAGCATAGGTATGCCTTTACATGCCTGGGAATGCCTTGACAAGCATAGACACTAGACATGCCTGGTATGCCGTAGATATGCCTGGGCATGCCGAGACAAGCATATGTATGCCTGGGCATGCCATGACAAGCATAGGTATGCCTGTACATGCCTGGGTATGCCTGGGTATGCCGTAGACATCCTGGGTATGCCGTAGACATGCCTGGGTATGCCGTAGACATGCCTGGGAATGCCTTGACAAGCATAGACACGCCTGGACATGCCCTAGATATCCCAGGACATGCAAACTTGCCTGGTTATGCCTGGACATGCCTAGACAAGCATAGGTATGCCTGGATATGCCTAGACAAGCATGTGTATGCCTGGACATGCTTAGACAAGCATAGGTATGCTTGGACATGCCTAGACAAGCATAGGTGTGCCTGTACTGCCTGGGAATGCCTTGACAAGCATAGACACGCCTGTACATGCCGTAGACTTGCCTAGATATGCCGTAGACTTCCCTGGGTATGCCGTAGACATCCTGGGCATGCCGAGACAAGCATAGGTATGCCTGGACATTTCTGGGAATGCCTTGACAAGCATAGACACGCCTGGACATGCCGTAGACATCCCAGGACATGCCGTAGACTTGCCTGGGTATGCCTGGACATGCCTAGACAAGCATAGGTATGCCCGGACATGCCTAGACAAGCATAGGTATGCCTGGACATGCCTAGACAAGCATAGGTATGCCTGTATATGCCTGGAAACGCCTGAACAAGCATAGACACGCCTGGATATGCCTAGACGAGCCGTCAAGGGGTTTTCAACGATGGGTCTAGGGTTTTTTATTCATAATTTTGCGAATTCCTTCGTAAAATATGCACTCTACCTCAAAAAGATGTAACGTGTTAAACTAAAGGAAGAAAAATCATTTTAGTGAGAAGGCGTTGAAGTGTAATTCTCTTTTCGCGAAGCGGACCATGAAATCGACTTATGCTCTGAAAGCAATTTGTCCCGCTAATCCGTCTGAAATACAAGAGAGAGGATAGAAAAAAAATGGAGTTAAAGATTGCTCGACGCCGGCTTATCAAAGATATTGCCTAAACGGTGTGGGAAAGGACAATATTTCAACCGCGAACGGATTTGCATATAAATGACAAGAGCTCGTTAATTGGACTGCATTGCAGTTTAATCATGAGACCGCGTGGGGTCCGTTGGAGGAAGAAAAGCACGTAAATATTAAAAGGGTCCTTTGTAAATAACATTCTATGTTTACATTATGAGGTCATTGAAAAGTAAAACCTTATGTTTTGTTAACTCAATTAAATAAGCAGAGGCCGTAAATTCTTTCGTAAATTCATATTTTTTTACCACGTCATCTTAATTATGGTAAATATACCCTTTTTTACCACGTCATCTTAATTATGGTATATATACCCTTTTCTCTACATTCAACTTCTCTTTGCTCTCTGAACATTAAATAAATATTATTAAAATTTTTAGACACTGAAAACCGATAAAAAAAAGTTTTGGGGAGTTTTCATTGGTCTTTTGATCTATAAAACCGTTTTCCCCGGATTTTTCGTCCGAGAAAAATAAATCATAATTTTATAATAATAATAATTTATTTGCCAATTTGCCATGAGCATAATGCTCTTTACAAGTTAGATTTACAAGATTTACAAGGTTAATTTCAAGTTTACAAGGTTAATTTACGAGTTTAATGGTTAATTTACAAGTTTACAAGGTTAATTAGTTTACAAGTTAGATTAAATAAAAAAGTAGATTTACAAGTTTACAAGGTTAATTTACAAGTTTACAAGGTTAATATACTAGTTTACAAGGATAATTAGTTTACGAGTTTACAAGTTAGATTAAATAAAAAAGTTAGATTTACAAGTATTTGTACAAGTGCCCATTCAAGCTTAATTAAAGATAAAAATTTAAATTTTATGTCTATCCGCCGAGAAAATACCTTTTTGGAGATTCTTTGGGAGTTTTTCTCTATCCTTCGGTCAGGAAACCCCAAGTCTCAAGTCAAGTTTCCTTTGTTTTCTGGCTAAATTTCGATTTGACTTCGAACTTTCCTGGCACTTTAGGTGATCTTTTAACTTCCTTAAGAAGTTATTGTGATACCCTCGACGTCGGGTTTTTGGGGAAGGGTCTTCCAGATACCGGAGGGTCAATTCGAATATTGATCTTTACCGATCTCACTTTGTCTGTGGTGCCGGCCGGACTTTACGGCCACAGTTTTCATCCGATTTTCACCAAATTTTCACACAAATTCTTTAGCCGGTGAAGAATATGTCTGTTTGAAATTTTAAAAAATTCGCTGCGGCCGAACCGTTCCGATTTTCACCAAATTTTCACCAATTACTCCTTTATTTTTAAGAATTTTTGGTGTAAAAAAATTGC
The DNA here is from genome assembly GCA_014119065.1 of Orius insidiosus. NCBI lineage: Eukaryota > Metazoa > Arthropoda > Insecta > Hemiptera > Anthocoridae > Orius > Orius insidiosus. The sequence continues at coordinate 164,625 of JACGAQ010000260.1, forward strand.
CACTTTTTAATTATCATTTTTTTTTAGTAGCGAGAAATTTTATACTTCTACCCATTACGAGAGGCACATCCCTAGGCCAAAGAGCCCATTATTCTACCTTGGCACTTACAAAATTTTCGAAAAAAAAAAAAAAAAATTTCGAAAAAAAAAAAAAAAAAAAAAAAACAAAACTCGGACAATTAAAAAAAAACTTAGAAAATTTTTCGAAAAAACAACTTGGAAAATTCTCCTTTATACTTCCCTCCCTTATACATCCCCTTCCGTTATACTTTCGTTCCCTTATACTTCACCCTCTGTTATACTACCCTCACTTCAACTTCCCCTCCGTTATACTTCCTCTCCCATATACTTCCCCCTACGTTTTACTTCCCCTCCGTTATACTTCCCCTCCGTTATATCTCAGTCATTCAAAAATCGTTCATAAAATCTGAGGTAAAAACGGCGAATGGGGTATCTTTATTGGACTCTATTGTATCACGGAGAATCGGTAAAATAACTTTCGTGAACGACTGGAGCGAGAGAATGCCTTTAGAAAAGTACAGGCGAAGAGCGCGTTTTAGCGCGGTCAGTCGCTGGCGAAGGTAGGAAGAGCACTTAAACGCGCTCTCAGTCATTGGGAAAGGTTCGATGCGCGCGTTTACGCGCTCTCCGTATTGAATGGGTTAAGGAAGTTTTCGTTGGAAAGTCTTCAAACCAGTACTTTATGTTAGTTTCTTTTGATGTTTCTTTTTCTTTTCTAATATTGAAGACTATTCTTTATAGAAATCAATGCATCAATCTTTTTGATCTATATTTGTTGAAGTAAGAAAATATTTAGATGAAGTAAACAAGTGTTATCTTAAGGCTTTTTCGGATCCGTGTATTCGACCCTTCTCTATTTGTTTACATGACACGCATCATCGCCCTCTACCTTTGTTGTTATTGACGGTAATATTCGATTTGGAAGTATTCGGAAAAGGTTGAAAATTTTACTCTTTGGAGGCGGATCACGAATCCGGAACCTATGATGGAAGATAATCAAGTGTAGCGTGAAACGTATCCGTTTTGCTGTATTTCGTATTCAAAACATGTTTGCTCATTGCCTTCTGCGAATCGATAGTCGCAGAAGAAAGAAATTATTCCGACGGATGTCTCTTATTTGGCGTCTAAATTATGTCAAATGGTCAACGAGGTCACTCCCGGACGAGCCTGAAATTTATTATTTTTTTCTGTTCTTTTTTGTCGATAATAAAACGAGAACGTTTTGCAGGTGAGAATGGCTTGTTGGGTGGATGGGGCGCCGACACAGCGCCTTTTGGATTTTTACCAGGCGAAAGTCCGGGAGATGAGATCGAAACATATGGATTTGACGCGAATTGTCAACGAAGCGAAAGACGCCGTCGTCAAATACGCCGACGATGAGATAAACGCGTTGAAAACGCTCAAATCCACCAATCAGCTTCAAGATTCTCTTAGCGAACTTCAACGCTTCCTTTATAAAGAAAGAGCCACAGTTTTAAGACTCACGTCGGAAATCGACCAGATGAAAATCGAAAAAGCGGACGATAGAAGGAAAATCGAGTTTCTTCTCAAGCACTGCGGACTCAAAGAATCCCAGTTGTACCTTAACCCTTTAGATCGTTTAGCAAGTCCTTTAAAAAGAAGACAGAAACCAAAAGTGCGTTTCAACGACTTCAAAAATTTAGAAACCAAATTATCAAATTTTAAAAATTCAGAATACGATATTTTAAATTTAAGAGTGAAAGCGTTGGAGGCAGAGCTAAAAGAGCAAACTGAATTACTTCAAGATGAAATATTTAATTTAGAGCAAGATTTAGAATTAAGAAAAAAGAATGGTTGGCCGAAAAAACAATACTTGAAAGAAAAGTCGCTTGTTTGAATTGTCGACTGCAGAATGTCCAGTTGAAAAAGTTGGACGAAATATCCGAAATGTTGAAAACTCTCGACGAAGAGAGGACACGCGAGATAAAACTGATAGACGAAAACGAAAAACTTCGACGTTCAGTCATTTTGTGTAAGGAGATATTGGGTGATAGGTTTCCAGGTGATTCCCGGAGGCAAAAGGACGAGACGAAAAATATGAAGGATCAGTTGATGCAGAAAGAACGACTCATTCGGGACTATCAAGCGCAGATTTCCGAGTTCGAATCGCGTCTGACGGAAGTGCGGAAGTTGTACGAAGCCGAGCGGGAAAATTCGGCGAAACTCAAGGAAAGGTTCACTTCTAAAGAAGAGTTTCTGATGAAAAAGTTCCAAGATGAAAGGACGAGGAGGCTTTTAGAAGGCGAAGGCTTCAGAAACGATATAAAGCTACTACGAATCAAACTTCAAAGCATCGAAAGGAAATTCAGACACGAAAGAATCAAAGGACTCAAAAACGATTGATTTTTTATTGTTTATTATAAAATTATTTATTTTAAAATCCCACAGTTTTTTCCGCACAATTTTTCCTCCACATACACGAACTTGTAAAAAAATTAATTTCCAATAAACTTTTGTTCAATAATAGTTTAATATTATTTTCCTTTTGTTTATAAACAATTATAAAGGTAGAAGGTCCCAGAGTGACCTGAGAAAATGTTTTTTTGAAACGAAGGTCTCGAGGGTGGAGGAGAACTTTATTATTCTCTCGGGAGATTCTCATTTTACTATGAAGCGTTTCTGCTATTTTAGAGTACACCTTCGTTAAAAGAAAAGAACAGAGAGATTGAAAAATCGACGCAAAAAATGGTGTTTTTGAGACATTTTTATGATTCTGAGTCACCCTAACTTTCTTAAAGAAAAATAATTTTCATACCCTCGAAGGAAGTTTTTAGAAATTGGCGAGTTGTGACAGAGTTTTTACCTGGTTTTTAATTGAAAAAATTAACATCATTAATTTTTAAAACCTGTTTTGGTTGAAATTGAAAGAGAGGTTGGCTGCAACGTATTGTACGTAATCACACAAGGCCTGCCAACTGTTTTCTATAAAAGGTTACATTAAAGTTTCAATGGAAAGGATTTTTGACACCTTGCATGTCAGGTTCATGTTAAATCAAGTTTTCCTCATGTCGTAATAAATACTTTAAGCGCACATTTGAACATTCAACAGTTAAATCCTGACATTTAAGACTGTTTCTATGGCAACTGTTTCCGTAGTTACCGCCCTACCCCAAGTTATTCAACCCTTTCAATTTTACTAGCCAAATTCGATTTATTATTTTTATTTTTATACAGTTTTAGGACCTTAAAAATTAAATTTTCTTTTAATTTTTTTTAAATCGTCAAACGGCTTGAAAAATATTCAGAAATTGGATTTCACAAAATGTTTCATGAAATTTAATTATTTTTTTTTTTCTGTTCCAGCTCTCTCCACTCTCAAAGAGCTTAGAACCCACATTTCAGAGGCTACTGAGAATGGCCTCCAGAATGAAGGGGTCAACTCCTCCGTGGCTTTGATGAAACGCCTCCTTGTAGATGCTCAGGTAAATTTTTTTTCAGGAAGAAAAAAATTTATGGCACTAGAAATCGAATTTCACTTATGGTGTACAAAATGAAACTCTGCCAAAATGTACAAATTCAAATTTACCCTGTGGCTGAGTTTCATTTTGAACACCTAATAAATAAAAATTGTAGGAAATTTAATTCTCTATAAATTTGTACTTAATTATTTTTTTCTAGGATGCACCATTTTGGGAAAATAATTTTTTTTTAAATAAATTTATCTTGAAAACAGTGCGTCCTAGAGAAAAAATGAATAGAATAAAATTAAAGAAATTGAATTTCCAAACTGATTTTATTTAGTGCATTTTTTCAATATCTGTAACGGTTTACGATTTGCAAGCCTTTAAAAATTAACCTTCTTAATGGTTATACTTCAATAACCTTCTTACACGGAGAAGGTCAACTTTTCATGGACTTTAACGCCGAAAATATCAAAATTTTGAAAAAATGAACTACTCGGTGTACAGAATGAAACTCGGCTAAAATCTACAAAATTCAAAACCCTGTGGCTGAGTTTCATTTTGTACACCTAATAAAAATGGCTGTTTTATATCAATTTTTTTTTTTTTTTTTTCAGGATAAGTTGAGGGGAATGGCGGAAGACACGACAAGGGAAGAAGTTGCAGTCGCTCCTTTTACGACTCCGCATCGGCCTTTACCGGAGGTTCCTGCTCGAAAAATGCAGCTCACATCTCAGACTGAAAGTAAAATTTTCCAAAATCTGTAAACTTTTATTAAAATTATTTTTCAGAGCACAATTCCGTAATGACACCAGAAGGAGAGGGAGTTCAAGATGCGAAATCGTCGGAAATAAACGACGATCATTTGCCTCCGAGGCCTGAAACGAAAAGACCGACTTCGCTGGCGAAAAGGAGAGAGCCGGTCGATCCTCCTTCATCCGATGAAGTCAGAATTAAAAGGCCTCCATCTCCGACGGCCGGTCCAAGCCACAAATCTGACTTCGGTAAATCTTCACTTTATTTCATCAAAGTTTTCATTTTTATTTTTAGTTCAAGAGCTTGAAAACCTATCGGGAAACGCCGGTACACGTCTCAGGCTGGAAAACGAAAAACTTAAAAGGGAAGTTTCCGAATTAAAAAACTCGTTTCTGCTTCTGGAGCGATTGTAACAAATGCAAACGACATCGAAGGATCATCGAGGATCGGTCAGCTAGAAGAAGAACTTGCTCAAGCCAAAGAAACAATATCCAGTAAGTTTTTAGCCTGAAAATTCCCTCTCTTCTGTGTTTTTAGTGCTAAAAAAGTTTAAAGTGCAGAAATTTGTCTTTTAAAACCTCAATTATTAGGTGTACAAAATGATACTCGGCTAAAATCTACAAAATTCAAATTTACCCTGTGGCTCAGTTTCATTTTTATACCTAATAAATAAAAATTGTAGGAAATTTAATTCTCAATAAATTTGTACTTAATTATTTTATTCAAGGATTTACCATTTTCGGAAAATAATTTTTTTAAAATAAATTTATCTTGAAAACAGTGCGTCCTAGAGAAAAAATGAATAGAATAAAAATTAAAGAGAATTGAATTTCCAACAGATTTTATTTAGTGCATTTTTTCAATATCTGTAACGGTTTACGATTTAAAGCCTTTAAAATTAACCTTCTTAATGGTTATACTTCAATAACCTTCTTACACGAGAAGGTCAACTTTTGATGGACTTTAACGCCTAAAATGTTTAAAATTTTGAAAAAATGAACTACTAGGTGTACAAATGAAACTCGGCTAAAATCTACAAAATTCAAATTTACCCTGTGGCTGAGTTTCATTTTGTGCACCTAATATTTTATCCTGACAATTACACTTTTGACTGTTTGCTTTGATAGTTACTTTTTAACTAAATTATGGTTTTTTTAAAATCTCGAGCAAAATATCTTTTGGACCTTTACTCCAAGCTTAATATCTTAATGCTTATTAAGTTTTTAACCAATTAATTTTGTTTCCTTTTTGAGAGCCTCTTAAATATTTCTTTAATTATTTTGTTAGGTCATCCATGAATTTTTTCCCTTTTAACGTGGGGTGCCTGTGGGAGGGAAAAGGGAATCAAGATTTATTACGAGTCAGATCAGCAGTTTATTTGGAGATCCTCCTCGAAAACCCCTAAGGCCCATTACACCTCACGGTAAAAATGGGGTTGGCGGTGGTAAAAGTTACAAATCGCACAACTCCCATCCTTCCGGGAGAGCTATAAATGATTTTCAATATACTTGGGGTTCGGATAAATCATTTTTTTAGTGTTGCCCTACCACGGATATAGACTTTTTAGTTGACATTTATTTAAAAAGAACAGTAACTACAGTTGACGTTATCGGACATCGGAGGTCGACCACGGAAACGTTTCGTCAAAGCCAAAATCGTCTCCGCTTCTCGTATTCCGCTCAATCGGGCACCATGGACGGTTCCTATATTTCCAAAAGAAGTCGCTTCTCCAGCAAAAATAAACAAGGAGCCGCAGTCATTATTTCCGGTATCGGATTAATCAAATCTTTAAAATGCTTCGGATAAGTTTGACTGCTCAAAAAGCTTTTCGCTCCATAGAAATATGGGTCATAACTCCATTTTGATTTCACTATTTTTTTCGGTTCAGGGAGTGTATTATCTGAAGAAAACTTTCGTAAAAGACATGTTATTTGTCGACTTATTTCTTTTTCATTTTCTTTTTCTAAATACATAGCTTCCATCCCTCCGATTTCAAACATGAGGACATTTCGACAATCTGGAGCTTCTTCTATTATTCCAATCGAGTGGAGCCATTCTCGATTGCTGATTTCTTTCTCCTTGTACCCAAAAAGGCTTTTCGTATATCAAAAAAACTTTGTTAACATGTCCAAAACCAATGTTTTCAATCGCTTGGATTTTATTAGCCGGTAAAATCGGACTAAAAAGCTGTTGATGTTTTTTTTGTAAAACGCCAAGCGAAACTGTCACAATGGCGTAGTCTCCAGCGAAAACAGAACCGTCAGTTGTACAAACTTCAATTCGTGGATCACCCGACCATTTTATCGTTTTGACCTCTTTTTCAAATTTAATGTACTTTTTCGTTTTTTCAAAATGTTTTAAAATATTCGAAAATCCTGGTAAAATGAGGTCTCCTCCTGGTATTTGATTGTAGTGATTTAAAGATCCTAATGTAACCTCATTCAAGTCGCACCTAATTTCGTTTTTAAGTCGTTCGTCATCCCTAAAAGTATTCTTTTCGAATATATCCTTTCGCAGACAGTTTTCTTTTTTAATTCTTCTTCGATGCTTTTTAAAAAATAACACCAAATTGTGCTATTGACATGTTCTGTATTCTTCGAGTAAAGCGTATATGCTTTGTGGAGAATGTCTTCAAATATTTTTTTGGATTTTTCATAAACGTAGGAGTCTATGGCGAGACCTTTAGATGTGAAGAAATATCCGCGATATGGGTCTTGTACTGTAGGATCTTTATTAGTCCTTCTTGTACTGCGATGTTGTATATTGGGTTGCTGATTGTGCTTCCATAGATGTACTGCGCTCCTAAATCTAGTTTGCATTTTTCATCTTCAAAAGTGTTGACTCTTCCTCCGATACTAAAAAAAAAATGTACAAAATGAAACAGCCACAGGGTAAATTTTTAGATTTTAGCCGAGTTTCATTTTGTACAAGTAGTTCATTTTTTCAAAATTTTAAACGTTTTAGGCGTTAAAGTCCATCAAAAGTTGACCTTCCCCGTGTAAGAAGGTTATTGAAGTATAACCATTAAGAAGTTAATTTTTAAAAGCTTGTAAATCGTAAACCGTTACAGATATTGAAAAAATGCACTAAATAAAATCTGTTGGAAATTTTTTTCTCTTTAATTTTATTCTATTAATTTTGTCTCTAGGACGCACTGTTTTCAAGATAAATTTATTTTAAAAAAATTATTTTCCGGAAATGGTGCATCCTAGAAAAAAATAATTAAGTACAAATTTATAGAGAATTAAATTTCCTACAATTTTTATTTATTAGGTGTACAAAATGAAACTCAGCCACTGGGTAAATTTGAATTTTGTAGATTTTAGCTGAGTTTCATTTTGTACACTAATAAATGATTTTATTATACCGTTTTGATCCTTCGAGAATTGTTATATCAGTGAGGCCACATTGTAAAAGCCTTTGCGCTGCAGAAAGTCCAGCGACTCCTGCCCCGATGATGATAACCCGCGGCTGACCACACAGTTCACCGACATTGCACGAATCTTCACACAATTCCACACTGTACAATCTTTTCTGACACCATAAAAACGTCTTTAGTAGCCTTCTCATTCTAACAAAAAATTTCTTTACATTTTAATAAAATCATCTGAATTTTTTTTAGGTTTAAAGGCTGACAGGAAGAAGCTGAAAGCTGAAAAGTTTGACCTTTTGAACCAGATGAAGCAGCTTTACGCAACTCTGGAAGATAAAGAGAAAGAACTGCGAGACTTCATTAGAACCTTTGAACAGGTATTCAAACAGGTATTTATTTGGAACTGACTAACCCATAAAGTCATCTCTCAACCACTAGCGTAACTAACAGGTGTTGGGCCCAAGAAGGGAAATTGAAATATTCGAAGAATCTACAAAATTCAAATTTACCCTGTGGCTGAGTTTCATTTTGTACACCTAATAAATAAAATTGTAGGAAATTTAATTTCTATAAATTTGTACTTAATTATTTTTTTCTAGGATGCACCATCTTCGGAAAATAATTTTTTTTTTTAATGAATTTATCTTGAAAACAGTGCGTCCTAGAGAAAAAATGAATAGAATAAAAATTAAAGAGAATTAAATTTCCAACTGATTTTATTTAGTGCATTTTTTCAATATCTGTAACGGTTTACGATTTACAAGCCTTTAAAAATTACCCTTCTTAATGGTTATACTTCAATAACCTTCTTACACGGAGAAGGTAAACTTTTGATGGACTTTAACGCCTAAAATGTTCAAAATTTTGAAAAAATGAACTACTAGGTGTACAAAATGAAACTCAGCTAAAATCTACAAAATTCAAATTTACCCTGTGGCTGAGTTTCATTTTGTACACCTAATATTACGTTTTTAGCTCAACTAAAAAAATCTTAGGCCTTATTCCTGACGTTTTGGCTTTTTGGCAACTTGTTTAGTTACGCAATTTCATCCACATAACATTTCAAAAAATATCAAATTCTTTTTTTAATAATCGTAAACGTTTTTTTAGCGTATGCGAGAAAGCGAGGACAGTCTGAGCCAAGAAAGAGCTGAAAGAGAACGTGAAAGATGGAGTTTGCTCCGCCACGCTCGAGACGAAGCTGAACGAAGTTTAAGTTTGGCCGCTCAACTCGACCTAAAACAGCGCGAACTCCTCGACGTAAGCATCCTAACCTAACCCAATTTCTCAATAAATTAAAGAAAAAATTTGGAGTTTTCCAACGTTTTCTTTCATTTATTGAATCATTTAAAAACACTTGTGGAATTGTGTGTGGTTGTTTTGTATAGTGTGCGAGTACACTTTGCCCTGGGGTCACTGATGATGGGAGATCTCCTGAAAATGGTTTACCTCGAAGAGACCTACCAAGCCGAGACCATTATAATGTGAGTAAATCCTTTTATCTGGTGTTGTATTACCCAGTATTTTGTTGATTACACTTTTTTTTGTTGCACTTTTGTTTGTTTTGTTTTTTTTTCCATCATCAGTGTTCCTTGGTGTGTGGTGTCGTAGAGAGTGTTTTTTTTAAAGTATATCTTGTGATTATATTTAAAATTTTAGGCAAGGAGGCAGTTGTCGTCTGGGGGTTGTCTTTCCGATCAGGAAAGTATCGGAGCAGGTTGGCGAGGGGTCAATGGCGGACCTGGAGATCGGACTTCGGGAAGCGTCGATTCCGGACTTCGAGGCTCCTCCGACCGACAGTCTACGACCAATCTCAGCGATTCAACTACAGATGGTGAAATCCCTTTACTATTTTATTTTGACACTTTATTCAAGCTGACAAAAAAACATCTTTTACTCTCGCCTTCACCAATTTTCAGTAGATAAGCTATTTTCATACTTTACACAAAACAGAGTGAAACTTCGCTTTTAAAATCTCCGTTTAAAAAAAAAAATCTGATATTATAAATGCTGCACTTGGACTGGGTCGCTTTTAACAAGAAAAGGGTTGAATTAATAATTTAAAAATTAATAAAAATCAGTAAAATAAACTCAAAAGTGGTTTAAAATTCCATCATCTATCATAAAATAATTATGTGTAAGTCTTCAGGGAGTGAAATGCCAAATTTGGCTATTCTTAAGTATTAGGTGTACAAAATGAAACTCGGCTAAAATCTACAAAATTCAAATTTACCCTGTGTCTGAGTTTCATTTTGTACACCTAATAAATAAAAATTGTAGGAAAAATTCTCTATAAATTTGTACTTATTTTTTTCTAGGATGCACCATTTTCGGAAAATATTTTTTAAAAAAATTAATTTATCTTGAAAACAGTGCGTCCTAGAGAAAAATGAATAGAATAAAAATTAAAGAGAATTAAATTTCCAACAGATTTTATTTAGTGCATTTTTTCAATATCTGTAACGGTTTACGATTTACAAGCCTTTAAAAATTAACCTTCTCAATGGTTATACTTCAATAACCTTACACGGAGAAGGTCAACTTTTGATGGACTTTAACGCCTAAAACGTTTAAAATTTTGAAAAAATGAACTACTAGGTGTACAAAATGAAATCGGCTAAAATCTACAAAATTCAAATTTACCATGTGGCTGAGTTTCATTTTGTATACCTAATATTTGGTCAAAATAACCGATAACCTATAATCAATATCCTCAAAACAAAACTGAAGACTTATGCTATCTTGTTGGCTGCAATTTGAAAACTCGATATTATATTTAGGAAATTGACCCTTTTCTTGTAAGTCAGTAATACCAAAACCCTTAAAAGGTTATTATTATTAACAATCAAAATGAAAAAAACGTAGTTTGCACATGGCTTATCAAATTGCACCTTTTTGTTTCACACATTGCACTTTAAAAAAAAACCGATAGTTTTCTTAGGTTTCCAGGTATAATTTTACCTTTTAAAAAAAGAAAGTAAATGACAAATTTTTTAGGAACACCTACTATCACAATAGAAGGTATTCATGCGGACTATGATTCAGTGTCTCTAGTTTCATCACTTACAACTCCACACATGTACAAATGTGAGTTGGTTGTGATGCAACACAAAATTTTGTATAACCTTTTGAAAATCTTTTTTTATTGTGGTTTTAACTGACACTTGGGTGCGACGCCTTCAACTCCAAGTTTCATTGAAAACCCCCTCATGTATTTCTTTAAAAATATCCATTTCCATCTCATCACAAACTAGAAATAGGAAGTATCATTGTTAAGCATGCGCATGAAATTTGTGCACTAAAAGGCCTAATTTTTAGGTTAGCTTAGGAGTAAAAAGGCAACCTTTTTTATTTGTCCGTTTGTTTTTAGTGACGACTCCAAAAGAAAGTAGTAGCCCTTCTTTGTCTCCTTTGAACGCTCATTCATTTTCAAGGTCATTAGATAATTCAACGTTATCAAGGTAAAGTTTAAATTTATCGTATAAAATGTGAAAACAGTTTATTTAGATCTGTGGAGCAACTGAGCTCACCACAGCTGGAAGTAGAGCCGCTGCGGAGAGGAAAATTGAGAGGGAGCGGAGGAAACGCGCCATCCAGCGCTACAACTGCTCGTTCGGTGGAAGCACTTGGGGAAGCATAAGTCGAGTTTTCGCTCGAAGCCGTCATAAGAAACATGCACACCCGAATAACCAAGAAGGTAAAATCTTATTTCAACTACAAATTTCTTATTGTCAGTAGCTCCCCTTCCAGAAACTCCCAGTGAAACATGCAGCCGTAGTTGGTCACCTTTAACCGAAGAAGGATACGCTGAAAAGCTTCGTCTATTACGAGAAGCCAGCGCAATTCCAATGGAAAGGTGGCGAGCACCTACTGTCCTCGCTTGGTTAGAAATTGCTCTCGGGATGCCTCAATATGGCCCCAAATGTGCTCAGAATATAAAATCTGGAAAAGTAAGTCTCATTTTTTTAAATACCACTTGTTAATTTCTCTTTAGGTTTTGCTCGAATTGAGTGATGGAGAGTTAGAAATCGGACTTGGCGTACAGCATCCGATGCATAGAAAAAAATTAAGACTTGCTATCGAGGAACATCGAAATCCAAGTATGATGCGATATCCTTGTATTGGACAACTAGGTCACACCTGGGTGTCCAGCGAATGGCTTCCAGATTTAGGCTTACCTCAGGTTTATACATATTTTAAAAATACCTTTTAATTTTTTCGACAGTATTCAGAAAATTTTGCGACAAATTTAGTTGATGCGAGAATGCTGGATCATCTTAGTAAAAAAGAACTCGAAAAATTTTTAGGCGTTACACGAAAATTTCATCAAGCTTCGATCGTCCATGGTATACATCTTCTGAGAATGATGAAATACGATAGACAGGTATTTTGTTTTTTAAATTTTTTGGTTAAATTGTTTTTTAGGCTTTGGCGGTGAGGCGACATCAATGTGAGAATGTCGACGCCGATCCGTTAGTGTGGACTAATCAGAGGTTTATACGATGGGCGAGAAATATAGATTTGGGCGAATACGCTGATAACTTGAAAGGTAAAGAATAAAGAATTTTTCAGATTTTAAAATTTTGTTTAGATTCTGGAGTTCATGGTGCTCTAGTCGTACTAGAACCTTCGCTAAATGGCGACACGATGGCGACCGCTTTAGGTATACCTCCATCACGGAATATGATAAGGAGGCATCTTGCTGCCGAACTCGAAGCTCTTGTCCTTCCCGCCAGGTAAATAAAATTTTTATTTTTTTCCAATTCAGAACATAACATAACCTTTTGCGGTGGTGAAGTTTGGTTTTTTACCCTTTTTTTGGCTTTAAAAGTTTGAAAAGTATTGAGTTTGTGCTTCACAGGATTTTGCCTGATTTCTTTTCACTCACACTCTAGGGATTAGGGAAAATTATTGAGAAAATATGAAAATACAGGAATTAATATTCTGTTTTATGGAATTGCAGACACGAGCTTCTTGCCAATCTTTGAGCCTCAAGGTAGATAGCAGATTAGCCAATTTTTTTTCCATAGCTATCTCACCAACACTAACACTGACCAACCAATTTTAAAATAAACCATATCATTTTTTTTTCTAACTTCCATTTCCCCCTGTACCAGGTAGGCTACTAACCAAAGGGTTATAACCTAATCAAATTTTGATTTCACATTCTTAGCAAGCAAAAATCTTGTAATTGTTTATTTTCCCGTTCAAGTACTTAATCTCTCCGTTGTACATAAGGTATTTTTTAAAAAATGAAAAATTATGCTCTTCAACTGTTTAGATCCGTCTATATGGTTGTTATATTAACGCTAAGTAGCTAAACGTGGCCCAATTAGTCCCCAGATTCTTCAAAATAGTACTTCATTTTATATTTAAAATGAAAACTAAATATGTGTCGTCTCAAAATATAGCAACCATATAAAAAGGTTAGGAAGCTGTATGTCTTTCTCAAACAATATAAATGTCGTAGCCGATAGCTTATTTATGTATATATTTTCTATTATATTTTTTTGTAAATAAAATTAAAAGGAATATACGTGGATAGGTTATAGAATTTATTTTTTATGATTCTTATTTTTTTAATAAACGTTCAATTTTATAAGAAACACGATAATAATCAAAATGTGATTTATCTAATTCAATTATAATTGGTACAAAATTTGTTTCATTATTAGTATAATCTTCCCTTTTTTTTTAAATATAAAATAATAAGTAGTTTTAATTTAAACTATCCTATATTTAAAAAAAGTAAAGCAATTATTTTTTCTTCATAAAAGTATTTTTTTACCACATAATTCATATTCTATAACCTATCTACTTTGAATATCCAAATGCCAGAAGTACGTTTATAAAATTTTGAAATATCACTGTCTTAATAATAAAAAGAAAAAGATGAATATGATAACGATGATTGTACAATAATGTAATTATAAGAGAAAAAATTAAAGATATTTAACTGTGGGATAGTTGTTGTTTATTTGATCAAAACCGTCATACATCATAAAACACACAAACATTCATCATTAAATGTGCTGTCTACTTTTTTAAATGTGCTGTTTTTTAAACAATTTTAGATAGATTTTCACTGTCGCATCTTGTATTTTGCACGTTAGTTTTCACTTTTTTTTTCCAAAAGCATGAAATCACTGATTTTCTTAGATGTCAAAATTTCTTTTTGAGTTTTAGGCAAGCTTTTGGGTTTGTTTTTTGGGGATTCCACCTTCATTTTTGACCTTGAACGAAATCTCTTCAAACTTTTAAGGTTAGAAATGATGGGTTGGGAAATGAAGTTAATAGAATCTTTTCAACTTCAGAAAGCTGATCAAAAGATTTTTGCCTATTTTTGTTACAATTTAATACTTGAAAGGGCATGTTTTAAAATTTTTTAAAAATAATTTGAAGGGCTTTTTTTTTAGTAAATAGCACTTCAGCACCAAATGTTTTGTTGTGTTTTTGTTGTTTGATTTATTTAGCTCTTATAAACATCACATCCTTTAGAAATGCATTCGGATAACTCAAATTTTATTTACTTTTTAAGTTATGTTCGGACTAAAAAATCGCACTTTTCATTTGCTTGAATCACAAAAACAAATTTTTTAGTCCGGCCTTCTTTTTAAATAATTATTATTTAAAACTGACATTTTGCTTGATGAAAAAATAGGGCCGGTTTTGAGGGAGGGTATCGAAATAGAAGGGTCGGAGGATCTTTAGGACGAAACGTCGGGAGGATCCAATCGAGAGCCCTTCCCCCTCCACCCATCCAGGAGCAGTCGCCAGATAAAGACAGACGTGCGAGCTTTAGGGTGAGTGTGCGAAAATTTTAATATTTTTTAAGTAAAACTTTAAAATTTATTTTTATTTAATTTAATGCATTCATGGATATTATAGACATACAGTACTGTGCGCAAGAAGGTAAATTGGGCTTAACGTTTATAATTTTTCTATATTTGAATTTTTAATTTTGTTTTTGTTTTTTCAGTTTTCTTCATGGAGAAGCTCTCAAGTGAGTAGTTCAAATGAAATTAAAAAAAATCTTTTTAACATGTAAAAGGTATTTTCACAGGGTTCACTTTCGAGGGCGTTTGGCCTGAAATCACGTTCGGTGAACCACTATGGCGAAATCTCCTCTCCTGTTCATGAAGCGATATCCCCTACGTCAAGCGAAAGCAGCGGAACTTTTGGTGGAAGCCAACGACCCGAATCGCCTCAGTCTGCGATCGTCCGCCGTCGACCAGCTCACCGCCACAGACGAGTCAAATCCATCGGTGACATCGACGCCATCACCGTAACTCCCGTTTAATCAAATTCAACATATCATTTTCAAATCTTTTCCGTTCTCCATTTCTAAATCGTCTTTTCGACTTTATTTATAGGTGTAATTTATTTAAATTTGTATAAAACGCTTGATTAACCCATTTAAATTTTGAATCAAAGCCTAAATTTAATGTTGTCCTACATTCCTCCTAAACTAAATAAGACTTGAGTGTGATATATTTTGTTTTTATGTTTAAAACGTAGATTTTTCCCATTGTAAAGATTTTTTCGGGACAAAATATGTTAAATTACACTTTATAGGTATTTTTAAATATAGGTACCTGCTATTTTCTTTTACTCTCATTACGTGCAATATAAATAGTGTAAGTTAATGTCTGCAAGAATTATATCCACGATGGAGCCTCGCGGATTAGCGAATTTCTGAATTTAAATATTGCCTTATAATCCACCATTAAAAAAATAATAAAACTCATCATTAATTTTTAAAATATTTCTTTTATTCCTTTCCAGTTATTAATTTTCCCCCACTATAAATTTTGGAAATTCGCTGTAAAAATACTCATTTTGCTTTTAATTTATTTTTAAGTAAAGCATATCTTTTATTCTGTTATAAAGTTGATGGTAAGTGTTTTTTTTTTTTTTCCTTTTTCTTTTTTCTCCCATGGTTTTGTTTTGTTTTGCCTTGTTTAAACGGTTTTTTTTTGTGATATTTTTGTAAAAAAGTTTGAATTATATGTTCATACCTTAAAGAAAATATAATATAAACAATTTAAAATGGTTTAATTTCTTTTTTACCTTGAAGTCTTTGTACACCTAGTAGTTTATTTTTTCAAAATTTTAAACATTTTAGGCGTTAAAGACCATCAAAAGTTGACCTTCTCCGTGTAAGAAGGTTACTGAAGTACGAGGTGTGGCTATTAAATAACCGGACTGATGCTGCTGTCAGCAAAGTGCGAGCGCGACGCGACAAGTTTAAACATGATTTAGTCTGAAGGTCCTTCCCCAACTCTCAGCTCGCTGGACAAGTCGTCAGGTCGCTCTGTTCGACTGTAGGAGTCGATTGAAGTAGTGTTCGCATTAGTGGCGCGTCGGAAAAATGCCAAGTAGTCAGATGGAACAACGAGTTAACCTGAAGTTAAAAAAAAGATTATTTTTTTTAAATTCGGCATCCCAGTGCTGGATCATCCACCGTACACTCCCGACCTTGCCCCCTGTGACATTTTTCAATTTCCTAAGGTGAAATCGGCGCTAAAAGGAACAAGACTTAAAGGGTGGAAGCGGTTAAGGCAAAAGCGACGGAGGTACTGAACCAGCTAACAGAAGAGGACTTCCAGCACTGCTTCCAACAATGGAAACAACGTATGGAGTGGTGTAGGGATCGCCAAGAGGAGTATATTGAAGGAGATAAAACTTCGAATGCAATTGGAGACGAATAAAAATTGTTATGACTTCAGTCCGGTTATTTAATAGCCACACCTCGTATAACCATTAAGACGGTTAATTTTTAAAGGCTTGTAAATCGTAAACCGTTACAGATATTGAAAAAATGCACTAAATAAAATCTGTTGGAAAATTAATTCTCTTTAATTTTTATTCTATTCATTTTTTCTCTAGGACGCACTGTTTTCAAGATAAATTTATTTCAAAAAAAAATTATTTTCCGAAAATGGTGCATTCTAGAAAAAAATAATTAAGTACAAATTTATAGAGAATTAAATTTCCTACAATTTTTAGTTATTAGGTGAACAAAATGAAACTCAGCTGCAGGGTAAATTTGAATTTTGTAGATTTTAGCCGAGTTTCATTTTGTACACCACTTATCCAAAAAAATAAGATTACTTTGAGTGGGCAAAATTTGAACTAACAGCAATGGCTGAACCATCCTAGCCAATAGGCTAATAGCCTTCAAACCTCATGTTCTATCATAACCAGAGTTGCCCTGTAGACAAAAAAGAATCTGAATAGAGGATAAGTAAATAAATAGTAAGAAAAAAAACAATTTAATTTTTTGCGAGACTAGTTTTTTATGCCGCGTTATCGCTAAAAACAAAAATAAATAATAAATAAGCTAAGTGGAGGTAGACTCAACAGAAGTGCATTTTTAAAAATATTTATCAGTCATATTTATTGAATGATTTTTTTAAAAAGGGGTTTATCTATTTTGTGGGGTTGCTTTGACGATGTAGCTCCCTTCAGCCAAATCCTGTGCCCAGTGTCGGTTGTTGTAGTCGTCGTGGATGGGGTGGGTGTAGATTTCGTATGTGTGTTTGGCGTGTCCGCCTCCTCCGCCGCCTGCGTTGTTTCCTCCTCCTCCTCGGCTCATCAACGTCATCGCGAGCGACAGCAACGAGACGAGAATCGCCTTCCCAGCCATGGCGGATATCGCGGACATGGTCAACGCAAGAAGTGTCCCCGCAGAAACCATCCCGCCCATCATCAATGCGTTGAATTTCTTCCTCCGTCCTACAATCTCTAAAAATTTCAATGAACAAGAAAAACGTTTTTTATTATTTACCCCTTCCTTCGACATCGTTGACGAAAGCGTGCCCGATATGGTGAATCCGCTCGGAAACCGCTTTGTCCATTACTTTAATTCGAATCGCGATCGAATTTATAAACGAATCGAGCCCTTTGACTAAATATCTGTCCAAAGCAGGCTCGACGGTTTCAAGAGGAAGTTTACCTCCGGGGACTTTCGTCACAAACCCTCCAGCCTCTAAAATCAAACCTGGGAGAAGCCTCAGCTTTCTTGACACCCCCAACGTCGGCATCAACGCAGCAAGATCGAGTTTAAGACATGTCACTGAATATTCTTTTCTGCACTGATCTTCCATCATCTACCAAAAAAAAAACTTGTAATAGGTGTACAAAATGAAACTCAGCCACAGGGTAAATTTGAATTTTGTAGATTTTAGCCGAGTTTCATTTTGTACACCTAGTTGTTCATTTTTTCAAAATTTTAAACATTTTAGGCGTTAAAGTCCATCAAAAGTTGACCTTCTCCGTGTAAGGTTATTGAAGTATAACCATTAAGAAGGTTAATTTTTAAAGGCTTGTAAATCGTAAACCGTTACAGATATTGAAAAAATGCACTAAATAAAATCTGTTGGAAATTCAATTCTCATTAATTTTTATTCTATTCATTTTTTCTCTAGGACGCACTGTTTTCAAGATAAATTTATTTAAAAAAAAAATTATTTTCCGAAAATGGTGCGTCCTAGAAAAAAAATAATTAAGTACAAATTTATAGAAAATTAAATTTCCTACAATTTTTATTTATTAGGTGTACAAAATGAAACTGAGCCACAGGGTAAATTTTAATTTTGTAGATTTTAGCCGAGTTTCATTTTGTTCACCTAGTAGTTCATTTTTTCAAAATTTTAAACATTTAGGCGTTAAAGTCCATCAAAAGTTGACCTTCTCCGTGTAAGAAGGTTATTGAAGTATAACCATTAAGAAGGTTAATTTTTAAAGGCTTGTAAATCGTAAACCGTTACAGATATTGAAAAAATGCACTAAATAAAATCTGTTGGAAATTCAATTCTCTTTAATTTTATTCTATTCATTTTTTCTCTAGGACGCACTGTTTTTAAGATAAATTTATTTTAAAAAAATTATTTTCCGAAAATGGTGCATCCTAGAAAAAAATAATTAAGTACAAATTTATAGAGAATTAAATTTCCTAAAATTTTTATTTATTAGGTGGACAAAATGAAACTCAGCCACAGGATAAATTTGAATTTTGTAGATTTTAGCTGAGTTTCATTATGTACACATAATAGTTAGTAAATATTTACCCTTTTGACATCTGGCGAGGTTTTATTGGCGTCTTCCGAGCCGAAAGCTCTCGAAAGAAAGAAGATGAGAATCGACGGTGCGAGTTTCATCTTGAAAATCAGAAGACAATGTCCCTCCGGTTCGATTTATAAGATCGGCCGATTATTCACGGAGCGGCTCCCCGCCAAATCGAACGTCTGCCGCCCGAAGAGAGAGTAAAATAGAAGGAATAATACCGTAACAAAATGTAAAATAGTCGGAAAAAAAAATTCATTCATCCTTAAAAACTGAAGACGGGGTGAGTTTCACTGTTTTTCATTCTTGACCCTGATCGAACCTTTTTTTTTCCGCCTTCGCCTACATTTCCCTTTTCCATGATCATGACCCCATATTTTCTTTTTGCATTTTTTTTTCTATCGTGAAATAGGCGCGTGTTCGTGGCACGAGCACGCTAGAAAAAGTTTTATAGTGAATTTTTTTCCTAAACAAAGATAACAATTTATTTAAAAATATTCAAATATAGGTACGGCAGACTCTATGAGCAAACTTTGTGCGCCCTCCAGGAGGCTAGGTAATGCCCATATTCTTGGATTTTTTCCAATTTTTCTTTTAAAGTAACCCCTGTTTATTTCAGCTTTCTGTCAATTCTCTCTCTAGAGCTGTCCTACCAGGCGTCACGATTCTCAATGTAAAGCAGTCTTACCAACATTGCAATGTAGCGCTAATCAAGATTATTCAAATGCACTAAGAATAGGTAGTTAGGCCAACAATGAGCACGTCAGAGATGCTAAAAACAGTCATACCAACAAAGGCATGTTCACATCTCTATTGACCAGAACAGTCCACCTAGCAAACCCAAACAAATACACGAACTGTGATTTATACGTTTTTTGGTCAAGACCCGATTTCACGTGAATTTGTTTGGCATTTTTCTTCTCTGTTGAAAAACTTTTTATTGGGCAAAACATTTTTATGCAACAACAAGGGGTTCTTAAGGGTCCGTCAATAGCCGGAAATGAAAGAGTAGATATGGCTGCCAAAACCGCCGCCACTGGTGGCATTGATGTGCCACAAGTTTTTTGCAGAGACCAGGGTGGCACTGTTTAAAAGCAGGGTTGATATGAGGCGCTCCGAAGACGAAGGGCGAACTCGACAAAACGTAGTTTCGAGATAATCGCATTTTAAAGTTTTCTGTTAAGGGCGAACTCGACAGAAAAGTCACTCTCTGGAATTTTCGTAGCGAGATTTTAGAATCATCATAGAATCATAGAGAAAAGGGTTTTTTAAAAATCACCAAATCTCGAAAAGAAAAAAAAAAATTAAATAAAAAGGCTGAGAGTAGAGCTTTGCCGCATATCGGTTTTTACGTATTTTAAAGGGGAAAAAAGGGGAAACTCAATATAAAAATTACATGGGTGTATTCTTCAAAAGGTCTAGAATCTGAAAATGAAAAAAAAAAATTTGTCCGATGTCGAGTTCGCCCTTCGTCTTCGGAGCGCCTCATATATGCTGGCAAAGGGAGTGGCAAGAAATTAAAGAAAATAAGCTGAGGGAAATCAAGTTAGACACCAAAATATGGTCCACATCTTGTAGACAAAAAAGAAGGGAAGAAGTATTATTGGCCCGCCTCAGAATCAGCCACTGTAGATTCAATAAACGTCATTTAATGAGCCGAGATCCCCCCCCCCCAATATGTCCAAGTTGCGATGAGGAGCTAACCGTCAGGCATGTCCTGGCGGAATGCCGAGTACTCGACACCCTGCGGGGTTCCTATATGGGGACATCGTCCCTATGGGAGATTCTGCGGGATAGAGAGGAAATGGTTGAGAGGCTGATGAAGTGTCTGAGTGTCGCCGGATTGATGCTTAAAAGGCTATAGCGGGATAAGGGGGGCAAAATGGCCCTTACTCCGATTTGGCCGAAAAAATTCTAAAAGATGCCTCTTTATGTGAATAAGAACTGATATAAATTTCAGATCAAAAAACCGAACTGTTTTCGAGAAAAACGGGTTTAAACTTTTTTAGAAAAACCTCAATATCTCGAGAACTAATGATCCCACAGAGCCCAGTTTTTTTGTAAACTATTTAGTATCTAAAGACGCATCTATGAGAATTTATTGAAATTTTTCCAAAGCTTTTAAGTGTGAAAAATTAATTTTTATAACTTTTAAGGTGTCAAAAAAAGTGGTTCCCCCAGGGGGGGCGACACCAAATTAATACAGATTTTAGAGGGACCTAAAATGTACCTCTCCTAATTTTTTTATATTTTTCGAGGTGGTACTTCAGTATTTTATAAATTTTTTTCTGAATTTTAAGCTGTTTTTCGCAATAAAAAAGTGGTTCCCTCAGAGGGGGGCGACGCCAAATTAATGCAGATTTTAGAGGGACCTAAAATGTACCTATCATAATTTTTTCAGATTTTTTGTGGTGGTACTTCAGTATTTTATAACGTTTTTTCCTAATTTTAAGGAGTTTTTCGCAATAAAAAAGTGGTTCCCTCAGAGGGGGCGACGCCAAATTAATACAGATTTTAGAGGGATCTAAAATGTAACTTTCATAATTTTTTCAGATTTTTTGAGGTGGTACTTCAGTATTTTATAACGTTTTTTCTGAATTTTAAGGAGTTTTTCGCAATAAAAAAGTGAGCGGTGATGTTAAAAATTAATTTTATTTCATATAAGTAAATAAAAAATAAAAAATGGAAGGACGAATTTGAGAAGTCCGATATTCTGATGTCCTGACTACATCTGGATACATCTAAGATAATTACTGTCAAGCGCTAAAAAAAAATTATATGTTTCGAAAAAAATAAAATAAAATAATAATTTACTAATAATTCAGTCTTCATCGCTATCCTCATTTATTACGATGTTGTACTCTTTGGCATCGAATAAATTCGTCAATATTGACGCTGGTTGAACGACTTGAGACTTATATCTGCCAGTAATTATCTTAGATGTCTCCAGATGTAGTCTAAAACATCTCATCTCAGGACATCAGAATATCGGACTTCTTAAATTCGTCCTTCCATTTTTATTTTAATTTTTTTTTTTTTTTAAGTTTCTTTTAATTTATTTAAAGTGAAATTAATTTTTAACTTCACCGCTCACTTTTTTATTGCGAAAAACTCCTTAAAATTAGGAAAAAACGTTATAAAATACTGAAGTACCATCACAAAAAATCTGAAAAAATTATGATAGGTACATTTTAGGTCCCTCTAAAATCTGCATTGATTTGGCGTCGCCCCCTCTGAGGGAACCATTTTTTTATTGCGAAAAACTCCTTAAAATTCGGAAAAAACGTTATAAAATACTGAATTACCACCTCGAAAAATATGAAAAAATTTGGAGAGGTACATTTTAGGTCCCTCTAAAATCTGTATTAATTTGGTGGGGCGGGGGGCGCCGGGTCGGGTGGCCGGTGTGCGTTTGCTGCGCTGGGGGTATCGCCCCGGACCCCCAGGGGATGTGGACTTTTCCATGGGTACTGTAAACGGTTTTCATCCACATCCCCGAAACCTCCGTCAATTTTTGCTTAAAAAAAAAGTACCCATTTTTGTTTGGGAATCCCTGGGTCCCCCCGGCTTGGCGGTGGCTGTCGGCCGGTTGGTGGGGCGATCGTCGCCCCATGGGAACACGACACCCCCGGATTTGTTTGAGAGTTTTATTATTTTTCTGTTTGCAAATTCTGTTGCAAAAAAAAGGGTCCATCATACCACTTTATACGACGGCGTTTTTTTCTTTGAAGTTTCTCTCCGATTTTGCGAGAAAACTGTTGGTTTTTAATAGTTTTTATTTGGGTTTAGAATAGGTACATTTATTCTTTTATATACAAACGATTTTTTTAATAAAAAAGTTCCGGTTTGAAGAGCTTCCAACGATAACTTCCTCAAGGATACAGGAGGAGGAATAATTAAAATTTAAAAAAAAATAAAATTAAGTACCTAATAAATCGCCATTTTATTTTCCGTTAAAAAAATTCTTGAGGAAGTTAAACAAAAAAAAAAAAAAAAATTATTTTGAAAATTTTATATCAAGGTAGAAATTCAGTACGGTTAGCCAAAGAGAGGCCGCCCTCGAGCCCGCGAAGTGACTCACATTTCTGCCTAGAAAAATTATTAAGTAAAAAAAATTTTGGAAAATTAAAATTTTAAAAACATGGAAAATTTTTAAATAATTCAAGGAATGTTTAGTGAAAATTTGGTGAAGATCGGACCAACGGTACGCCCACAGCGCTCATTTTAAATCTTTGAACAGTCATATCTCCGCCATTTTGAAAAATTTCGAAAAAAGCTCTCGTCATTTTCAAGATTTCTGTGAAAGGAAGCTTGTGTATAAATTTGGTGAAGATCGGATGAAAATTGCGGCCGTGAAGTGTTCCGGAAAAAGTGGCGACGGACGGCCGGCACCACAGACAAAGTCAGGATCGGCAAAGATCACTTATCAGATTTATCCTACGGGGTCTGGAAGACCCTTTTCTAGTAACAGGGGGTCGGAGGGTATCACAGTAACTTCTTGAGGAAGTTAAAAATGTAGAAAATGAGAAAAAACGTCAATTTTTATTTATGGTTAAAATAAATAAACTGGATAAAACGAGTTTCTATTTATCTTTATGAGTGTTAAATGAAGCTAAAAGCTTTGAAAGTTTTTTTCCAAACCACAATTTTTTGTAAACTGAGAGGAAATTCAAAAACTCCGAATCCGAAAAAAAATTCAGAAAAAGAATCTAAATCATGTTGAATTGTGTAAACTTCCTATTTTTATATTGAATTGACTGTCTGAACTATTGAAACGAAAAAGTCAAGTAGTGAAAAATCTCGGATTCTGGGCTAATTTCTACAATTGGAAACAATACTAGAAATAAGATTCCAAGTCACTAAAGGAAAGTTAAATTGTCCGAGGTATTTTCACGGTTGTTTTTCTGCTCGAACGCTCGGGAGTATTAAGAACCTTTTAAAAAACTTTAGGGACGAAAACAGAAAGGTGAAAAAAACGATTTTTTCTCTCTTTTCAATGGTGAAATGCAGACGGAAATTTGAAATATTAGCAATCAATAATTTTTTTAACTGTATAAATACTTTCACTTAGGCCCGTATCCGACACAAATCGATCCGTTTTCCAACTAGGAGAAAAACGATCGCCGTGTCGAAGCGAAAGTGACTTTAAAAAAAGGAACAACTTAAAAATCGGTCATTTAAAAAAACAGGTGTATTTTTATTTTTTATTTTCGACGTAAAAATTATTTGTTGAGAGCTAACTTCTGTGGTAGTCGACATCATGGTGAAAAGTGACGTGAAATTTATAGTGAGGATCCTCCCGAGCCCTAAAAGAGACTGGGAATGCATTAAAGTTGAAAAAAACCGAAAGGTTTTTTAAAAAAGCGCATTTAAAAAACATTGACGTTCTTGTATATTTTTAGACGATTCACATTAAAAGATTGCAGACATCCTCATTGCACCCGGGGAGGTCGCTCTATTGGGAATTCAACACCGACGGAATAATCACGGACTCTTGCCAAGATCTCATTTATCACAAAGTTACAGAAAACACATTAAATAAGTAATTTTGAGGTCGACGTATAAAAAAATGATTTATCTCAAGAGTTTTCAAAGGGGTGGATATGGTGGTGATCGCATTCGGACAATCCGACACTGGGAAAACGTACACCACTCTCGGACTTGAGGACGGTTACAACGTATGAACAAATATAATAAAAATTGTAGGAAATTTAATTTTCTATAAATTTGTACTTAATTACTTTTTTCTAGGTCGCACCATATTCGGAAAATAATTTTTTTTTAAATAAATTTATCTTGAAAACAGTGCGTCCTAGAGAAAAAATGAATAAAATAAAAATTAAAGAGAATTAAATTTCCAACAGATTTTATTTAGTGCATTTTTTCAATATCTGAAACGGTTTACGATTTACAAGCCTTTAAAAAATTAACCTTCTCAATGGTTATACTTCAATAACCTTCTTACACGGAGGTCAACTTTTGATGGACTTTAACGCCTAAAACGTTCAAAATCTTGAAAAAATGAACTACTAGGTGTACAAAATGAAACTCGGATAATATCTACAAAATTCAAATTTACCCTGTGGCTGAGTTTCATTTTGTACACCTAATAAAAATAAAAATTGTAGGAAGTTTTAATTCTCTATAAATTTGTACTTAATTATTTTTTTCTTGGACGCACCATTTTCGGAAAATAATTTTTTAAAAATAAATTTATCTTGAAAACAGTGCGTCCTAGAGAAAAAATGAATAGAATAAAAATTAAAGAGAATTAAATTTCCAACAGATTTTATTTAGTGCATTTTTTCAATATCTGTAACGGTTTACGATTTACAAGCCTTTAAAAATTAACCTTCTTAATGGTTATACTTCAATAACCTTCTTACACTGAGAAGGTCAACTTTTGATGGACTTTAACGCCTAAAATGTTCAAAATTTTGAAAAAATGAACTACTAGGTGTACAAAATGAAACTCGGCTAAAATCTACAAAATTCAAATTTACTTAGTTTCATTTTGTACACCTAAAAATTAAAAAAAAAATTAATTAAGAAAAATAGTATAGAGGAATAGCACCAAGAGTTCTTAAAGACACATTAGAAATGTCGGAAAAATACGGCCCAGGGATGGAGTTCTGCGTGAATCTTTCATTTGTCGAATTCGACCACAATAAATGCTTTAATTTGCTCAAATCGCCACCAGAATTGGTCGACATAAATGTAAACAAATAATTTGCCACTTTTTAATTTTTGTTAGAAAGAACATGGAGTTTCAATAAAAAACGTTAGGGAAGGCTTGGGTTTGCTTTTTGACGGTCACAAAAGGAGGAAGTTCGAAAGAGAACATAATCATTGCTCTCCGGCCGTCGTCACCATCCACATCAAGGGGATACCCGTTTCTGGGTCGTCGACATCAAATATTTTTTCTTCGGTAAATGCATTAAAGGCAGAAGCAATTTATAAAGTAGATTCATGTCGTCGATATGCCTGGGACGGAAGAACAATATCGAAACGTCAAATCCGACTATTGCCAAGCGGATGCGAATTTGAACAAACTGGCTTTGGACAAGGCGAAAAGATGGGATAACATTTTGGCCAAGCAGAATGCAGGCTGTCAAGTCATGGGTCGATGTCCGTCCGTCTTCAAATCGTCGACTCTAATTCAGTATTTGGGACGTTCTATAACTAACGGAGTTTTGAGGTTTTCAATTTTTTGTGCTTTTCTGCAGTCTTGTGGGGCCCCTGCTGTCTTTCAGGGATGCTAGAATTCGAGCTTGTTTTAGACTTGTGGGACACATCCGTGCTGAACACCATCACCTGAAGAATACGTTGTGGACGTTGAAATACGGAGGTCGCCTTTCGAGAAAACAACCTGGAGAAATGCTCTACACCTTTAGCCCCGATTACAGAAGATTGGCTCAACTTTTAGAAGTCCGTTTTACATTTAAAAAACCATTTATTATCGATTTCAGGAAGAGGTGAAGCAGTTGAAGGACGAAATAGTCGTCTCCGAACTTCTTCGTGGAGAATATACGCAGTTGAATATGTGCCAAGGGGAAGTCGAGCATTTGGACAGACTCGTCAAATCGTATATTGACGGAAGAGTGACCGAAGCTGCTCTACTTTCAGCCGCGAAGCCCAACGTTATTCTTCATTCTATGAAGAAGCTTTACTCCAAGTTAGAATTAATGCTCTATTGATGCTATAGTTCATTTTTAGTGATCTTGGCGTTCTGAAAGCTGCGTTTAACGCCCAAATAAGAAGTGCAGCTGAAGCAATGGCTAGAGAATATGATGATAGGGCTCCGTCGACTAAAAAGAAGAGTAATAAATTAAAATATGTTTTTATTTTATTACTATTTGGTGTACAAAATGAAACTCGGCTAAAATCTACAAAATTCAAATTCACCCTGTGGCCGAGTTTCATTTTGTACACCTAATAAATAAAACTTGTAGGAAATTAAATTCTCTATAAATTTGCACTTAATTATTTTTTCTTGGATGCACCATTTTCGGAAAAAAAATTTTTTTTTAAATAAATTTATCTTGAAAACTGTGCGTCCTAGAGAAAAAATGAATAGAATAAAAATTAAAGAGAATTAAATTTCCAACAGATTTTATTTAGTGCATTTTTTCAATATCTGTAACGTTTTACGATTTACAAGCCTTTAAAAATTGACCTTCTTAATGGTTATACTTCAATAACCTTCTTACACGTTGAAGGTCAACTTTTGATGGACTTTAACGCCTAAAATGTTCAAAATTTTGAAAAAATGAACTACCTACTAATGTACAAAATGAAACTCGGCTAAAATCTACAAAATTCAAAACCCTGTGGCTGAGTTTCATTTTGTACACCTCATATTAATTTCAGGCCGTCAAAGTCCGTTGAAGGCGGGAAGCAAAGAATTTTCTTCGAGCGCAGTCGGGCCTCCTCAAAGAGTAAACACATCGATGTCCGGTCCGACAAAGACTGCGAGTTCTGTGACGGTGAGCGAAATGGGAAAAACGAACCGAACATCTGCGAGCGAAATGCCAAAAAGCTCAGATCAGACAGCCAGGAATAGCACTAAACCCGAAACTGGTATTTGAGACAAAAATTTTGATTCTAAAATAAGTTTTTTAGCCACAAAAGGAAGAAGGAATAGTAAAAAACCATCGTCTAAAAGTTTAAAACGGACTGAATCGAATAAAGTCGAGGTCAAATTAGAAAACGAGGAGGTCGAAGCGGGACAGAAAAGCAGAGAAGAAAACTGGAAAGAATGGGAGTCGAAAAACAAAGAAAAAGCTGATAAATTAAAACAGCTAAAAGAAGCATTTAAAAACTCCTCTGTGTAAGTTGAACAGTTGATAATCGTGTTGAAATTGGGTTACAGAGAAAATGAGAAAACTGTGAACGAAGTTTCTGATCTGAGGAACAATTTGGCCGCGTTGCAGCAACAGCTAGAAGATGCGAGATGGGAAAGGATGGTCAATTTCGGCGAACATCCGGGCATTGACGGTGCGAGATTCGTAACTTCCGCCGCCGAGCAGGAACTTGAAGAGGGAATAAAGGTCATTCTCACCATGTTTCTTTGCTTTGCAAAATTGCAAGTTCATTATTTTCTTTCGTAGGCACTAAAAAAAGAAATTTATGATAAAGTCACCCATATGGTCAACGACCATAAAGAGCATATGAGAAAACTCGATGATCTCAACAACGCCCAGATCGCCGCTGAAGCCGATTTCAGGGAATACGTCGAAAGCACGAAGCCACCTTTGGTCCTCTTTCCGCCGATCGAAGATTTGGATCTCGTCCCGCAAAATCCGACGACATCCTCCTTCCAAGACGCCCAAGACTACAGAGATACGAAAAGCGAAACCGAGTTTGATATCGTCCAGTCTCAACGTTTTCATCAAGTAATCATTTTACTTTCTTCTGTAAACATTAACAATTTCTGTTATGCAGAAAAAATTTAAACCGAAGAAAAAATGGCAGTAATATTGTTGTAGTTATATTTTTAAAAAATCGCTGTGCACATTTTTAATATTAAACATATAATCAATAATTTTTCATTTTTATTAATATTAGTAACTCGCTTCTAGAGTAGATTCATCCTCTTGATAACTTCTGCCACATTTTTTTTTGGTCAAAGGATTTTATTAGGTGTACAAAATGAAACTCAGCCACAGGGTAAATTTGAATTTTGTACATTTTAGCCGAGTTTCATTTTGTACACCTAATAGTTCATTTTTCAAAATTTTGAACATTTTAGGCGTTAAAGTCCATCAAAAGTTGACCTTCTCCGTGTAAGAAGGTTATTGAAGTATAACCATTAAGAAGGTTAATTTTTAAAGGCTTGTAAATCGTAAACCGTTACAGATATTGAAAAAATGCACTAAATAAAATCTGTTGGAAATTCAATTCTCTTTAATTTTTATTCTATTCATTTTTTATCTAGGACGCACTGTTTTCAAGATAAATTTATTTAAAAAAAAAATTATTTTCCGAAAATGGTGCATCCTAGAAAAAAATAATTAAGTACAAATTTATAGAGAATTAAATTTCCTACAATTTTTATTTATTAGGTGTACAAAATGAAACACAGCCACAGGGTAAATTTGAATTTTGTAGATTTTAGCCGAGTTTCATTTTGTAGAAGTAGTTCATTTTTTCAAAATTTTGAACATTTTAGGCGTTAAAGTCCATCAAAAGTTGATCTTCTCCGTGTAAGAAGGTTATTGAAGTATAACCTTTAAGAAGGTTAATTTTTAAAGGCTTGTAAATCGTAAACCGTTACAGATATTGAAAAAATGCACTAAATAAAATCTGTTAGAAATTTAATTATCTTTAATTTTTATTCTATTCATTTTTTCTCTAGGACGCACTGTTTTCAAGATAAATTTATTTTAAAAAAAATTATTTTCCGAAAATGGTACATCCTAGAAAAAAATAATTAAGTACATAGATAATTAAATTTCCTACAATTTTTACACCTAATTTGTGGAAAATGTTTACTAATATCAGTAATATTTTTTTGGATAAATTCGTCTATGTAGTTCGTACACCACATCAATTCTTATAGTGACGTCCATATCGTCGAAGATGATTCCGTACAAAAAGAAATCCCCGCAGTCCATAACTTTTGATATATCTTCAGTTAACATTTTTGAATGTTTGTTTTTCGTGGTAAACCAAGAACTCCTGAGTCTAAACGAAGCCAAAAAAATTAACCTCCAAATCATCCATAAAGAAGAAAGCGCGAATAAAATCAAGAGCCATGTGAAAATAACGAAATACAATTTTTCCGCCACAACATTCACCGGAAGCAAACACAAACTATCTATTATTTGAACACCACCGCTCGGA
Organism: Orius insidiosus; assembly: GCA_014119065.1. Lineage (NCBI taxonomy): Eukaryota > Metazoa > Arthropoda > Insecta > Hemiptera > Anthocoridae > Orius > Orius insidiosus. Next base: position 194,109 of record JACGAQ010000260.1, read on the forward strand.
CCGTACATTCGAAAAGTGCACTTTGAAGTTTTCGGAAGGACGACGTCAAAAAAGGGTTTTTCAATGTCAAAAATATAACTTAAAAAATAAATTTGAAATAAATTATTCACAAAAGCGAGACTCTCACAAACTATAACGTTCATCAATTGCCATTTATGGGTGTTCAAAGTACTGTGAAGATAGTTGACTAAAATTTGAATTTTTTTAAATTTTATTTCTGGAAGAAGGGCGTCTGTGTCGAGGTCTAGATCGAGGGCGTTTTCGTAGTTTAATAAGTAGATCGGGATGAAATAGAAAAAACTTTGAATGATCAACATAAATGAATACCATTGATAAAAATGGTTGTAGACAGCGTTTCCGTCGTTGATGTTGAACGTCGAATTTATCCAGCAATAAGCGTTTAAAAGATCTTCTGATGTTTTGTTACTTTGTGTGCAAATCATCGGATGGCCAGTGTACAGTCTCGTCGAAACGATTATCGATGAAATCACGAAAAGCAAGCATGTGATTCTATAGAGTCTGAAAATCCAAATATCCTTTTCCCCGACTTTGTGAAGGTCTCGTAAAGTTTTTAAGGATTCGTAAAAGTCCATTTTGGACGGAAAGAAGTGTTCGACTGACAAAAAAAATCTTGTGTAAACATTTTATTTGCGATGTATCAGCTATTTCGAATAATCCGGTTCCAAATATCGTTCTGGGTTTCGGATGACTAAGACGCTCTCCATGTCTAACTCGGCTACGTTTGGATTCTGACGATTTGGGACAGCATTGACAAGCCTGAAATTTTGTGATTAGCTCAAAGTCTTTAAGTTTAAAACCTGGTTTCTGGAAAGAAAAATTCCTTTTCTTTTTTTGTCGGACTTTCAACACCAGAGTCATATTCAGATTTACTGTCTTCAAGGCTACAATAAAGTTAATTTTTATAATTAACGTTCTTTTGTAATGAATACCAGTTAAGCCAGGCGAGTTCGCTGTCAGATAAACTTGTATTCATATCCGAAATTAGGCTAAAATAAAAATTACAAAATTTTGCTTTTTTTTTTCATTGTAGGGGAGGAGGTAAATTTGGAACTACTAGGTGTACAAATGAAACTCAGCCACAGGCTACATTTGAATTTTGTAGATTTTAGCCGAGTTTCATTTTGTACACCTAGTAGTTCATTTTTTCAAAATTTTGAACATTTTAGGCGTTAAAGTCCATTAAAAGTTGACCTTCTCCGTGTAAGAAGGTTATTGAAGTATAACCATTAAGAAGGTTAATTTTTAAAGGCTTGTAAATCGTAAACCGTTACAGATATTGAAAAAATGCACTAAATAAAATCTGTTGGAAATTTAATTCTCATTAATTTTTATTCTATTCATTTTTTCTCTAGGACGCACTGTTTTCAAGATAAATTTATTTAAAAAAAAATTATTTTCCGAAAATGGTGCATCCTAGAAAAAAATAATTAAGTACAAATTTATAGAGAATTAAATTTCCAGCAAGTTTTATTTATTAGGTGTACAAAATGAAACTCAGCCACAGGGGTAAATTTGAATTTTGTAGATTTTAGCCGAGTTTCATTTTGCACACCCAGTAGTTCATTTTTTCAAAATTTTGAACATTTTAATCGTTAAAGTCCATCAAAAGTTGACCTTCTCCGTGTAAGAAGGTTATTGAAGTATAACCATTAAGAAGGTTAATTTTTGAAGGCTTGTAAGTCGTAAACCGTTACAGATATTGAAAAATTGCACAAAATAAAATCTGTTGGAAATTTAATTCTCTTTAATTTTTATTCTATTCATTTTTTCTCTAGGACGCACTGTTTTCAAGATAAATTTATTTAAAAAAAAAATTATTTTCCGAAAATGGTGCATCCTAGAAAAAAATAATTAAGTGAAAATTTATAGAGAAATAAATTTCCTACAAGTTTTATTTATTAGGTGTACAAAATGAAACTCAGCCTCCGGGTAAATTTGAATTTTGTAGATTTTAGCCGAGTTTCATTTTGTACACCTAATAAATGGGGCTTTCGCTATGTTGCAGATTCTAAATGGTCTTAAAGCATCTGCGCTAGTCTTTTGAAGGCTCTGAAACCTGGCGGAAGCCCCCAACTGGGCACACTACTTTCCCTCTCCTGATAACTCATCAATAAGTCGAAAAGGAAAAAAAATCCAGAAATCATTCATTGCTAAAATTAAAGAAATAACACCTTTCTGAAGGAGACAAGTCATAGTAGTCTCTAAAAAAAAATTTAAGCTTTTTTAAAATTTCTAAGTTAACCTTACAGCTCTTGATTTTCACCTAAAGTGTAATCTGATCTAAAACAACATGTTTTTTTTTTAATTTAAAAAATGTTAGGTACCTTTTCTTTTGCTCTTTTGCCTTTTGACGTTGATTACGGTGATGCTTTCTGGATCGATTTCTCCAGGTTTGATAATAACTCTTTCCGTCGTTGACCCTGAATGAAATTTTAAATGGAGTTGGAAAAAAATGGTAAACCTGTGGCACTATGTCGTTCGACGTCGTCCTTAAAATGGAGTAAAGCGTTGACGATTCGGTTTATTCGAGATGGATCTTCCGTCGGATGTTTGCAGAGAGCCCATTCCAAACAATTTTTGAACATCCGATGAACGACGTCGCTCACGAACGGTCTGACCATCCTGTGCAGTAGATTCTCGGCCGTTTTAATAACGACGTCGTCCGGAACGTTTGAGTTTTCAAGTGGCGTTCTGACTGTTTCTTTTTCCGCGCAGACGACCGGAACCTTCGGCGATGCTTTGATTTGATCTTCACACCGTTCGTCTTTCTTCTCACGGGACTTTTTCGGAATCTGCGACTGAATATTCTTTATCCGTCTTTCCGTCTTTTCGATTTTTCCGACCAGTTCTTCCAATCTTCTCAACGACTTATCTGCTTCTGCATCAAATGAAGTCTAAACTTAAAGCACACTCACCAGGCTCTTGAGTCGGCAAACAATCGTCGTCCAAAAACGCGCGGTAATCTTGATCCTCAACTTATTTAGAAAAAATAAAATAAAAAATCCACAAATTTTTTATATTTCACCTTCAGATCTAAGCACGTCATCGATAGGATCTTTCTTCTTCCTAGGTCTCTGTGGTCGTTTCGGGCCTGTTAATATAAGCTAAGAATTGGTATAAAGCAGTGTTGGGCGTAATCGTAATTACGATTACGATTGTAATCGCAAGATTCTTAATTACGATTACGATTACAATCGTATTTGTATTTTTTCTGCGATTACGATTGTAATCGCATTTTTTTAACGATTACAACCGTAATCGTATTTTTTTCTGCGATTACAATCGTAATATTGTATTTTTTTTCTGCGATTACCATTATAATCGTATTTTTTCCTGCGATTACAATCGTAATCGTATTTTCGTCAGGTAATCTCAGTAAAAATGTCATATACGAGCCGTAAACGCTAACAAAAATACGATTACGACTGTAATCGCAGAAAAAAAAATACGATTATAATGGTAATCGCAGAAAAAAATACAATTACGGTTGTAATCGCAGAAAAAAAATACAATTACGATTGTAATCGCAGAAAAAAAAATACGAATGCGATTGTAATCGTAAAAAAAAATACGAATTCGATTGTATTCGTAATCGTAATCGTAATTAAGAAACTTGCGATCGCCCAACACTGGTATAATGAGCTCCTTGAGTTTTTTTATCTCCTAAGGAATGGAGACGTTTTTGACAAGTCCCCAATTCATAAAACTGCGGGAAGGTTGGTTTCGGCTGGCTTCTACTGGTCTGCTATCATTAAGATTACAGAGGTTATAGAAAGATGACCCTCATTTTTATTCTTTCTGCAAACTTTTTTATCTCTTAAAAACTCACTAAACATTCGAGAGCTCGTGCTGGGCGCTGAAGAAGTGGCCGGACGTTTCGGCGACGGTTCGCAGTCTTCTAAAATGGTCGAGACGGGCTTTTTTTTAGTTTTAGGCTTAGGGAACGGTTCACTCTCTGAAGTTTCGTACGCTCTCATTCTCGGGCGAGATTTCGATCGCGACGAGCGAAACGTCGGTTTTGGCTTCGTGCACGGTTTTAAGCAGTAGCCGTCGGGTGAGATCATCGTACTAGTCGCTTTGGGTCCAGCTTCGTAACCTCTTCGCCCTTCGTTCTTTCTCATTGCAATCCTTTGATTCCTCAACTCATTTTTCAACTCTGAAATCACAACATATTGGTGTACAAAATGAAACTCGGCTAAAATCTACAAAATTCAAATTTACCCTGTGGCTGAGTTTCATTTTGTACACCTAATAAATAAAACTTGTAGGAAATTTTATTCTCTATAAATTTGCACTTAATTATTTTTTTCTAGGATGCACCATTTTCGGAAAATAATTTTTGTTTAAATAAATTTATCTCGAAAACAGTGCGCCCTAGAGAAAAAATGAATAGAATAAAAATTAAAGAGAATTAAATTTCCAACAGATTTTATTTAGTGCATTTTTTCAATATCTGTAACGGTTTACGATTTACAAGCCTTTAAAAATTAACCTTCTTCATGGTTATTCTTCAATAACCTTCTTACACGGAGAAGGTCAACTTTTGATGGACTTAAACGATTAAAATGTTCAAAATTTTGAAAAAATGAACTACTAGGTGTGCAAAATGAAACTCGGCTAAAATCTACAAAATTCAAATTTATCCTGTGGCTGAGTTTCATTTTGTACACCACAAACCAAAAAGTTCCACTTTCCATACCCTCCGCTCTTCTCTTATACTCGGATCTTCTCGCATCATCTTTATCTCTGCAAGGTCCACTTTTCGGCCCTTAACTTAAAATTAAATAAAATTTATAACTCAATTTTTTTTTTCGTACGTCTAGTGCTTCTTTCTTGGTACATCGTGATTCAGAATTACCAACTTTTGTGTTTTTACTGTATAAATTTAAACAAAAATTTTGAAAACCTTTAAAGAAAAAATACAACTGATGTTAAAAAAATGACCCTGCGGTAGCAGGGACTAAAAGGTAGATTTCTTTTCATGATTAAAATTAAAATGTATAAACACAAAATATATAATTATGTTATAAAAATGATGATATAAGAAAAATTGCGCCACTGAGCCCCTAGAAAAACATCTGATAATTTTATTAATAAAATATTTAATAATTTCCCGGTATAAATTCAAATTTTTTTAAAGTTTAGCTAGTTCAATATTTTGCGCCTGGCTCGTCCAAACCTGCTTTAATTAATTTTTTACACGCCCTCGCAGAGGTCTTAAAGTTTTTTTTTGCAAAAGGACTAGGATTTCAATAGAAAATGCCAATTTTGTCTTTTAAGCCCTAAGTAAAGTAGGTGAATCGCTGGTCCGATTTCAGCCATTAACGAACTCGTCCGAGCTATTGAGATAAAAGCTCTAAATACCGGATATCGTCACCCTCACATTAAAATTGCTCCAGTTATCGTGCTAATATATATATATATATATGTATATATATATATATATATAAACTTTTCAACTGAGGATGGTTTTGGGGTCCAGGAGGTATGAAACGAAAAACGTATAGAAAATTTTTTGAATCTGCGACTACTTGGTACATTACAATAGGTAGATTTTTGAAGAAAAGAAATCTACCTAAAATTATTTATTAGGTGTACAAAATGAAACTCAGCCACAGGGTCTGTAGTAGTTCATTTTTTCAAAATTTTGAGCATTTTAGGCGTTAAAGTCCATCAAAAGTTGACCTTCTCCGTGTAAGAAGGTTATTGAAGTATAACCATGAAGAAGGTTAATTTTTAAAGGCTTGTAAATCGTAAACCGTTACAGATATTGAAAAAATGCACTAAATAAAATCAGTTTGAAATTTAATTTTCTTTAATTTTTATTCTATTCATTTTTTCTCTAGGACGCACTGTTTTCAAGATAAATTTATTTTTAAAAAAATTATTTTCCGAAAATGGTGCATCCTAGAAAAAAATAATTAAGTACAAATTTATAGAGAATTAAATTTCCTACAATTTTTATTTATTAGGTGTACAAAATGAAACTCAACCACAGGGTAAATTTGAATTTTGTTGATTTTAGCCGAGTTTCATTTTGTACACCTAATATTTAATTCATTAAACACTGAAAACTTCAGCAGGCTGGAGAACTTTTCTTTTAAAGTCGTGTAGGTATCGTTTTGTGTTTATTTTGGCTTGGGACGCAAAAAATAAAAGCCCGAATATATTTTTGGTTAGAAAAAAAAGAAATCTTAGGGCAAAAGTCACTTATCTTAACTTGATTATAATTTTATAACAATCAATTTATTAAAGATAATTTGGATAAAAACAAGCTCATTGAAATCAGGTTATCATTTGCAGATTTGAAGAATAAAATTGAAAAAATTTGTTCAGGATTTATGTTTTGATGTATTTTCCCGAGTCGGCGCCGCCGTTGAAAACAGTGATTTCGGCGTTGTTGCAGTAGTCGCCTTTGCAGAGGCATTTGACTTCTGTTTTATCGTCTTTCATCGGGGCGGACGAGCAGCCGGCTTTAGCAGCCTCGACGTCCGCACGTGTCGCGCATCCTCTACCCGTCAAAATAGCGTCGGTGTTGTCCCCTTGAAAAAGTTACTTTGATGACCAGTTTTGATCATTGAAAAATTACCTGCTTTTGGTTTTTGGATCGTAATTAAACACCAATCAGATGTGCAGGTACTGTTACGACTCGCTTCCTGCCTTTTAGGCCAGCAGTTACCTTTCTTGCCGGAAGATATACACCGGTAACAATGGGTCGCTATAAAAAAACATAAAAATGGCTCATTAAAAAATTTTTATTTACCATAAGTAGAATAAATGACAGATACGATCACAAGGACAGATATCAAAATGGTTGAGTTCTTCATGTCTGAAAATGACGAAATTAAATATGGAGTTTATTCTTCACGCTCACTTTCTTCTTAGATCCGAACGGTTTAAAATCTGGAGGAAGAATGGCGAACTCCGTTCCGTCCCTGAGATTTAATAAAGGAAACCGTCAATCCAGGAAATTTATTCCCATTAATTTTCCCCTTCTTCCGATTTTCACGACAATCGACCCTTTTTTTTTTGTTTAAATCTCCATGAAACCGTGAACTATTTAGCGCTTTGTTATGCAAAATAATGAAGTGTAAAACGCAGTTTTCTAGGATTTTTTTTTCGAGCTTTTCAAATTGAGGCGCTCCGAATACGAAGGGCGAACTCGACATCGGACAAATTTTTTTTTTTCATTTTCAGATTCTAGACCTTTTGAAGAATACACCTATGTAATTTTTATATTGATTTTTATTCCCCTTTTTTCCCCTTTAAAATACGTAAAAACCGATATGCGGCAAAGCTCTACTCTCAACCTTTTTTATTTAATTTTTTTCTTTTCGAGATTTGGTGATTTTTAAAAAACCCTTTTCTCTATGATTCTATGATGATTCTAAAATCTCGCCACGAAAATTCCAGAGAGTGACTTTTCTGTCGAGTTCGCCCTTAACAGAAAACTTTAAAATGTGAATATCTCGAAACTACGTTTTGTCGAGTTCGCCCTTCGTATTCGGAGCGCCTCAATTGAACTTTATACGTAAAAAACGAAAATCATAGGGGAAAAAGCTAAAAAGCCTTCGAAAGTGGTATTGCTGGCCCATTAATTGAAGGGCCCCTTCAAAAGGTTCCCTCAACAAATTTTTTTGACGTTCTTTCTAAGTAGGTACAAGAAATCCAAGTTTTCACCCAGCTAAAAGCCTTTCGAAACGGGCGTGAACGCCCAAAACTTCTCCGTACCATCTAAAAAGTACTGGTTTGAAGAGCTTCCAACGAAAACTTCCTTAAAGAGAAATATCTATATAGGAGGGGGAAGTATAACGGGGGGGGGACGTAAAACGTAGGGGAAGTATATGGGAGGGGAAGTATAACGGAGGGGGAAGTATAAAAGAGGGAAAGAATAAGGAAGGGGGATGTTTTTTACGAAAAATTTTCCGGGTTTTCCTTTATTTTTACGAAAAAATTTGTTTTTTCAAAAAATTGTCAAAGTGTTTTTTCTTAATTTTCGGTTTTTTGTTTTCCTAAAATTTTCCGGTTTTTTTTCGAAAAATTTTCCGGGGTTTTTTTCGAGAAATTTTTAATTTTTTTTTTTCGAAAAATTTTCTAGGTTTTTTTTTTTTTTTTTTTGAAAAAGTTTCGTTTTTTCCTAAAATTTTAAGGCCTTAGCGCATTAAACAAAACTTCAGATTTATTCCCCATTTATAAATTCCAAAAAAATTTTCTTCTACTAAATGGATGAATTAGGAAGGCCACTCCTCTGGAGTTGACTCCGTGAAGGCGCAATGGCAATGTGGCGTGAGCCCCCGCCTGGGTCCAACCCCTTGTGACAGCCAAAAGCTAACAAGTAAAAGAATAGATTAGCCAATAGGAAGAAGGCTTCTTGCTCATTGGTTAAATCTCTTTTTCATTTTTATTAAAAAACGCTGGTGAACCATGCGTTTCCTGGGCATTGAGCTTTGTTTTTTTGACCAAAGAAATGAAAAAAAAAAGGCCAAAAGATCTGTCAAAATAAGGCTCTCCTAACCAAAAAAAATCTGGTAAAATATGGAGAGAAGGAAAGCAAATGCCAGTATTTTGAAGGCGAAGGCTAAAATTCGTATTTTGAATACATTAAATTGTAATCAAGCTAAATTTTTAAAAAATCAATGACATTTTGAAGAGGTTGGCATTCATGTCGATTTTAAGAAAAGGGTAGGTTACATTTTATAACATGGATGATAAGGGGTTCGCCCTTTTTACAATTTTCGTTAATTTTAACGTAAATATGTAATTTTTAAAAATTTTTATCCTTTAAGTTGACTCTTTTGCTACTTTTAATACTTAAAATGCGGCCCGTCGTTTAAATGAAAACTAACAGGGTAAAAGGCGGACTTAAATGAGTGTTTAAATAATTAATTTGAAGACGTTAAAATGCGTATAAATCTCAAACTGACGATTCTCTGCGTTTGTTTTTGCCTTTCGTTGGTCTCCATTTCCATATGGACGAGATGCGGAGGTGAAATGCCCTCTTTTCAGGGACCTTTCAAAGATGAAGCCGTCAGAAGTAAATTACAGGTAAAAAAAGAATGTTTTTTGAAGATTTTCTTATGTAAGTTTTTAGAGTGCTGCTGGATCTGAGGGTAGTGAACTTGAAGAAATCGAGTGTCATATAAACGGCGAATACAGCGTCCCTTGCAGAAAAGAAGGCGATGAAGTCTACATTCCGTTTCTTTCATTCATAAATATTTTGAAGTCTACGGGAAAATCGCGATTTACGATGGCTACGAGAGATTCGAGTGGTCGCATTCGTACTCAAAGGTTTATTATCCGAAAGGCAAATACGACCCACGAGGTGTTTTCCTTTATTTTGAAAAACTACAACGTTGAACTGCGAGAAAGAGTGAAATGTATCAGTGTGTCCACACAGTGGGAATCATCGGGATATTATTATCCGACACAAGTAGCACAATTTGGGTTGGCTCACTATTCAAGAATTTAACGGAGCCTGAGCGAGAGTTAAGGTCTTAGATGATGGCGTTTCTACGATGGCAGACTGGAGTTCAGTATCGCATCGGGTGGCTCATACGCTTGTTTTAACTCGTCGGAAGGTGCCGTCTCGTTGAAACTCGACCACGTTCTCGATTTGTTTTCCTCG
>JACGAQ010000261.1:0-203428 GCA_014119065.1 Orius insidiosus
CTTTAATTCAGATAAATTAACCCAGAGGCTTGTCAACTCGATGTTTGCTCAAGTACACTTTCTTCTTATACTAATTTAATAAAGAAACTTTTTTAACTTCCTTAAAGAAGTTATTGTGATACCCTCGACTCGGTTTTTGGGGAAGGGTCTTCCAGACCCGGAGGGTTAATCGAATATTGATCTTTACCGATCTCAACTTTGTCCGTGGTGCCGGCCGGCCGTAGCATTTTTCCGAACACTTTACGGCCACAGTTTTCATCAGATTTTCACCAAATTTTTACACAAATTTCTTAGCCGGTGAAGAAGAATGTAACTAGGGCGATTTTTGAATTTCGTAAAAATGGCGGAGATATGTCTGTTTGAAATTTTAAAAAATTCGCTGCGGCCGAACCGTTGGTCAGATTTTTCACCAAGTTTTACCAATTACTCCTTATATTTTAAGATTTTTGGTGTAAAAAAGTTGCCACTTTTTAATTATAATTTTTTTAGTAGGTACGGAGAAATTTCATACTTCTACCCATTATGAGAGGCACATCCCTAGGCCAAAGAGCCCATTATTTCTACCTGGACACTTGGAAAAATTTCGAAAAAAGAACTTAAGAAAATTTTTCAAAAAGAAAAAAAAAAAAAAAAGGAAAACCTGGAAATTTTTTCGAAAAAAAAGGAAAACCCGCAAAATTTTTCGAAAAAAAATGAAACCCGGAAAAAAAAAAACTTAAGAAAAGTGTTCAAAAAAAACCTGGAAATTTTTTCGAAAAAAAATGAAAACCCGGAAAATTTTCGAAAAAAAGAACTTAAAAATTAAAAAAAAAAAGGTAAACTCGGACATTTTTTCAAAAATAAACTTAGAAATTTTTCGAAAAATCCCCGAAAAACCCTCCCTTATACATCCCCCTCCGTTATACTTCACCGCTTGTTATACTACCCCTCACTTAAACTTCCCCTCCCATATACTTCCCCTTCCGTTATACTTCCCCTCCCATATACTTCCCCTCCCCCTTGGGAGGAATTTTGTTGGATAAATTTCACACTTCTTCCCATTACGAGAGGACAACCGTAGGCGAAAGAGCCCATTATTTCTACCTTGACACTTAGAGAAATTTTCGTAAAAAGAACTTTCAAGAGAAGAATTTTCAAAAAAAAAAAAAAAATTGAAAACCCGGAAATTTTTCGAAAAAAAAAATTTTTTTTGACAAAAAAACGTGGAAAATTTTCGAAAAAAAATTGAAAAATTTTTCGAAAAAAAAACCGGAAATTTTCGAAAAAAAAATTCGAAATTTTGAAAAAAAAGACTTGGAAAATTCTCCTTTATACTTTCCCTCCCTTATACATCCCTTTCCGTTATACTTTCGTTATACTTCCCCCTCCGTTATACTTCACCCTCCGTTATACTTCACCCTCGTCCCTCTGTTATACTACCCTCACTTAAACTTCCACCTCCCATATACTTCCCCTCACTTACTTCCCCTCCCTTATACTTCCCCCTCCGTTATACTTCCCCCATATACTTCCCCTCACTTATACTTCCCCCTCCGTTATACTACCCCTCCCATATACTTCCCCCTTCGTTTACGTCCCCTCCGTTATACTTCCCCCTCCTATATAGATCCTTCTCTTTAAGGAAGTTTTCATTGGAAGCTCTTCAAAGTAGTACTTTTATCTCTCTCTCTGCATGTGAAATTGTCAAAAACGTTGAGTTTTGTTTACTTTCCTTTGAGGATTGTTGAAAAACCTTCTCCGTATGTGTTCAACTCTTGAAATTTACGAGCGCACGTGAAAAGGGGAAATAATAGAAAATCTATTTCAAGCATAAATTAAATTGAATGTATATTATTAAAGAACCATTTCTGTTTGTTTCCATGTTCTGGCTTTCCCCTGTTTGTTCTCGACCTTTCATTTTTTTAAGGGAAAAAAAATCTTAAACAAATTATCAACCTAAATATTTTTTTTCAAGATTTTATTTTTTTCCTTCGATTGTGGAGTAATCCTTGTTAACGACTTCCTTTTTGAATAAATCCTCTCGTTATTTTTAGTCTAACAAATATTGTGCAGAAATAAGGGACAAAAGTGATGCTAAACCAACAAGACATGTTTTGCGTTTCAGTATACCTGTGCGCCTTAAGGGGATATGAGGGTTTTAAGTTGGTAGCTTTGTACATATTTCGTTGTGAGCACCGTTTTCGGTTTTTCCCTTCTATCTTGAAACCGTCGCTCAAAACGAAAAAATGTCATAAGTAAAAGTTGTAGGTACTGAAATTTACTACATAAAATATCTTATTAGTTTTCCGTCAGATATTTTAGGAGATATGAAGGTTTTAAGTTTTCAGACAGGCTCTGTAGGATTATTAGTTTTAACCTCCTAACTCCTTAAATATTGCTCTTACGAAAATATAAACAATGAAATTTTTGTAGCTACAACTTTTACTTAGGACATTTTTTTCGTTTTGAGCGACGGTTTCCGAGATAGAAGGGAAAAACCGAAAACCGTTGCTCACAACGAAAAATTTGCAAAGCAACGCACTTAAGAACCCTCATATCTCCTTAAGTATTGCTCTGACAAAAAAACCAATGAGGGCTTTTTTGTAGGAAATTTCCGTAGCTACGACTTTTACTTGGACGTTTTTTCGTTTTGAGCGACGGTTTCCGAGATAGAAGGGAAAAAACCGAAACCGTTGTTAACAACGAAAAATTTGCAAAGCAACCAACTTAAATACTTCCATATCTCCTAAAGTATTGCTCTGATGGAAAAAACTAATAAGATATTTTATGTAGTAAATTTTAGTACCTACAACTTTTACTTATGACATTTTTTCGTTTTGAGCGACGGTTTCCGAGATAGAACGGAAAAACCGAAAAACAACGAAAAATTTGCAAAGCAACTCACTTAAAAACCATCATACCTCCTTAAATTCCAAATAATAGCTTTGTTCCAACGGCAGTTTGAAACTGATTTGAAACTCCTAGAGCATGCGCAGAAGGATCAGCACGTCAAATATGACAGGAATACGATTTGAACGACGTCAAATATGACGTCCAAATCCTTCTGCGCATGATCATGAGTTTCAAACTGCGGATGGAACAAACCTAATATCCGACGATTTCAAATATATTGATTTTCTCAATTATTTTATTCGAGAAATAGCGCTTAAAATATTGTTCGCCTTTTTAATAAGGTTCTTTTATGAAAATTCCGAGAAAGTTTTATGAAAGGACAAAATGAGGGTAAACAATTTAATTAACTTTCAAGGACAATTTTTAATTTTTTATTAACAACAATCGATGACGGAAAGGGAAAATCGCCGCCAAATATCCTTAAACTCCGCCAAGTACGTTCAAATCGCAAATGTAATTTCCGCCAACTAAACTCCGACTGATTATGCTATCTCCGCCAAATCTATTCAATCGAAAATGTAATCTCCGCCAACTCTATTCAAATCGAAAATGTAATCTCGGCCGACTGAACTCCAACTGGTTATGTAATCTCCGCCAAATCTATTTAAATCGAAAATGTAATCTCCGCCAACTCTATTCAAATCGAAAATGTAATGTCCGCTAACTCTATTCAAATCGAAAAATGTGCCAAGGTAGAAATGATGGGCTCTGGCCTACGGATGTGCCTCTCGTAATGGGTAGAAGTATAAAATTTCTCCCTACTAAAAAAAATGATAATTAAAAAGTGGCAATTTTTTTACACCAAAAATTCTTAAAAAATATAAGGAGTAATTGGTGAAAATTTGGTGAAAATCGGATTAACGGTTCGGCCGCAGCGAATTTTTTAAAATTTCAAACAGACTTATCTCCGCCATTTTTTCGAAATTCAAAAATCGCCCTCGTTGCATTCTTCTTCTCCGACTAGGGAAGATTTTGTGAAAATTTGGTGAAAATCGGTTAAAAACTGTGGCCGTAAAGTGTTCCGGAAAAATGCTACGGCCGGCCAGAACCACAGACAAAGTTGAGATCGGTAGAGATCAATATTCGATTTGACCCTCCGGGGTCTGGAAGACCCTTCCTCAATAACCCGACGTCGAGGGTATCGCAATAACTTCTTTAATGCCCGGTTTCCAGAACGTTAGATATAGAACCGATAGTACTATTGGTTCTATAACTCCGTAAAATTAGTAAAAATGGGTTGCTAGAACGTTCGTTAGGCTATCGGTTCGATAAATCTCCCGCTAAAGTTAGCGGTCCAAAAATCATTCGATATCTATTCTATAAGCAGAAAAGGAGAAATTTTTAGTAAATTCTTCTCGTCCGGCGTGTTTTTTTTTATTCAAAATTTTTCTTGAATTTTAAAAATGGATTTTTCGTCTATAACTTGAACAACCGATGAAATTTAGGAAACGTCTTTTTTAGCCCAAGATTTTTTCCTTTGGCATTATTAATAAATAATAATTAGTAATAAAATAAAACTCGGCCTGCTAGAGACCCACCCAAAGCGGATATAGTTTTTTTTACCCGTTTTGATTTTTACCCTAGAACCCGATCGCTGTTTACAAAAGTAAAATGAACACGTTAAATAATTTATTATTATTATTATTATTATTATTATTATTATTATTATTATTATTGCGTCCGTTCTCGCTAGACTCACTAAACAATTAGATCCTCACTAAATGAAAAAATGAACCCCTTTGCGATACCAAACGAACACGAATCTTGAACACGGACGGTCTGTTTGTTAATTTTTGCGAGGATCGCAAGCATATTTGATGACACATAGGGGTTAATTTTGTCTAAAACAGACCCAGTTCGGAATTCCGTATTGGTAATGATAAGGTTCGACTACTGAAACCACCAAGAAGTTTTCATAAATAATCACAAAATTGAATGAAATAGTGGCGCGATGGATGGATTGTTGGATGGATTGTTGGATTTTCTCATGAAGTTCAGTTGTAGAACCGATAGTTATAGAATCTATAACTTAACGACTGTTTCGTTTGAGAAACCCGCTTCGGAGTTATCGAACTAATAACTTTATCGAATCTATACCTATCGGCTCGATAACGAAACGTTCTGGAAACCGGGCATAAGGAAGTTAAAAAGTACCTTTTTGAAAGAAAATCGGTTATCGATGGACGTATGGAAGCCACTTAGAAAAGAGACTCGACGGGGGCTTTTGGCTGATGGCAAAGGTTCGGTTGATCACATTCGAAACTCGTATTTGGCTCACGTATTCTACACGGTCGGGGTTCCCCTCTTTTCTCTCCCTTTCGACAATTAAACCTACCGCACGAATAGAAACGTCTTTTTTCCGTAATGCCCTCAAATCGACTTTTTGTTCTCGAAAATAATCTTCTCCAGACTGTAAACATCGAAGGTAAACGCCGGTTAATGTCGTTAATCACGGGCGGTAAAAGAGCCCGGATTCTGCTTCGCTCATCGAAAATGAGGTCGCTTTTGAAAAGTTATCGCCCAGTAAACACGTCGAGGGCAAATGTGGCTTTCAAAAATGTGAAATCGATATCCGCAGATTGAATGAACTCGTAATTGAGGGTAAGACAAGAGTCATAAGATCGCCCCTTATAAATCTCAATAAAGTTATCCCCACCCATAATAATCTGGAAGCGGACTTAGCAGAACGTCCGTTGACCCTTTTTTTCTTAAAAAAAGTCTTTTCTCTTAAAAATACGGTTTTATCCGACATTTCCCTGTGTTAAGCTCGAGAAACTTGATATCGAAGAAAGTGCCACCCCAGGAAAAGTTTTAAGCCAACCGACGTTTTTCACGGTCTTTTTCGGTCAACTCAGTTTCCAACGATTAACAAAATTTTCTCCATTTCTGAAAAGGTTTCATTTAAGTTGATCATCCGAGTAAACAAAATTGAAAGTTTCAAAGTTTTGGGAATACATTTCCGGTAAAGAGAGTTCGCGGAGATTACTTTTTCCGTTGATGACAGTTGGCGGACATTACATTTTCTTGTAATGAATCTTAGCGGAGTTTACAATATTATGTTAGGTCTGAAGGAAGTTGGCGGACATTTTCATTTGCGATTGGAATAGAGTTGGCGGAGATCACCCAATCAGTTGGAGTTTAGTTGGCGGACATAACATTTTTGATTTGAATAGAGTTGGCGGAGATTACACTTTCGATTTGAATAGAGTTGGAGGAGATTACATAATCGGTTGGAGTTTAGTTGGCGGACATTACATTTTTGATTAGAATAGAGTTGGCGGAGATTACATAATCAATTGGAGTTTAGATGGCGGACATTACACTTTCGATTTGAATAGAGTTAGCGGACATTACATTTTCGATTTGAATAGAGTTGGCGGAGATCACCCAATCAGTTGGAGTTTAGATGGCGGACATTACATATTTGATTTGAATAGAGTTGGCGGAGATTACATAATCGGTTGAGTTTAGTTGGCGGACATTACATTTTCGATTTGAATACAATTTATTGACGAAGATCACATAATCGGTTGGAGTTTAGTTGGCGGAGATTACATTTTCGATTTAAATAGAGTTGGCGGACATTACATTTTTGATTTGAATAGAGTTGGCGGAGATTACATAATCGGTTGGAGTTCAGTTAGCGGACATTACATTTTTGATTTGATAGAGTTGGAGGAGATTACATAATCGGTTGGAGTTTAGATGGCGGACATTACACTTTCGATATGAATAGAGTTGGTGGAGATTACATAATCGGTTTGAGTTTAGTTGGCGGAGATTACACTTTCGATTTGAATAGAGTTAGCGGACATTACATTTTCGATTGAATATAATTTATTGACGCAGATTACATAATCCGTTTGAGTTTGGTCGGTGGCTCTTCAAGTGCGCCAACTCTCTTCAACTTCCTTCAATCATAAAATGTTATCTCCGCCAACTCTCATCATAAAATGTACACCAACTCTCTTCAACTACCTTCAATCATAAAATGTAATCTCCGCTAATTTCATCATCAGAAAATGTCCGCCAACTCTCTTCAAGTGCGCCAACTCTCTTCAACTTCCTTCAATCATAAAATGTAATCTCCGCGAACTCTCATCATCAGAAATGTCCGCCAACTCTCTTCAACTTCCTTCAATCATAAAATGTATCTCCGCCAACTCTCATAATCAGAAAATGTAATCTCCGCTAACTCTCTTCATCATAAAATGTCCGCCAACTCTCCAACTTCCTTCAATCATAAAATGTAATCTCCGCTAACTCTCTGCAAACCCAAAATGTAATGTCCGCCAACTCTCTTCAGCTTCCTTCAATCATAAGATGTCATCTCCGCCAACTCTCTTCAACTTCCTTCAATCATAAAATGTAATCCCGCCAACTCTCATCAACTTCCTTCAATCATAAAATGTAATCTCCGCCAACTCTCTTCAACTTCCTTCATTCATAAAAGGTAATCTCCGCCAACTCTCATCATTATAAAATGTCCGCCAACTCTCTTCAACTTCCTTCATTCATAAAATGTAATCTCCGCTAACTCTCATCATAAAATGTCCGCCAACTCTCTTCAACTTCCTTTAATCATAAAATGTAATCTCCGCCAACTCTCTTCAACTCTCTTCAACTTCCTTCAATCATAAAATGTAATCTCCGCTAACTCTCATCATAAAATGTCCGCCAACTCTCTTCAACTTCCTTCATTCATAAAATGTAATCTCCGCTAACTCTCATCATAAAATGTCCGCCAACTCTCTTCAACTTCCTTCAATCATAAAATGTAATCTCCGACAACTCTCATCATCAGAAAATGTCTACAAACCAAAATTGTTGTGTCCGTCAATATTTTTGGAATAAAGACCTTTGTGAACGAACCTCTGTATGTTTAAATAATGAATCTTAAGGTTGAAATAATTGAATTTTTCTTCCTCTATCTTCACGTATGAGAGCAATAACGTCGGTCTCTCGACGTTTTAGATAAGGACGTTATCAGTTGACCGCAGGGTTTAGTTTTGAGGGAACGAGGGGAACGGGGCTAATCTAACACCCGGCCTTTCGACTTCATAGGGACTGACCATTATCGGCCCCTAACTTATCTTGACGGCGACCGCCCAGTAAGATGCGTTATTATCCCGGATCACTTTCATCCTAAGGGTAGAAAAATGTTGATGAATTAAAAAAATTTTTTCGATTCATTTCGAACCTTGAACTCAATATTACATCAACGTACGTCCTTCATGAATTTAGACTGTCTAATCTAACCCTCTCTATAGATTTCGTGATTCATGGCCTGTTCGTGCCCTGGTTTAGATTTTCCAAAGCGGTAATCAGGTTATTAAAAGGGTAGATGTCACAAAATTATCTTAATCTATACCTTTTTTTATAAATTAAAAATGGACATAAGAAAGGACTTGGAAACGCACTTTCTGGTGGTGGTGGAGATGACATTTCCTGCTTATGGCGGATATTATTAGGTGTACAAAATGAAACTCAGCCACAGGGTAATTTGAATTTTGAAGATTTTAGCCGAGTTTCATTTTGTACACCTAGTAGTTCATTTTTCAAAATTTTGAACATTTAGGCGTTAAAGTCCATCAAAAGTTGACCTTCTCCGTGTAAGAAGGTTATTGAAGTATAGCCATTAAGAAGGTTGATTTTTAAAGGCTTGTAAACCGTAAACCGTTACATATATTGAAAAAGTGCACTAAATAAAATCTGTTGGAAATTTAATTTCTTTAATTTTATTCAATTCATTTTTTCTCTAGGAAGCACAGTTTTCAAGATAAATTTATTTTAAAAAAAAATTATTTTCCGAAAATGTACATCCTAGAAAAAAAATAATTAAGTACAAATTTATAGAAAATTAAATTTCCTACAATTTTAATTTATTAGGTGTACAAAATGAAACTCAGCCACAGGGTAAATTTGAATTTTGTAGATTTTAGCCGAGTTTCATTTTGTACATAATTTTTGGATTTGGAGAAAGTGGCGTAGTTGGCGGAGATAACATTTCCGCTTACGGAGAGTTTGTGGCATCTTGATTTTCGGTTTAATTGGACTGGCGGAGATAACATTGCCTATTTGAAAAGAGTTGGGGGAAATTTCGTTTTTGTTTTGAGAGAGTTGGCGGAGATAACATTTTCGGGCGTGGGGGCAGTTTTGCGGACATTACATTTCAGTCTGAAGAGAGTGGGGAGAGATTACATTATGAGTTTAACGAAAGTTTGTGGCCACTAAATTCTCGGTTTAAGGGCGACTAGGCGGAGATTACGTATTTTTCTTGTGAAGAGAATTGGCGGACATTACTTTTTTGGATTAGGGAGTGTTGGCGGAGTGCATTTTCGGGCGTAGAGGCAGTTGGCGGACATTTGGGTTTGCAGAGAGTTGGCGGAGATTAAATTTTCTGTGAAGGGGCAGTTGGCGGATATTACGTTTTCATTCCAAGTTGAGTTTGGGCCACCAAATTTTGGGGGGCGTTGGCGGAGATTACATTTCGGTGTAGGCGCAGTTGCGGAGGTTTCGATTTGAAGAGAGCTTAGGGATGTCTAGTAATGATCATACATTTAAAAGATTTCGATCATATGATTGATGGAAGTTGAAGAGAGTTGGCGGACATTTTATGATGATGAGAGTTGGCGGAGTTTACATTTTATGATTAAAGGAAGTTGAAGAAAGTTGGTGGACATTTTCTGATGATGAGAGTTGGCGGAGATTACATTTTATGATTGAAGGAAGTTGAAGAGATTGGCGGACATTTTATATGATGAGAGTTGGCGGAGATTACATTTTATGATTGAAGGAAGTTGAAGAGAGTTGGCGACATTTTCATGATGAGAGTTGGCGGAGATGACATTTTCTGATGATGAGAGTTGGCGGAGATTACATTTATGATTGAAGGAAGTTGAAGAGAGTTGGCGGACATTTTCTCATGATGAGAGTTGGCGGAGATTACATTTTATGATTGAGGGAAGTTGAAGATAGTTGGCGGAGTTTACATTTTATCAGGATGAGAGTTGGCGGAGTTTACATTTTATGATTGAAGGAAGTTGAAGATAGTTGGCGGACATTTTCTGATGATGAGAGTTGGCGGAGATTACATTTATGATTGAAGGAAGTTGAAGAGAATCGGCGGACATTTATGAGGATGAGTTGGCGGAGATTACATTTTATGATTGAAGGAAGTTGAAGAGAGTTGGCGGACATTTCTGATCATGAGCATTAGCGGAGATTACATTTTATGATTTAAGGAAGTTGAAGAGTAGTTGGCGGACATTTTATGAGGATGAGAGTTGGCGGAGATTACATTTATGATTGATGAAAGTTGAAGAAAATTGGCGGACATTTTATGAGATGAGAGTTGGCGGTGATTACATTTATGATTGAAGGAAGTTGAAGATAGTTGGCGGACATTTTATGAGGATGAGAGTTGGCGGGATTACATTTATGATTGAAGAAAAGTTGAAGAGAATCGGCGGACATTTTATGATGATGAGAGTTGGCGGAGATTACATTTTATGATTGAAGGAAGTTGAGAGAGTTGGCGGCTTTTATGATCATGAGAATTAGCGGAGATTACATTTTATGATTTAAGGAAGTTGAAGATAGTTGGCGGACATTTTATGAGGATGAGAGTTGGCGGAGATTACATTTTATGATTGAAGAAAGTTGAAGAGATTGGCGGACATTTTATGATGATGAGAGTTGGCGGTGATTACATTTTATGATTGAAGGAAGTTGAAGATAGTTGGCGGACATTTTATGAGGATGAGAGTTGGCGGAGATTACATTTATGATTGAAGAAAGTTGAAGAGAATCGGCGGACATTTTATGAGGATGAGAGTTGGCGGAGATTACATTTTATGATTGAAGAAAGTTGAAGATAGTGGCGGACATTTTATGAGGATGAGAGTTGGCGGAGATTACATTTTATGATTGAAGGAAGTTGAAGAGAGTTGGCGGACATTTGATGAGCATTAGCGGAGATTACATTTTATGATTTAAGGAAGTTGAAGATAGTGGCGGACATTTTATGAGGATGAGAGTTGGCGGTGATTACATTTTATGATTGAAGGAAGTTGAAGATAGTTGGCGGACATTTTCTGATGATGAGAGTTGGCGGAGATTACATTTTATGATTGAAGGAAGTTGAAGAGAATCGGCGGACATTTTATGATGATGAGAGTTGGCGGAGATTACATTTATGATTGAAGGAAGTTGAAGAGAGTTGGCGGACATTTTTGATCATGAGTTAGCGGAGATTACATTTTATGATTAAGGAAGTTGAAGATAGTTGGCGGACATTTTATGAGGATGAGAGTTGGCGGAGATTACATTTTATGATTGATGAAAGTTGAAGAAAATTGGCGGACATTTTATGATGATGAGAGTTGGCGGTGATTACATTTATGATTGAAGGAAGTTGAAGATAGTTGGCGGACATTTTATGAGGATGAGAGTTGGCGGGATTACATTTTATGATTGAAGAAGTTGAAGAGAATCGGCGGACATTTTATGATGATGAGAGTTGGCGGAGATTACATTTTATGATTGAAGGAAGTTGAAGAGAGTTGGCGGCCTTTTTATGATCATGAGAATTAGCGGAGATTACATTTTATGATTTAAGGAAGTTGAAGAGTTGGCGGACATTTTATGAGGATGAGAGTTGGCGGAGATTACATTTTATGATTGAAGAAGTTGAAGAGAATTGGCGGACATTTTATGAGATGAGAGTTGGCGGTGATTACATTTATGATTGAAGGAAGTTGAAGATAGTTGGCGGACATTTTATGAGGATGAGAGTTGGCGGAGATTACATTTTATGATTGAAGAAAGTTGAAGAGTTGGCGGACATTTTATGAGGATGAGAGTTGGCGGAGATTACATTTTATGATTGAAGAAGTTGAAGATAGTTGGCGGACATTTTATGAGGATGAGAGTTGGCGGAGATTACATTTTATGATTGAAGGAAGTTGAAGAGAGTTGGCGGACATTTTCTGATCATGAGATTAGCGGAGATTACATTTTATGATTTAAGGAAGTTGAAGATAGTTGGCGGACATTTTATGAGGATGAGAGTTGGCGGTGATTACATTTATGATTGAAGGAAGTTGAAGATAGTTGGCGGACATTTTATGAGATGAGAGTTGGCGGAGATTACATTTTATGATTGAAGGAAGTTGAAGATAGTTGGCGGACATTTTATGATGATGAGAGTTGGCGGTGATTACATTTTATGATTGAAGAAAGTTGAAGAGATCGGCGGACATTTTATGATGATGAGAGTTGGCGGAGATTACATTTTATGATGAAGGAAGTTGAAGATAGTTGGCGGACATTTATGAGGATGAGAGTTGGCGGAGATTACATTTTATGATTGAAGAAGTTGAAGAGAATCGGCGGACATTTTATGATGATGAGAGTTGGCGGAGATTACATTTTATGATTGAAGGAAGTTGAAGAGAGTTGGCGGACATTTTTGATCATGAGCATTAGCGGAGATTACATTTTATGATTTAAGGAAGTTGAAGATAGTTGGCGGACATTTTATGAGGATGAGAGTTGGCGGAGATTACATTTTATGATTGAAGAAGTTGAAGAGACGGCGGACATTTTATGATGATGAGAGTTGGCGGAGATTACATTTTATGATTGAAGGAAGTTGAAGATAGTTGGCGGACATTTTATGATCATGAGAATTAGCGGAGATTACATTTTATGATTTAAGGAAGTTGAAGAGAATCGGCGGACATTTTGATGATGAGAGTTGGCGGAGATTACATTTTATGATTGAAGGAAGTTGAAGAGAGTTGGCGGACATTTTCTGATGATGAGAGTTGGCGGAGATGACATTTTCTGATGATGAGAGTTGGCGGAGATTACATTTTATGATGATGAGAGTTGGCGGAGATTACATTTTATGCTTAATGGAAGTTGAAGAGAGTTGGCGGACATTTATGATGATGAGAGTTGGCGGAGATGACATTTTATGATTGAAGGAAGTTGAAGAGAATTGGCGGACATTTATGATGATGAGAGTTGGCGGAGATTACATTTTATGATTGAAGAAAGTTGAAGAGTTGGCGGACATTTTATGATGATGAGAGTTGGCGGTGATTACATTTTATGATTGAAGGAAGTTGAAGATAGTTGGCGGACATTTTATGAGGATGAGAGTTGGCGGAGATTACATTTTATGATTGAAGGAAGTTGAAGAGAATCGGCGGACATTTTATGATGAGAGTTGGCGGAGATTACATTTTATGATTGAAGGAAGTTGAAGAGAGTTGGCGGACATTTTCTGATGATGAGAGTTGGCGGAGATTACATTTTCTGATGATGAGAGTTGGCGGAGATTACATTTTATGATGATGAGAGTTGGCGGAGATTACATTTTATGCTTAATGGAAGTTGAAGAGTTGGCGGACATTTTTGATGATGAGAGTTGGCGGAGATGACATTTTCTGATGATGAGAGTTGGCGGAGATTACATTTATGCTTAAAGGAAGTTGAAGAGAGTTGGAGGACATTTTCTGATGATGAGAGTTGGCGGAGATTACATTTTATACTGTGTCGACTAAAATTTTTATTTTAATTTATCAATTTTTATATTTTCAAAAGCTATTTGTTGAAAGAGATAAAACAATAGCGGAAAAATGAGCTTTGGAATATGAATAGGAGAAAAAAATTTTTCAATGAGTGTCCTCCGATGACTAATGAAGGGGATATGGAAAATTTGGGGGGTGAATTTCAATAAAGCGAGTGGAATGGTAGGCTATTAGAGAATGAGAAGCATCAATCATTTGACACCTGAAGATGAATAGAGAATGTATTTACCGATTGTCGAGACGATTGTTGCGGCGAAATGAAAACTTCCGGCGTAGTCCATTTGGGCTTAGTCGAGTTTGAAATTAAATTTTCCAAAATTTCCTTCTGTTCGTCGGTTATGTTGGGTATAAGTTTGAGATATGAGGCGAGTTCGGGTTCGGGTTCGTGTTCTAGAAATTGAAAAAGAAGCGCTCCCGCCGACATATAAGCGAGAAGGAGGCCGGCGAGAAGGAGGAGACGAGCGTTCTCCTCGCCGAGCCACCGCCAGACCATCACATCACAGCTCGGAGGCGGCACTGCTCTTCCAACGGACCGACAACATCCCCCCACCCGATACCGCCCCACCGTCGGGGTAAACATCCGCACCCCCACTATTATTAATTATCCACCAAGAATTCCGAAAAATATGTAAAGTCATCCGTCTCTATAATACCTGAACGTCGGTGTCACGTTTTTCATTAAGCCCGACCGGCGCCTTTTACAATCCTCGACAAACTTGGGATTAATCTAAAAAGTTCATCCACCGTACATAAGTGCCCATACTTAGCGACTTGTTTACTCCCAACAACTTTTAATTACTCTTGGTTTACCTGATTGTTTCTGTCAACTCTTTAGTTTTGACAGTGTTGGGCGTTATCGTAATCGCAATTACGATTGTAATCGCAAGTTTCTTAATTACGATTACGATTACAATTATAATCGTAATAACTTGCGATTACAAATTGCGATTACGATTACGCCAAACGCGTAATCGTATTTTCGTTAGCGTTTACGGCTCGTATATTCAATCTCAGTAAAAATGTCATATACGAGCCGTAAACGCTAACGAAATACGATTACGCCCGTAATTGCTGAAAAAAAAAATGCGATTACGACCGTAATCGAAGAAAAAAATACGATTACGATTTTAATCGCAAAAAAATACGATTATAATGGTAATCGCAGAAAAAAATACAATTACGATTGTAATCGCAGAAAAAAATACGATTATAATGGTAATCGCAGAAAAAAAATACAATTACGATTGTAATCGCAGAAAAAAATACGATTACGATTTTAATCGCAAACAAATACGATTATAATAAAAAAAACAAATACTAGTCTGGAGCTGGCCCGACGGGAACTTCCTTAAAGAGAAGTATCTATATAGGAGGGGGAAGTATATGGGAGGAGAAGTATAACGGAGTGGGAAGTATGTGGGAGGGAAAGTATAACGGAGGGGGAAGTATGACGGAGTAGGAAGTATAATATGGGAGGGGAAGTATAACGGAGGGGGAAGTATAACGAACGGGGAAGTATAACGGAGGGGAAAGTATAAGGAAGGGGAAAGTATAACAGAGGGGGAAGTATAATGGAGGGGGAAGTATAAGGGAACGAAAGTATAAAGGAAGGGGATGTAGTAGGGAGGGAAAGTATAAAGGAGAATTTTCCAAGTTAGTTTTTTCGAAAAATTTTTCGGTTTTTTTTTTTTTTTTTTTTTTTTTTTTTTTTTTTTTTTTTTTTTTTTTTTTTTTTTTCGAAAAATTTATAAGTTCTTTTTTTCGAAAAATGTTCTAAGTTTTTTTGTCTGAAAAAAAATATTTTTTTTTTTCAAAAAATTTTCAAAGTTTTTTCGAAAAATTTTCCGTTTTTTTTTTTGAAAAATTTTTTAAGTTCTTTTTTTCAAAAAATTTTTTGTTTTACCTTTTTTTTTTTCAAAAAATTTGCTAAGTTTTTTTGTCAAAAAAAAAATTTTTCAAAGTTTTTTCGCAAAATTTTCCGGGTTTTCCTTTTTTTTTTTTTTTTTTTTTTTTTTTTTTTTTTTTTTTTTTTTTTTTTTTTTTTTGGAAAAATTTTCCGGGTTTTCCTTTTTTTTTTTTTTTTTTTTTTCGAAAAATTTTCCGGGTTTTTCTTTCTTTCTTTTTTTTTTTTTTCGAAAAATTTTACAAGTTCTTTTTTCGAAAAATTTTTTAAGTCTCAAGGTAGAAATAATGGGCTCTTTGGCCTAGGGATGTGCCTCTCGTAAAGGGTAGAAGTACGAAATTTCTCCCTACTAATAAAAATAGTAATTAAAAAGTGGCAATTTTTTTGCACCAAAAATTCTTAAAAAATATAAGGAGTAATTGGTGAAAATTTGGTGAAAATCGGATTAACGGTTCGGCCGCAGCGAATTTTTTAAAATTTCAAACAGACATATCTCCGCCATTTTTTCGAAATTCAAAAATCGCCCTCGTCATATTCTTCTTCACCGGCTAAAGAAATTTTTGTAAAAATTTGGTGAAAATCGGATGAAAACTGTGGCGTAAAGTGTTCCGGAAAAAATGCTACGGAGTGCCGGACGGCGTGCCGGACGGCCGGCCGGACGGCCGGCCGGACGGCCGGCCGGCCGGCCGGAACCACAGACAAAGTTGAGATCGGTAAAGATCAATATTCGATTTTACCTCCGGACCCGGAAGACCCCTCCCCAAAAACCCGACATGGAGGGTATCACAATAACTTCTTTAAGGAAGTTAATACGATTACGATTTTAATCGCAAACAAATACGATTATAATGGTAATCGCAGAAAAAAATACAATTACGATTGTAATCGCAGAAAAAAGTTCCGGTTTGAAGAGCTTCCAACGATAACTTCCTCAAGGATACAGGAGGAGGAAGTATTAAGTAGGAGAACTAAATTTTTGTAAAAGTTGTGAAATAAATTTGGTGGGTATCGCAGTAAGTCTTGAGGAAGTTAGAAATTTTAGGTATTTTTTGTTGTTCGTTTTCTGTTTTTTGAAAAAAAAAAAAATAAAAATTAAGTACCTAATAAATCGCCATTTTATTTTCCGTTAAAAAATTTCTTGAGGAAGTTAAAAAAAAAAAAAAAAAAATTATTTTGAAAATTTTATATCAAGGTAGAAATTCAGTACGGTTAGCCAAAGAGAGGCCGCCCTCGAGCGGCGAAGTGACTCACATTTCTGCCTAGAAAAATTATTAAGTAAAAAAAATTTTGGAAAATTAAAATTTTAAAAACATGGAAAATTTTTAAATAATTCAAGGAATGTTTAGTGAAAATTTGGTGAAGATCGGACCAACAGTACGCCCACAGCGCTCATTTTAAATCTTTGAACAGTCATATCTCCGCCATTTTGAAAAATTTCGAAAAAAGCTCTCGTCATTTTCAAGATTTCTGTGAAAGGAAGCTTGTGTATAAATTTGGTGAAGATCGGATGAAAATTGCGGCCGTGAAGTGTTCCGGAAAAAAGTGGCGACGGACGGCCGGACGGCCGGACGGCCGGCACCACAGACAAAGTCAGGATCGGCAAAGATCACTTATCAGATTTATCCTACGGGGTCTGGAAGACCCTTTTCTAGTAACAGGGGGTCGGAGGGTATCACAGTAACTTCTTGAGGAAGTTAAAATACGATTATAATGGTAATTGCAGAAAAAAAGTTCCGGTTTGAAGAGCTTCCAACGATAACTTCCTCAAGGATACAGGAGGAGGAAGTATTAAGTAGGAGAACTAAATTTTTGTAAAAGTTGTGAAATAAATTTGGTGGGTCGCAGTAAGTCTTGAGGAAGTTAGAAATTTTAGGTATTTTTTGTTGTTCGTTTTCTGTTTTTTGAAAAAAAAAAAAATAAAAATTAAGTACCTAATAAATCGCCATTTTTTTCCGTTAAAAAAATTCTTGAGGAAGTTAAAAAAAAAAAAAAAAAAATTATTTTGAAAATTTTATATCAAGGTAGAAATTCAGTACGGTTAGCCAAAGAGAGGCCGCCCTCGAGCCGGCGAAGTGACTCACATTTCTGCCTAGAAAAATTATTAAGTAAAAAAAATTTTGGAAAATTAAAATTTTAAAAACATGGAAAATTTTTAAATAATTCAAGGAATGTTTAGTGAAAATTTGGTGAAGATCGGACCAACAGTACGCCCACAGCGCTCATTTTAAATCTTTGAACAGTCATATCTCCGCCATTTGAAAAATTTCGAAAAAAGCTCTCGTCATTTTCAAGATTTCTGTGAAAGGAAGCTTGTGTATAAATTTGGTGAAGATCGGATGAAAATTGCGGCCGTGAAGTGTTCCGGAAAAAGTGGCGACGGACGGCCGGACGGCCGGACGGCCGGACGGCCGGACGGCCGGCACCACAGACAAAGTCAGGATCGGCAAAGATCACTTATCAGATTTATCCTACGGGGTCTGGAAGACCCTTTTCTAGTAACAGGGGGTCGGAGGGTATCACAGTAACTTCTTGAGGAAGTTAATACAATTACGATTGTAATCGCAGAAAATAAATACGATTACGATTTTAATCGCAGAAAAAAATACGATTTTAATGGTAATTGCAAAAAAAAACAATTAGGATTGTAATCGCAGAAAAAAATACGATTACGATTTTAATCGCAGAAAAAAAATATGATTATAATGGTAATCGCAGAAAAAATACGATTATAATGGTAATCGCAGAAAAAAAATACAATTACGATTGTATTCGCAAAAAAAAATACGATTACGATTGTAATCGTTAAAAAAATGCGATTACAATCGTAATCGCTGAAAAAAATACGAATACGATTGTAATCGTAATCGGAATCGTAATTAAGAAACTTGCGATTACAATCGTAATTAAGAAACTTGCGATTACAATCGTAATTAAGAAACTTGCGATTACAATCGTAATTAAGAAACTTGCGATTACAATCGTAATTAAGAAACTTGCGATTACAATCGTAATTAAGAAACTTGCGATTACAATCGTAATTAAGAAACTTGCGATTACAATCGTAATTAAGAAACTTGCGATTACAATCGTAATTAAGAAACTTGCGATTACAATCGTAATTAAGAAACTTGCGATTACAATCGTAATCGTAATCGCGACTACGATTACGATTACGCCCAACACTGAGTTTTGACCCAATTTTGAAGGAGACGCTTCAACAACTGGCACTTGTCTCGGGCGGATGTTCCTGACGAGCCAAAAATGTTTCTGCACAATGCAGGAGATTCTCAGAAAGTCTATAATCTTCCTACTGGGCTTAGAACAGTGATTCTCTGGGGGCGCTGAGAAGTTACTGTGAGGCATTATGCAGGTATTATTAAATTAACGGGCGGTTAACTTTTTGCCCTGCTTAACGGGCTCGTCAAATTTTTTAACGGGCGGTTAAGTTTTTGCCCTTTACTTAACGGGCCGGTTAACATTTTTTCGGGCGGTCTTTGGGTGATAGGGGGGAAATGGCTAAGTGTCCAGCCATGGCATGGAGGCGATAGCGAGAGTCCTTTTTTTTAAATTTAATTTTATTGCCGTCCGTTAAGTAAAGGGCAAAAACTTAACCGCCCGTTAAAAAGTTAACCGGTCCGTTAAATAAAGGGCAAAACTTAACCGCCCGTTGAAAAATTTAACCAGCCCGTTAAGTAAAGGGCAAAAACTTAACCGCCCGTTAAAAAGTTGACCGGTCCGTTAAATAAAGGGCAAAACTTAACCTCCCGTTAAAAATTTAACCAGCCCGTTAAGTAAAGGGCAAAATGTTAAACGCCCGTAAAAATGTTAACCGGCCCGTTAAGTAAAGGGCAAAAACTTAACCCCGTTAAAAAATTTAACCAGCCCGTTAAGTAGGGCAAAAAGTTAACCGCCCGTAAAAATGTTAACCGGCCCGTTATGTAAAGGGCAAAAACTTAACCGCACGTTAAAAATTTGACCAGCCCGTTAAGTAGGGCAAAAAGTTAACCACCCGTTAAAATTTTAACCCGCCAGTTAAATAAAGGGCATAAATTTAACCGGCCCATTAAGTAAAGGGCAAAAACATAACCGCCCTGTTACAAAATTTAACCGACTCGTTAAGAAAAGGGCAAAAACTTAACCTCCCATTAAAAAATTTAACCGGCCCGTTAAGTAAAGGGCAAAAAGTAACCGCCCGTAAAAATGTTAACCGGCCCGTTAAGTAAAGGGCAAAAACTTAACCGCCCGTTAAAAAATTTAACCAGCCCGTTAAGTAGGGCATAAAGTTAACCGCCCGTTAAAAATTTAACCGGCCCGTTAAGTAAAGGGCAAAAATTTACCCGGCCCATTAAGTAATGTGTAAAAACCTAACCGGCCGTTAAAAAATTTAATCGGCCCGTTAAGTAAAGGGCAAAAACTTAACCGCCCATTAAAAAATTTAACCGGCCAGTTAAGTGAAGGGCAAAAACATAACCGCCCTGTTACAAATTTAACCGAATCGTTCAGTAAAGGGCAAAAATTTACCCGGCCCATTAAGTAAAGGGTAAAAACTTAACCGGCCGTTAAAAAATTTAACCAGCCCGTTAAGTAAAGGGCAAAAACTTAACCGCCCATTAAAAATTTAACCGGCCAGTTAAGTAAAGGGCATAAATTTAACCGGCCCATTAAGTAAAAAGCAAAAACATAACCGCCCTGTTACAAAATTTAACCGACTCGTTAAGTAAAGGGCAAAAACTTAACCTCCCATTTAAAGATTTAACCGGCCCGTTAAGTAAACGGCAAAAATTTAACCGACTGTTAAAAAAATTAACTGGTCTGCTAAGTTATTTTGTTCTTAAGTAGGGAAGGGGCAGCAAGTATTTTCCTCCTCTTAGGGTTTAAAGTTTGAAAGGACAAAATTTCACTTTTTTACGTTTAGGCGCAAATATTAGGTGTACAAAATGAAACTCGGCTAAAATCTACTACAAAATTCAAATTTACTTTGTCGCTGAGTTTCATTTTGAACACCTAATAAATAAAAATTGTAGGAAATTTAATTCTCTATAAATTTGTACTTAATTATTTTTTTCTAGGATGCACATTTTCGGAAAATAATTTTATTTTAAAATAAATTTATCTTGAAAACAGTGCGTCCTAGAGGAAAAATGAATAGAATAAATATTAAAGAGAATTGAATTTCCAACAGATTTATTTAGTGCATTTTTTCAATATCTGTAACGGTTTACGATTTACAAGCCTTTAAAAATAAACCTTCTTAATGGTTATACTTCAATAACCTTCTTACACGGAGAAAGTCAACTTTTGATGGACTTTAACGCCTAAAATGTTCAAAATTTTGAAAAAATGAACTACTAGGTGTACAAAATGAAACTCGGCAAAAATCTACAAAATTCAAATTTACCCTGTGTCTGAGTTTCATTTTGTACACCTAATAATAGACCTCAGATTTAAAAATATTCTAAAAAAATTGTTCTGCATTCTCCTGAAGAGGTTCTCGAAACTCCATTCCTCTGCGCTAAAGGCCCCAACCCGAGCCCCACATCAAGAAACTCGTATATAAATTCAAATTAAGAAAACACATAAATATTAAAAAACTGTCTCGTTTTGTGGTCCGGTGAAAATACTTGGGGATCAATGGATTTTTGAATTATTCAGTGGGAAAAGGTTTCTGTTGGTTGGCACTTCCGATAAATTTCCTAAACGAAATTACAGGGAAGAGTTTAATCTCGTTTCAGACTTCTGAGGTGTCGTCGACTTAGGAAGTTCAAATGCCCTTAAAACTTCCATGTTTATTTCACTTGGTGACTTTTCTTTCAGATTCATCCCCGAGTTCGATTTAAAATTGATTGTTCACTTGGCGGGGCGTCAGAACCCACCGGGAATATTTTAAACCCTTAAAAAATAGAGAGAAATAGGTACATTCTGAGCACGCCAGAAATAAAGGAACATCCTGGATAAACAAAAAACTTTTTAAAACCTTCAGAAACATCCTGGATACGGCAGAAACATGTTGGGGCTACCAGGAACATCCTGGATACGACAGAAACAGTAGGTACCTGCCAGGAATGTCCTGGATGCTTCAGAAACGTTTTGGATCTACCAGGATGATCCTGGGAACGACAGAAACATTTTCAAGCCGACAGGAACATCCTGGATGCATCAAAAACGTTTTGGAGTTGCCAGGAATATCCTGGATACGACAGAAACATTATGAAACATCCTGGATAGGACAGCAAAATTATGGAGCTACCAGGAATATCTTGGATACGCCAGAAACAGTATAAAGCTGCCAGGAACATCCTAGATGCTTCAGAAACATTTTGGATCTACCAGGAAGATCCTGGGAACGACAGAAGCATATTCAAGCAGACATTTTGGTGCTGCCAGGAAAATCCTGGATACGCCAGAAACAGTATGGTGCCGCCAGGAAATCCTGGATACGCCAGAAACAGTAGGTACCTGCCAGGAATATCCTGGATGCTTCAGAAACGTTTTGGATCTACCAGGAAGATCCTGGGAACGACAGAAACATTTTCAAGCCGATAGGAACATCCTGGATGCTTCAGAAACATTTTGGAGCTGCCAGGAAAATCCTGGATACGTCCGAGTCAGTATGGTGCCGCCAGGAAATCCTGGATACGCTAGAAACAGTATAAAGCTGCCAGGAATATCCTAGATGCTTCAGAAACATTTTGGAGCTGCCAGGAAGATCCTGGGAACCACAGAGACATTTTCAAGCCGACAGGAACATCCGGGATGCTTCAGAAACATTTTGGTGCTGCAAGGAAAATCCTGGATACGCCAGAAACAGTATGGTGCCGCCAGGAAATCCAGGATACGCCAGAAACATAAAGTACCTGCAAGGAATGTCCTGGATGCTTCAGAAAAATTTCGAGCTGCCAGGAAATCCTGATACGCCAGAAACAGTAGGAAGCTGCCAGGAATATCCTGGATGCTTCAGAGACATTTTGGAGCTGCCAGGAAAATCCTGGATACGCCCGAGACAGTATGGTGCCGCCAGGAAATGCTGAATACGCCAGAAACAGTATGAAGCTGCCAGGAACATCCTAGATGCTTCAGAAACATTTTGGATCTACCAGGAGTATCCTGGGAACGACAGGAACATTTTCAAGCCGACAGGAACATCCTGGATACGCCAGAAACAGTAGGAAGCTGCCAGGAAAATCCTGGAAACGCCAGAAAGAGTATAAAGCTGCCAGGAATATCCTGGATGCTTCAGAAACGTTTTGGATCTACCAGGAAGATCCTGGGAACCACAGAGACATTTTCAAGCCGACAGGAAAATCCGGGATGCTAAATGGGAAACATTTTGGTGCTGCCAGGAAAATCCTGGATACGCCAGAAACAGTATGGTGCCGCCAGGAAATCCAGGATACGCCAGAAACAGTAGGAACCTGCCAGGAATGTCCTGGATGCTTCAGAAACGTTTTGGATCTACCAGGAAGATCCTGGGAACCACAGAGACATTTTCAAGCCGACAGGAAAATCCGGGATGCTAAATGGGAAACATTTTGGTGCTGCCAGGAAAATCCTGGATACGCCAGAAACAGTAGGTACCTGCCAGGAATGTCCTGGATGCTTCAGAAACGTTTTGGATCTACCAGGATGATCCTGGGAACGACAGAAACATTTTCAAGCCGACAGGAACATCCTGGATACGCCAGAAACAGTAGGAAGCTGCCAGGAAAATCCTGGATACGCCAGAAACAGTATAAAGCTGCCAGGAATATCCTGGATGCTTCAGAAACATTTTGGAGCTGCCAGGAAAATCCTGGATAGGCCCGAGACAGTATGGTGCCGCCAGGAAGTCCAGGATACGCCAGAAACAGTAGGTACCTGCCAGGAATGTCCTGGATGCTTCAGAAACATTTGGAGCTGCCAGGAAAATCCTGGATACGCCCGAGACAGTATGGTGCCGCCAGGAAATGCTGAATACGCCAGAAACAGTATGAAGCTGCCAGGAACATCCTAGATGCTTCAGAAACATTTGGATCTACCAGGAGTATCCTGGGAACGACAGGAGCATTTCAAGCCGACAGGAACATCCTGGATACGCCAGAAACAGTAGGAAGCTGCCAGGAAAATCCTGGATACGCCAGAAACAGTAGGTACCTGCCAGGAATATCCTGGATGCTTCAGAAACGTTTTTTGCAGCCAGGAAGATCCTGGGAACCACAGAGACATTTTCAAGCCGACAGGAACATCCGGGATGCTCAATGGGAAACATTTTGGTGCTGCGAGGAAAATCCTGGATACGCCAGAAACAGTATGGTGCCGCCAGGAAATCCAGGATACGCCAGAAACAGTAGGTACCTGCCAGGAATGTCCTGGATGCTTCAGAAACGTTTTGGATCTACCAGGATGATCCTGGGAACGACAGAAACATTTTCAAGCCGACAGGAACATCCTGGATACGCCAGAAACAGTAGGAAGCTGCCAGGAAAATCCTGGATACGCCAGAAACAGTATAAAGCTGCCAGGAATATCCTGGATGCTTCAGAAACATTTTGGAGCTGCCAGGAAAATCCTGGATAGGCCCGAGACAGTATGGTGCCGCCAGGAAGTCCAGGATACGCCAGAAACAGTAGGTACCTGCCAGGAATGTCCTGGATGCTTCAGAAACATTTTGGAGCTGCCAGGAAAATCCTGGATAGGCCCGAGACAGTATGGTGCCGCCAGGAAGTCCAGGATACGCCAGAAACAGTAGGTACCTGCCAGGAATGTCCTGGATGCTTCAGAAACATTTTGGAGCTGCCAGGAAAATCCTGGATACGCCCGAGACAGTATGGTGCCGCCAGGAAATGCTGAATACGCCAGAAACAGTATGAAGCTGCCAGGAACATCCTAGATGCTTCAGAAACATTTTGGATCTACCAGGAGTATCCTGGGAACGACAGGAGCATTTCAAGCCGACAGGAACATCCTGGATACGCCAGAAACAGTAGGAAGCTGCCAGGAAAATCCTGGATACGCCAGAAACAGTAGGTACCTGCCAGGAATATCCTGGATGCTTCAGAAACGTTTTTTGCAGCCAGGAAGATCCTGGGAACCACAGAGACATTTTCAAGCCGACAGGAACATCCGGGATGCTCAATGGGAAACATTTTGGTGCTGCGAGGAAAATCCTGGATACGCCAGAAACAGTATGGTGCCGCCAGGAAATCCAGGATACGCCAGAAACAGTAGGTACCTGCCAGGAATGTCCTGGATGCTTCAGAAACGTTTGGATTTACCAGGATGATCCTGGGAACGACAGCAACATTTTCAATCCGACAGGAACATCCTGGATACGCCAGAAACAGTATAAAGCTGCCAGGAATATCCTGGATGCTTCAGAAACATTTTGGAGCTGCCAGGAAAATCCTGGATAGGACAGAAACAATTTGTTGCTACCATTAATATCCTGGATACAACAGAAATATTTTAGAGCCGCCATTCTTTCTCTAATTAAAGTTGAAAGCGCGATGAGGCATAAGAGAATTGCGGTTATTTCCAATGGACTTTATTTCGATCTGTGGGGGAAGGAGTGAACATAAATTCCGGCCAGTGCTATTTCATCACTTGACTCCTCTGACAAGCCCGATAATGATGTCCCTAAGGCCTCCGCCCTTTAAGACCCCCTTTATTTTAAGTCGACGTCAGGTTTAAACTTTTACCCCCACAATCCCAGCTTCTCGGCTCTTAAAGGTCAATTCTTATTAACCGAGTAAATTATTTGGGAAATTAATATTTTAGCGTTGAGTTTTTTTTTAAAAGAAATTTTCGCTGAAAAGGAAAGCCATTGGGATTAGGAATCGGGTCAAACACCCCCGCTCTTTCTGACTCCCTAACCGGGAACATATCTTATCCGCCTCTTGGCCTACATGCTCGGAACAAAAATCAAATTCTACCCGGAGCCCTTTTATAATTTTTTTCTTAACTTTTTTGTTTATCCCGTTAACTTTGACAATGGATTTATGAAACTCGGCTAAAATCTACAAAATTCAAATTTACCCTGTGGCTGAGTTTCATTTTGCACACCTAATAAATAAAAATTGTAGGAAATTTAATTCTCTATAAATTTGTACTTAATTGTTTTTTCTAGGATGCACCATTTTCGGAAAATAATTTTTTTTAAAATAAGTTTATCTTGAAAACAGTGCGTCCAAGAGAAAAAATGAGTAGAATAAAAATTAAAGAGAATTGAATTTCCAACAGATTTTATTTATTGCATTTTTTCAATATCTGTAACGGTTTACGATTTACAAGCCTTTAAAAATTAACCTTCTTAAGGGTTATACTTCAATAACCTTCTTACACGGAGAAGGTCAACTTTTGATGGACTTTAACGCCTAAAATGTTCAAAATTTTGAAAAAATGAACGAATTAAGACTTGTAGGAAATTTGATTCTCTATAAATTTGCACTAAATTATTTTTTCTAGTATGCACCATTTTCGGAAAATAATTTTTCTTTATAAATTTATCTTGAAAACAGTGCGTCCTAGAGAAAAAATGAATAGAATAAAAATTAAAGAGAATTAAATTTCCAACAGATTTTATTTAGTGCATTTTTTCAATATCTGTAACGGTTTACGATTTACAAGCCTATAAAATTAACATTCTTAATGGTTATACTTCAATAACCTTCTTACACGGAGGTCAACTTTTGATGGACTTTAACGCCTAAAATGTTTAAAATTTTGAAAAAATGAACTACTAGGTGTACAAAATGAAACTCGGCTAAAATCTACAAAATTCAAATTTACCCTGTGGCTGAGTTTCATTTGTACACCTAATACTTAGTAGCTCCGAAGTATTTCTGGTATATCCAGGATGTTCTTAGTAGCTCCAAATGTTTTTGGGTATCCAGGATGTTCCTGGCGGCTCCAAAATGTTTTTTTCCCCCTTCTTTACGTATTAATATGAGGCGAAAATTCCAGAGAGTGACTTTTCTGTCGAGTTCGCCCTTAACAGAAAACTTTAAAATGCGAATATCTCGAAACTACGTTTTGTCGAGTTCGCCCTTCGTATCCGGAGCGCCTCATATGTACCCAGCTGTTCTTGGATGTGTCTGTGCGGGTTAAGAAAGTTCCTAAATAAAGTCCATTAGAAAATAACCGCAATTCTCATCGACCGCTTTTCGAATTTGAACTTAAAATAGAAAAAGAAAGAGAATGCGTATAAATGCGGAAATATGAACAAATGTTCCGTTTATCATGTTTGTTTGACACGTCTAAAAATTTCCAAGGGCTTTTATTTTTTATTTTTCCTCAGCGCATTTTCTGGTTCTCGGAGTGAAATAGTTATTGGGCTTCAACCGGAGAGAAAAGGCGAGGACCGGGTTAACAGCTCCAATCTAATTACAAGGGTTTCCCACCGCCCTACCGCCTCCTAACTATTCTCTACTTTTACCCTAATTGCCAAACTCCGGAGGACACTCACCGAGGATATCGCCGGACATAATCTTCGATTGTATCATCAACTTTTAGAACTCGAGGACCCAATTTTAACGGATTTTACCTAGTTTTCGCAGTATTTTGACCAAGACTCCTTATCAACGGTCAATAAACATCGATTTAACCGGGACTTAAGGAGTTTTCCAAGTATTATAGTTCATTTTTTCAAACTTTTGAACATTTTAGGCGTTAAAGTCCATCAAAAGTTGACCTTCTCAGTGTAAGAAGGTTATTGAAGTATAACCGTTAAGAAGGTTAATTTTTAAAGGCTTGTAAATCGTAAACCGTTACAGATATTGAAAAAATGCACTAAATAAAATCTGTTGGAAATTTAATTCTCTTTAAATTTTATTCTATTCATTTTTCTCTAGGACGCACTGTTTTCAAGATAAATTTATTTTAAAAAAAATTATTTTCCGATAATGGTGCATCCTAAAAAAAATAATTAAGTACAAATTTATAGAGAATTAAATTTCCTACATGTTTTATTTAGTTCATTTTTTCAAAATTTTAAACGTTTTAGGCGTTAAAGTCCATCAAAAGTTGACCTTCTCCGTGTAAGAAGGTTATTGAACTATAACCATTAAGAAGGTTAATTTTTAAAGGCTTGTAAATCGTAAACCGTTACAGATATTGAAAAAATGCACTAAATAAAATCTGTTGGAAATTTAATTCTCTATAATTTTTATTCTATTCATTTTTTCTCTAGGAAGCACTGTTTTCAAGATAAAATTAAAAAAAAATTATTTTCCGAAAATGGTGCATCCTAGAAAAAATAATTAAGTGCAAATTTATAGAAAATTAAATTTCCTACAATTTTTATTTATTAGGTGTACAAAATGAAACTCAGCCACAGGGTAAATTTGAATTTTGTAGATTTTAGCCGAGTTTCATTTTGTACACCTAATATTTCGAAAACCGTTAGATTTAGAAGGTTAAAAATTTAGACACTTTAGAATCGCCTTTAAAAGATCATTCCAAAAGTAGGTAATTTAGCGCAATCGGTTCAGCCGTTCTGGAGATATCGCCATTTAAATTTTGAGAGAAAAAAATTCCACTTTTTGTATTTTCTTGATTCAACTTTAAGTCCAAAACTTCGATTATTCTGCTTTCCTGGCTCGATCATCTGTCATCTTACGGCTCCATTAGAATACAAATGTTCAAAATTTACCCTGTGGCTGAGTTTCATTTGTACACCTAATAAATAAAAATTGTAGGAAATTTAATTTTCTATAAATTTGTTCTTAATTATTTTTTTCTAGGATGCACCATTTTCGGAAAGTAATTTTTTTAAAATAAATTTATCTTGAAAACAGTGCGTCCTAGAGAAAAAATGAATAGAATAAAAATTAAAGAGAACTAAATTTCCAACAGATTTTAGTTAGTGCATTTTTTCAATATCTGTAACGGTTTACGATTTACAAGCCTTTAAAAATTAACCTTCTTAATGGTTATACTTCAATAACCTTCTTACACGGAGAAGGTCAACTTTTGATGGACTTTAACGCCTAAAATGTTCAAAATTTTGAAAAAATGAACTACTAGGTGTACAAAATGAAACTCGGCTAAAATCTACAAAATTCAGACTGTGGCTGAG
Source organism: Orius insidiosus (assembly GCA_014119065.1). Taxonomy (NCBI): domain Eukaryota; kingdom Metazoa; phylum Arthropoda; class Insecta; order Hemiptera; family Anthocoridae; genus Orius; species Orius insidiosus. The sequence continues at coordinate 28,448 of JACGAQ010000261.1, forward strand.
TTTCATTTTGTACACCTAATAATTTGACAGGAGCTCCCTCGTCTCCGTTGTGATGAAGGACAAAAACGGCGAAACCGACGTCTTGTGGGTTTTATTTTTTTATTTATTTTTATTATTCTTTGCTAGGTTTGAAAGTAATTCTGAGAATTCGAGAGGTTAGCTTCGGGAGAGCTTAACGGGTCAGCTTTTAACGGTGATTAATGCTCCTCCGCTCTTGGAATTAGGATCTAAAAATGTCAGGATCGAGGTCACAACCCGCAAATGAACGTCTTCAAAAAGATTAAACCAAGATTTAATAATAAAAATTTTAGAAAAAATCCTCAAGAACGTAGATTTCTTAGCATTTTAATTAAAGTCTTGTAGGTCTTCATCCTAGGCGAAGAATAGTAGACCCAACGACACATGTACAACCTTTATTTCATAACCTTTATTAAACTTAATTATTAGGTGTACAAAATGAAACTCAGCCACAGGGTAAATTTGAATTTTGTAGATTTTAGCCGCGTTTCATTTTGTACACCTAGTAGTTCATTTTTTTTCAAAATTTTAAATATTTTAGGCGTTAAAGTCCATCAAAAGTTGACCGTCTCCGTGTAAGAAGGTTATTGAAGTATAACCATAAAGAAGGTTAATTTTTAAAGGCTTGTAAATCGTAAACCGTTACAGATATTGAAAAAATGCACTAAATAAAATCAGTTGGAAATTAATTCTCTTTAATTTTATTCTATTAGTTTTTTCTCTAGGACGCACTGTTTTCAAGATAAAGGCTATAGTTATTAATTTTACTTCATAAAAAAAAAAAAAAAAAAGAAAAAAAATTACATATGAAAAATTACAATAACATTTTACAGATGTTAAAAATTAAACAAAATGAAATAAATCATATTATAATTTATAACTTAACTAATTTGTTCCAACCGCAGTTTGAAACGGGTTTGTGGAGCATGCCAGAAGGATTTTGAAGTCATATTTCACGTTGAAACCCTTCTGCGCATGCTCCAGGAGTTTCAAACTGCGGTGGAACAAAGCTTTATTTCAAATAAATCCCTCGCTTTTATAAATTAATCGATATTATAAAATGAATCGATAAACTCGATAATTCTACGGTAGTTAAAACCGTCAAATTTGACGTGAAACCCTTTTGCGCATCCTCCAGAAGTTTCAAACTGCGGTTGGAACAAAGCGTTATTTCAAATAAATCCCTCGCTTTTATAAAATAATCGATATTATAAAATGAATCGATAAATTCGATAATTCAACGGTAGTTAAAACCATCAAATTTGACGTTGAAACCCTCTTGCGCATGCTCCAGAAGTTTCAAACTGCGATTGGAACAATGCGTATTTCAAATAAATCCCTCGCTTTTATAAAATAATCGATATTATAAAATGAATGGATAAATTCGATAAATCTACGGTAGTTAAAACCGTCAAATTTGACGTTGAAACCCTCTTGCGCATGCTCCAGAAGTTTCAAACTGCGATTGGAACAATGCGTTATTTCAAATAAATCCCTCGCTTTTATAAAATAATCGATATTATAAAATGAATCGATAAATTCGATAATTCTACAGTAGTTAAAACCGTCAAATTTGACGTTGAAAACCTTTTGCGCATGCTCCAGAAGTTTCAAACTGCGGTTGGAACAAAGCGTTATTTCAAATAAATCCCTCGCTTTTATAAAATAATCGATATTATAAAATGAATCGATAAACTCGATAATTCTACGGTAGTTAAAACCGTCAAATTTGACGTGAAACCCTTTTGCGCATCCTCCAGAAGTTTCAAACTGCGGTTGGAACAAAGCGTTATTTCAAATAAATCCCTCGCTTTTATAAAATAATCGATATTATAAAATGAATCGATAAATTCGATAATTCAACGGTAGTTAAAACCATCAAATTTGACGTTGAAACCCTCTTGCGCATGCTCCAGAAGTTTCAAACTGCGATTGGAACAATGCATTATTTCAAATAAATCCCTCGCTTTATAAAATAATCGATATTATAAAATGAATGGATAAATTCGATAAATCTACGGTAGTTAAAACCGTCAAATTTGACGTTGAAACCCTTTTGCGCATCCTCCAGAAGTTTCAAACTGCGGTTGGAACAAAGCGTTATTTCAAATAAATCCCTCGCTTTTATAAAATAATCGATATTATAAATGAATCGATAAATTCGATAATTCTACGGTAGTTAAAACAGTCAAATTTGACGTTTTGCGCATCCTCCAGAAGTTTCAAACTGCGGTTGGAACAAAGCGTTATTTCAAATAAATCCCTCGCTTTATAAAATAAAATAATCGATAAAATGAATCGATAAATTCGATAATTCTACGGTTATGCGAAAAACGGTTAAAACGTCCTTGTTGATAAGTGAGTGGGCGGAGTTTTAAAAATTCAAAAGGCAAAAAGGATCAAGAAGTTGAAGTGCCCGTTAAAATCTCAAGTGGTTTCCAGGTGTTTTAGGATGTCTGAATTTCTTAGTTTTTAAACGCTTTTTCTACGATGTCTTCACGTCTCGAAGATTACGAAGTTCTCGACGTTATCGGCCGAGGGACTTTCGGAATTTGCTATAAAGTCAGGTCGAAAGTCGACCAGGGGATTTTCGTCTGGAAAGCCGTCGATTATGGGAAACTGAGCGAAGAAACAAAAAAGTAATTGATCATCTGAGTGTTTTTCGTTAAGTTGGTTGCTTTGTACATTTTCGGTTTTTCCCTTCTATCTTGAAAACCGTCGCTCAAAACGAAAAAATGTCTTAAGTAAAAGTTGTAGCTACGGAAATTTACTACATAAAATATTAATTAGTTTTTTCCGTCAGAGCAATATTTTAGGAGATATGAAGGTTTTAAGTTTTCAGACAGGCTCTGTAGGATTATTAGTTTTAACCTCATAACTCCTTAAATATTGCTCTTACGCAAATAATGAATAAAGAAATTTTGTAGGAAAACTTTGTACCTACAACTTTTACTTATGACATTTTTCGTTTTGAGCAACGGTTTCCGAGATATAAGGGAAAAACCAAAAACCATTGTTAACAACGAAAAATTTGCAAAGCAACCAACTTAATACTTCCATATCTCCTAAAGTATTGCTCTAACGGAAAAAACTAATAAGATATTTATGTAGTAAATTTCAGTACCTACAACTTTTACTTAGGACATTTTTTCGTTTTGTGCTATGGTTTCCGAGATAGAAGGGAAAAACCGAAAACCGTTGTTAACAACGAAAATTTGCAAAGCAACCAACTTAAATACTTCCATATCTCCTAAAGTATTGCTCTAACGGAAAAAACTAATAAGATATTTTATGTAGTAAATTTCAGTACCTACAACTTTTACTTAGGACATTTTTTCGTTTTGTGCTATGGTTTCCGAGATAGAAGGAAAAACCGAAAACCGTTGTTAACAACGAAAAATTTGCAAAGCAACCAACTTAAATACTTCCATATCTCCTAAAGTATTGCTCTAACGGAAAAAACTAATAAGATATTTATGTAGTAAATTTCAGTACTACAACTTTTACTTAGGACATTTTTCGTTTGTGCTATGGTTTCCGAGATAGAAGGGAAAAACCGAAAACCGTTGTTAACACGAAAAATTTGCAAAGCAACCAACTTAAATACTTCCATATCTCCTAAAGTATTGCTCTAACGGAAAAAACTAATAAGATATTTTATGTAGTAAATTTCAGTACCTACAACTTTTACTTAGGACATTTTTTCGTTTTGTGCTATGGTTTCCGAGATAGAAGGGAAAAACCGAAAACCGTTGTTAACAACGAAAAATTTGCAAAGCAACTCACTTAAAAACCATCATACCTCCTTAAATAATCTTTATTTTTTAGAATTGGTGTCTGAAGTAAACCTTTTGAGCTGCCTCAATCATCCTAATATCGTTAAATATTACAATCGAATTTTGCATGTAGAAACCACCACCCTGTATATAATTACTGAATGGTGCCAAGGTGGTGATTTGTCTTCCTTGATAAAATCTAAAAAGAGGTACCTTTGGCTCATTGTATTCAGAAATGCATAAATATGAATACTGTTTTTTTTTTAGCTTGGGGCAATTTCTTGAGGAAGATTTCATCTGGCGAGTACTTTATCAAGTTTCAAAAGCGATACAGGTCTGCCACACGAAATTGGTTGGATTTACGGTTCTTCACCGCGATATAAAACCAGCGAATGTTTTTCTCGACCGATTCGGAAACGCCAAACTTGGCGATTTCGGTTTGGCGCAAGTGGAGAAGGAGGAAAACCAAGTCGCCGCAATCGTCGGAACTCCATTTTATTTAAGTCCTGTAATACTTCTAATTTATTACTCGCTTCTGATTTTTCCTCACTTTTTTAGGAATTGGTTAAAGGACATCGGCATTCTCGAAAATCGGATATTTGGGCTCTGGGTTGTCTCGTTTATGAAATGTGCTCTTTAGAACCACCTTTTACTGGTGCTCATCTCAAAGAACTTCGAAACAACATAAAAATTGGAAAGTACGTATTATGTGGTAAAAGTTTCACCATTTTGTGGTGGAGCGAGGGTGGAGAAGGATGTCGCAAAGCGGTTTTTGTCAGTTTTTATCAATATCTCTAAAACTATTATGTTTAGCCCAAAAATTGTTAAGTACAAAAATAATCTTCATTAAATTTCCAACAAAAAGTATTTAGCACATAATTTTGCTAAGTGGACGGTTTTGGAGTTATGAAAGTTTTTCAAGATATTTGAGAATGTCATAAAGCGGTTTTTGTCAGTTTTTATCAAATATCTCAAAAACTATTATGTTTAGCCCAAAAATTGTTAAGTACAAAAATAATCTTCATTAAATTTCCAACAAAAAGTATTTAGCACATAATTTTGCTAAAGTGTAAGGTTTTGAAGTTATGAAAGTTTTTCAAGATATTTCAAGACGTCCAGCGTCCTTCTCCGCCCAAAATCAACTTTTACCGCTTTTGAAAGTATTTATTTTAATTTAAACTTTAAACATGTCTATTGAGTGGTAAATATTTGCACCATTTATGGTGGAGAAGGTTGTCTAAAAGCGGTTTTTGTCAGTTTTTATCAAATATCTCAAAAACTAATAGGTTTAGCCCAAAAATAGTTAAGTTCAAAAATAATCTTCATTAAATTTCCAACAAAAAGTATTTCGCTCATAATTTTGCTAAAGTGGACGGTTTTGGAGTTACGAAAGTTTTTCGAGATATTTGAGAATGTCAAAAAGCGGTTTTTGTCAGTTTTTATCAATATCTCAAAAACTAATAGGTTTAGCCCAAAATAGTTAAGTTCAAAAATAATCTCATTAAATTTCCAACAAAAAGTATTTAGCACAATTTTGCTAAAGTGGACGGTTTTGGAGTTACGAAAGTTTTTCGAGATATTTGAGAATGTCAAAAAGCGTGTCAGTTTTTATCAAATATCTCAAAAACTAATAGGTTTAGCCCAAAAATAGTTAAGTTCAAAAATAATCTTAAAAATTTCCTACAAAAAGTATTTAGCACATAATTTTGCTAAAGTGGACGGTTTTGGAGTTACGAAAGTTTTTCGAGATATTTCAGAATGTCAAAAAGCGGTTTTTGTCAGTTTTTATCAAATATCTCAAAAACTAATAGGTTTAGCCCAAAAATAGTTAAGTTCAAAAATAATCTTCATTAAATTTCCAACAAAAAGTATTTAGCACATAATTTTGCTAAAGTGGACGGTTTTGGAGTTATGAAAGTTTTTCGAGATATTGAGAATGTCAAAAAGCGGTTTTTGTCAGTTTTTATCAAATATCTCAAAAACTAATAGGTTTAGCCCAAAAATAGTTAAGTTCAAAAATAATCTTCATTAAATTTCCAACAAAAAGTATTTAGCACATAATTTTGCTAAAGTGGACGGTTTTGAGTTACGAAAGTTTTTCAAGATATTTGAGAATGCCAAAAAGCGGTTTTTGTCACTTCTTATCAAATATCTCAAAACTATAGGTTTAGCCCAAAAATGTTAAGTTCAAAAATAATCTTCATTAAATTTCCAACAAAAAGTATTTAGCACATAACTTTGCTTAAGTGGACGGTTTTGGAGTTATGAAAGTTTTTTCATGATATTTCAGAAAAACTTATATAAACTGCTTTTGTCATCCTCTGCCCAAAATGAACTTTCTACTGCTTGATATGGGCAGCAGAACTTCTTTGGTCAGAACCTAATTGCACCATTTCTTTTAGGTACAAAGATTCCTTGCTTCTTTTCGAATAATTTGAAAAAGATGATTTCCTTTATGCTGAGTGTCAAACATGAATTTCGCCCGACAATTGAGATGATTCTGCATCATCCGATTGTCGTCATGAATATAAAATCGCCGAAAATGGAGGAATTGTGCTTGAAAACAGCGAATTTGAGTATGACCGACGCTGAAGAAGTTTCTTCACGGATGTTTAAAGGGAAGTGGCTTTCGAGGTTGGAAACTTTGAGAGAAAGGGAGGCAAAATTGAAGGAAAAAGAAGAAGGGATAGCCCATAAGAAAGGTCCCTTCTGAATAAAGAGAGACATCTGGCGATTTTAGAAAGGGAGGCGAGGGATCGTTTGGCTTTCGCTGAAGTTTACAACAGACGAAGAAAAAATCCGCAGCTTTCTGCGCGAGTACACGACCTCGATTTGACCGACGTTTCCGCTGATCCCGGCGACTCGCTTACCACCGTCGCCAGGCTTGACCCGAATCGTATTGCCCGACCTGGTTTCGCACGGAGCGCCTTCCAAAAATCAAAACGTGTCCACTTCCACGACAAAGAAAACATCGACCCTTTCATTGCCAGAAAACCGCAGAATCAAGAAAACATCATCGTCAAACCCATCAAAAAACCTGATAAACTTTCAAACTTATTCATTTCATTTAAATCTTTTATCTTTTAAACTTATCGTCCTATTTGTACCTGATTTAATATGTATTCAAATTTATATTAGAAAATAAAATTTATTTTGTTGAATTAGTCATTTTTCGTTGCTTCAACATAGTTTTTAACTTCCTTTAAGGGGATATGAGGATTTTAAGTTAATTGCTTTGTACATTTTTCGTTGTGAGCAACGCTTTTCGGTTTTTCCCTTCTATCTGGAAACCGTCGCACAAAACGAAAAAATGTCCTAAGTAAAAGTTGTAGCTACGGAAATTTACTACATAAAATATCTTATTAGTTTTTTCCGTCAGAGCAATAGTTTAGGAGATATGAAGGTTTTAAGTTTTCAGACAGGCTCTGTAGGATTATTAGTTTTAACCTCATAACTCCTTAAATATTGCTCCTACGCAAATAATGAATAAGAAAATTTTTGTAGAAATCTTTGTACCTACAACTTTTACTTAGGACATTTTTTCGTTTTGAGCGACGGTTTCCGAGATAGAAGGGAAAAACCGAAAACCGTTGCTCACAACGAAAAATTTGCAAAGCAACTCACTTAAGAACCCTCATATCTCCTTAATTATTGCTCTGCCAAAAAACTAATGAGGTCTTTTTTGTAGGAAATTTCCGTCGCTACGACTTTTACTTATGACATTTTTTCGTTTTGAGCGATGGTTTCCGAGATAGAAGGGAAAAACCGAAAAACCGTTGTTAACATCGAAAATTTGCAAAGCAACCAACTTAAATTTCCATATCTCCTAAAGTATTGCTCTGAGGGAAAAAACTAATAAGATATTTATGTAGTAAATTTAGTACCTACGACTTTTACTTAGGACATTTTTTCGTTTTGAGCGACGGTTTCCGAGATAGAAGGGAAAAAACCAAAACCGTTGTTAACAACGAAAAATGCAAAGCAACCAACTTAAATACTTCCATATCCTTAAGTATTGCTCTAACGGAAAAAACTAATAAGATATTTTATGTAGTAAATTTCAGTACCTACAACTTTTACTTAGGAATTTTTTCATTTTGAGCGACGGTTTCCGAGATAGAAGGGAAAAACCGAAAACCGTTGTTAACAACGAAAAATTTGCAAAGCAACTCACTTAAAAACTCATTGAACCTCTACTGTTAGAACTTTAACCCCTCCTTTATACTTCCCCTACTTTATGCTATAGAAATTTATGTATTCATAATGTCAATATGAATACCCCACCTCTGGGATAATCATATAACGAAGTTGCAAAATCTAAAAGTCAATATTTAATAGAACTGCGACATTTACAAGGACAACCATTTAAAAGGAAAAAGGAGAATGACCAGTTTTTTTAGTGATTTCTTTGAATTAAATCATGTGGATGAATTGTACCCAAAATAATTCATTGATCATTGATAGTTCTTTTATCTTTTGAAGGGCACCGTCGGTTTCTGACTATCTCACCGGTTCAGCAACTGCAATAGTTATCGTCTAGTTTTTTGGTTTTTTTTTTTTTTATTGTCGAGTAGGTAATCTTAATGATGATAATGCATTTATGTCTTTTTTAATTAGATCATGAATGCAGTTATTCGTTGATATTTCAATTTATAAAATGGATGGGACAAAATGACGGCTTTGAGTGAAGTTGAGGTAAGTCAATACTGGTCATAGCAAAAAAAAAAGTTTTTTTTAATCAGTTTTTCTCAAATATCTCAAAAACTATGAGGTTTAGAGCAAAAAATAATTAGTCCAAAAATATACTAAATTAATTTAAAGTATTTTTGTACTTAATGTAGCTTTTGATAAACCACGGTTTTGAGATATTTGAGAAAAATATGAAACCATATTATCATAAAAATCAAAAAGTTAAATTTTTAGTTTTTTTTTTATTTTTAGTATAAGTTTTAGCACTTAATGCAACATTTTTTTATTAAAAAAAAAAGAAAGATTTAACCAATGAGCAAGAGGCTTTCTTCTTATTGGTTAAGGAGGTATGATGGTTTTAAGTGGGTTGCTTGCAATTTTTCATTGTTAACAACGGTTTTCGGTTTTTCCCTTCTATCTCGGAAACCGTCGCTCAAAACGAAAAAAAATCCTAAGTAAAAGTTGTAGGTACTAAAATTTACTACAAAAATATCTTTAGTTTTTTTCGTCAGAGCAATACTTTCAGGAGATATATAAGTATTTAAGTTGGTTGCTTTGCAAATTTTTCGTTAACAACGGTTTTCGGTTTTCCCTTCTATCTCGGAAACCGTCGCTCAAAACGAAAAAATGTCCTAAAAAAGTTGTAGGTACAAAGATTTCTACAAAAATTTCTTTATTTATTATTTGCGTAAGAGCAATATTAAGGAGTTATGAGGTTAAAATAATAATCCTGCAGAGCCTGTCTGAAAACTTAAAACCTTCATATCTCCTAAAATATTGCTCTGACGGAAAAACCCCAATAAGATATTTTATGTAGTAAATTTCCGTAGCTACAACTTTTACTTAGGCATTTTTTCGTTTTGAGCGACGATTTCCAGATAGAAGGGAAAAACCGAAAACCGTTGCTCACAACGAAAAATGTGCAAAGCAACCAACTTAAAAACCCTCATATCCCCTTAATCTATTCTTTTTCTGCTTTACTTTGCTGTCGCAACCGGGGGGGGACCCAGGCAGGGGCTCTCGCCATATTGCCATGGCGCACTTTCGCAGCCAACTCTAGAGGATGGCCATTCTAATTTTTCCACTGATTTTGGGAGATTTTTAGGTGATAGAAAGTTTGAAGAAGGTACTGCCAGAAAAAGACGATACAAATGAAATTACCAAAGAGGGTGAGTTTTTAAAAATGGATTATTAAAAAAAAGAAATAATTAAATTTTCTATGTAAATCAAGACAGTGAGGACAGCCGCTATTCTGTCGCTGAATCTAAAGTTCAAAAATCGAAAAAAAGAAGCGATCGTTTTAAAAAGAGAAATCGGACTTTTCAGCGCCGTCGGTCTCATAGTTTCCGTCATGATAGGTAATAAAAAAAAAAAAAGGTCATAAAAATAACTCAAATTATAGGATCTGGAATTTATAACGCCTCAAAGTGTTATCGAGAAATCAGGATCTGTCGCCTTGTGTCTTATTATTTGGGCAGGATGTGGTATCATATCTTATGCAGGTTGGTTTATTTTTTTTTTACAGGGTGTCCGGAAACACATGGCAAGCGTCTGGGAGAGCGTTAAAAAGTGGTTTTACGAAAAAAAGTTAAATGTAAACCCCCCTTATTTAAATCAAAGAATTTGATGGTGTAGTTTAAAATCCGCCTGGATAACAGGGTGTCCCAGACACAACCTAACTTCGTTATTTCAAATGAGAACCCCTATTTTTATTTCAGATTCGTAATCTACGCAAAATTTCAAGTAGATTTGAGTACTCATATGACAATTTTGGACAACTTTTAAAAAATGTCAAAAATTTAGCGTTTTTTGCGCTAAAATCCGTTAAAATTGACCTAGGAGACTCGTTTTTTTTTTAATTCCACTTATTTTTTCCCGAAGAATCCAACTGTCTCAAATTTGAGCATCTTCGCATTCTGCATCACGAGATTTCGTCGCTAATGGCCTTTTTTCAAGTTAGAACCCAAATTTTTAGTTCAGAAATGAAAATTAGCACTTGTTGAAAGGAATTTTTCTTTCGGACCACAAATTTTGAAAGAGCTACAGCGTCTTTTGTGTTTTGCATCAAAAATTAAAATTCCGTCAACAAATCGCTAATTTCATTTTTGAAGTATGGAATTTGAGTTAAACTTGAAAAAAGGCCATTAGCGACGAAATCTCGTGATGCAGAATGCGAATAAGCTCAAATTTGAGACAGTTGGATTCTTCGGGAAAAAATAAGTGGAATTAAAAAAAAAAACGAGTCTCCTAGGTCAATTTTAACGGATTTTAGCGCAAAAAACGCTAAATTTTGACATTTTTAAAAGTTGTCCAAAATTGTCATATGAGTACTCAAATCTACTTGAAATTTTGCGTAGATTACGAATCTGAAATAAAAAATAGGGGTTCTATTTGAAAAACGAAGTTAGGTTGTGTCTGGGACACCCTGTATATCCAGGCGGATTTTAAACTACACCATCAAATTCTTTGATTTAAATTAAGGGGGGTTTACATTTAACTTTTTTTCGTAAAACCACTTTTTAACGCTCTCCCAGACGCTTGCCATGTGTTTCCGGACACCCTGTATTTCTGAAATTTTAGGAGCATTGGCGTTTGCCGAGTTGAGCATCGTAGTGCCGAATTCGGGGGCGAATATGCATATTTTCAGGCTGCTTTTACCAAGCTACATCGCTTTTTTGGACCCCTTCCTAGCTTTATCTACGCCTGGGTTATTGTACTACTTGTAAGGCCAGCAGAAGTCGCCATATTGGTTTTGACCTTTTCCGAATACGTTTATTCGCCGATAATAAAAGCATGCGACGCTCGCCTTTCTCCTGGAGTCGAATTAGTTTTAAAGAAGCTAATCGCATTTCTTGCCATCAGTCTGTATTCACATTTTCTTCATTTCCTATCTCACTTTTATTTTAGGTTTAATTACATTCATAAATTTTACAAGCGTGAAACTTTATGTCAAACTTCAAAATATAATATCGCTTCTTAAAGTTTTGCTTGTATCGCTGTTATTTGTGGAGGAATATACAGTTTGGCGAAAGGTAACCTATATAGATAACCTAAACTAACCTACATTTTTTTTCAGGGAATGTCCACCATTTAAAAACGGGATTTGAAGGGACAAAAACAAACGTGAAAGATTTCGTGTTGGCTTTTTTTAGCGGCCTTTGGGCTTATGATGGATGGTGAGTTGACTTTCTCAAAGAGAAGTTTTTAATACCCTCCATCTTTTTACCCTGTGGTGAGTTTCATTTGTACACCTAATAGTTCATTTTTTCAAAATTTTAAACATTTTAGGCGTTAAAGTCCATCAAAGTTGACCTTCTCCGTGCAAGAAGGTTATTGAAGTATAACCATTAAGAAGGATAATTTTAAAGGCTTGTAAATCGTAAACCGTTACAGATATTGAAAAAATGCACTAAATAAAATCTGTTGGAAATTTAATTCTCTTTAATTTTTATTCTATTCATTTTTTCTCTACGACGCACTGTTTTCAAGATAAATTTATTTTTAAACAAATTATTTTCCGAAAATGGTGCATCCTAGAAAGAATAATTATGTACAAATTTATAGAGAATTAAATTTCCTACATGTTTTATTTAGTTTTTTTTCAAAATTTTAAACATTTTAGGCGTTAAAGTCCATCAAAAGTTGACCTTCTCCGTGTAAGAAGGTTATTGAACTATAACCATTAAGAAGGTTGATTATTAAAGGCTTGTAAATCGTAAACCGTTACAGATATTGAAAAATGCACTAAATAAAATCTGTTGAAATTCAATTCTCTTTAATTTTTATTCTATTCATTTTTCTCTAGGAGCACTGTTTTCAAGATAAATTTATTTAAAAAAAACTTTCCGATAGTTCTGTTGGGTACAACTACCAATACTTTTTTTTTTTTTCAGGACTTCAGTGACTGTAGTAACCGAAGAAATTAAAAGACCTGAAAGGTAATGAGTAATCATAAAAAAATAAATTTTATAAAACTTTATAGGAATATTCCAAGGAGTATATCGATAGGAGTGCCGCTGATTACTATTCTGTATATTTTGATGAACGCGCTTATTTTTCTGTCATGAGCGTCGACGAACTTATAAAATCAAAAGCAGTCGCCACAGTAACAAGCAACAAAAAACTTTGAAAAATAATAATTTTTATTTAAGAATTTTGCCGAAAAACTTTTTGGCCCAGTTTCATTTTTATGCCGGTCGCTGTCGCTTTTTCGACTTTTGGCTGCGGAATGAGCGTACAGTTTGGTGTCTCAAGGTACCTATAAAAAGTTAGTAGTTAAACCACACAAAAAAAAACTCTCATCTTAAATTGATCTTTATAATTTCCTAGATATTCATATATTTATATTCAGGCTTGTTTTGCAGCTGGAAGGGCAGGACATTTGCCGACTTCTCTTTCGTTTATTCATATTCGAAAATTAACTCCAGCACCGGCTGTTGTTTTACAGGTTTATTTTATTTTCTGATTTCTTAAATTATTATATGATTTAGGGTGTTTTATCTTCAATATTATTATGATGGGAGATAATAACGCTTATAGAATTTGTCAGTTTCTTATATGGATTTTTTATGGCATGGCGATGGTCGCTTTGCTTATTATGAGAAAGACTAAACCAAATGCAAGGCGAACCTATAAGGTAATATAACCTATAAGGTAGAACTAATTTTAACCAATGGGAAGAAGGCCTCTTGCTCATTGGTTAAGGGGATATGAGGGTTTTAAGTTGGTAGTACATTTTTCGTTGTGAGCAACGGTTTTCGGTTTTTCCCTTCTATCTTGGAAACCGTGCTCAAAACGAAAAAATGTCATAAGTAAAAGTTGTAGCTACGGAAATTTACTCATAAAATATCTTATTGGTTTTTTCCGTCAGAGCAATATTTAGGAGATATGAAGGTTTTAAGTTTTCAGACAGGCTCTGTAGGATTATTAGTTTTAACCCATAACTCCTTAAATATTGCTCTTACGCAAATAATGAATAAAGAAATTTTTGTAGGAAATCTTTGTACCTACAACTTTTACTTTGGACATTTTTTCGTTTTGAGCGACGGTTTCCGAGATAGAAGGGAAAAACCGAAAACCGTTGCTCACAACGAAAAATTTGCAAAGCAACTCACTTAAGAACCCTCATATCTCCTTAAGTATTGCTCGACAAAAAAACAAATGAGGTTTTTTAGGAAATTTCCGTAGCTACGACTTTTACTTATGAATTTTTTCGTTTTGAGCGACGGTTTCCGAGATAGAAGGGAAAAAACCGAAAACCGTTGTTAACAACGAAAAATTTGCAAAGCAACCAACTTAAATACTTCCATATCTCCTAAAGTATTGCTCTAACGGAAAAAACTAATAAGATATTTTCTGTAGTAAATTTCAGTACCTACAACTTTTACTTAGGACATTTTTTCGTTTTGTGCGACGGTTTCCGAGATAAAAGGGAAAAACCGAAAACCGTTGTTAACAACGAAAAATTTGCAAAGCAACTCACTTAAAGCTCCTTTTCATATCATCATCATAGAACTTAATTATTTTTCAGGTGCCCATATTTATCCCTGTATTTATATGCATTCTGTCGATTTTTCTGGCTGTTGTTCCTCTAATATTGAAACCAGCGCCACAATATATTGGTGCCATATTTTTCATCGCTCTTGGAATTTTGGTCTATTCATCTTCGTTTATAAAGAAATTCATCCATCATGGTCAAGTAATTCTTCCATTTTTTTTCTTTGAGAAATATTTTTTTCAGATAAACTTACGTATTTGGTGCAACTTTTATTTTGTGCGGTTCCCGCTGAAAAGGAGGCGAATGATGACTAATAAGTCTTGTTAAAAAATAGTTTAAAATTGATTGATTTCTGTTGATAATTGGACGCTGGCGATAATATAAGTGGCGATCAATGTGGTGTATGAAGCGAGAAATCCTCCTTGGGCGATTTTAACCACCATGCCGTAAGCGAAGCTTTCTTTATAAAATCTGCCTTTGAAAAAGTTCAATCTTTTTTTCATTATAAAAATATATTTAAATTTATTTCTTTTACCTGTTGTTTGCTGAAGAATCGACATTATTTAGAACCAAAGTGTGGACGTTTATTGACAAAAGTGAGTTCTGAAAATAAAAACAATTTTGAAAAACGCCCAAAAATAAATGTTTATCGACAAAAAGAGAAATAACCTTAAAAAGGTAACCTCAAAGCAAAAATTGTTTCGTGTACAAATAACCAAGAAAAAACGATCAAAAATTGGGTAAAAAGGTTTTTTTTTAAGTTGGTTGCTTTGTACATTTTTCGTTGTGAGCAACGGTTTTCGGTTTTTCCCTTCTTGGAAACCGTCGCTCAAAACGAAAAAATGTCTAAGTAAAAGTCGTAGCTACGGAAATTTACTACATAAAATATCTTATTGGTTTTTTCCGTCAAGCAATATTTTAGGAGATATGAAGGTTTTAATTTCAGACAGGCTCTGTAGGATTATTAGTTTTAACTCATAACTTAAATATTGCTCTTACGCAAATAATAATAAAAATTTTTGTAGGAAATTTTGTACCTAAACTTTTACTTAGGATTTTTTCGTTTTGAGCGATGGATTCCGAGATAGAAGGAAAAACCGAAAACCGTTGCTCACAACGAAAAATTTGCAAAGCAACTCTTAAAACCTCATTCTCCTAAGTATTGCTTTGACAAAAAAAATGAGGTTTTTTGTAGGAAATTTTCAGTAGCTACAACTTTTACTTAGGACATTTTTTCGTTTTGTGCGACGGTTTCCGAGATAGAAGGGAAAAACCGAAAACCGTTGTTAACAACGAAAAATTTGCGAAGCAACCAACTTAATACTTCCATATCTCCTAAAGTATTGCTCTAACGGAAAAAACTATAATATATTTTATGTAGTAAATTTCAGTACCTACAACTTTTACTTAGGACAATTTTTCGTTTTGCAACGGTTTCCGAGATAGAAGGGAAAAACCGAAAAACCGTTGTTAACAACGAAAAATTTGCAAAGCAACTCACTTATCTCCTTAAAGGCAGAAGACTTTTAAAAACTAATGTAAAGATGAGGAAAAAGTCCATAAACTCCAAGCTTACTGTCTGTTCAACTTGAGGCTTTATACGATGATCGAGACATCTAATATCAAAAGCGACGCTATGAATGTAAAAATTAAGTTTTCTGGCTACTCAAAAAGAGCAAAGAGTAGACCTGGACGATAATCTCCAGCCCAGAAAGTCCAAAATGAGCTGTTAAAAATAGCGAAAAACACCTATCGACAGATCCAACACTTCTGGCAAGTTTTAAATGTAAATAACGAATCCTTTCAACCATATCAGAGATTCTAAGCTTTCTCAAACGCTTTTCACTGAAATATTTAAAGATTCAAACCTCAAATTTATTTCATCGACGAAAAAAGCAATAATTTGTAAAATGATATAAAATGGGCTTAAGGACAAAATTTGTTTGACATTCTGAATGCTGAGATCATCGGAGAAAAAAAAAAAAACGAAAATCGACACAAAAAATGGCGAAATCTCCGCCAAAACATAAAAACGCGACCTCCAAATTTGATAATTTTTAAAATTAAATTCTTTATCGAATTCTTCAATATTTTGGATGACTTCTACATAATTTTTTGAATATTTAAGTTTAAAGGTAGATAATAAACGTTATTTTATAATAAGCGTTGTAGATTGAATTTTCCCATTTGCGGGCGGCATATGGCAGGAGAGGATAAGAAAGAAAAATGCGGAAATTGAAAATAAAACGGGGACGCTGAAAAATTTAAATTTTAAAAAATTGCGCTTCTTCGCTCAACGGAGAGGAAGCTGAAGAAATATTTGGCTTAGGATGGCCAAAGGTCGAAAAGAGTGTAGAAAGTTGAGTTTCTCATCTTCTTACTGAATGAAAAACCATAATTCAGACTTGGGAATTATTGATTCTTCATGCTCCATTTACAAAAAAAATGATATTTTACACAATTAAGTAGAAAAATGGAAAATTATTTTAATAGGAACTTGTTTTAGATGAAAAAATAGGAAATTGAAAAGTTGTTTATGATCGCTCAATAGCATTGATGACATCGCCGTTATTCATGAGCAGGGTTGCCGGAGTGTCGGAATCGGCGATTTCACGTCCTTTGTAGTCAAAAAGAACGTTTTCTCTGGGCTTTCCCTGAAAGAAAAATACAAAATTCATAAAGGGGAATATTAGAAAAATAAAAATAAACAACTGCTGATTTTTTTAAGGGGATATGAGGGTTTTAAGTTGGTTGCTTTGTACATTTTTCGTTGTGAGCACGGTTTTGGGTTTTTCCCTTCTATCTTGGAAACGTCGCTCAAAACGAAAAAATGTCCTAAGTAAAAGTTGTAGCTACAAAAATTTCCTACATAAAATAACTTATTAGTTTTTTCCGTCAGAGCAGTATTTTAGGAGATATGAAGGTTTTAAGTTTTCAGACAGGCTCTGTAGGATTATTAGTTTTAACCTCATAACTCCTTAAATATTGCTCTTACGCAAATAATGAATGAAAAGATTTTTGTAGGAAATCTTTGTACCTACAACTTTTACTTAGGACATTTTTTCGTTTTGAGCGACGGTTTCCGAGATAGAAGGGAAAAAACCGAAAACCGTTGCTCACAACGAAAATTTGCAAAGCAACTCACTTAAGAACCTCATATCTCCTTAAGTATTGCTCTGACAAAAAAACCAATGAAGTCTTTTTTGTAGAAAATTTCCGTAGCTACGACTTTTACTTAAGATGTTTTTTCGTTTTGAGCGACGGTTTTCGAGATAGAAGGGAAAAACCGAAAACCGTTGTTAACACGAAAAATTTGCGAAGCAACCAACTTAAATACTTCCATATCTCCTAAAGTATTGCTCTGATGGAAAAAACTAATAAAATATTTTATGTAGTAAATTTCAGTACCTACAACTTTTACTTAAGACATTTTTTCGTTTTGAGCGACGGTTTCCGAGATAGATGGGAAAAACCGAAAACCGTTGTTAGCAACAAAAAATTTGCAAAGCAACTCACTAAAAACCATCATACCTCCTTAAATCATCAAAAGTGAAAAACTTACAGCGATTCTGCAAAACTTGTTCATAACTATTTTCAGCTTTGTATTTTTTGAGAGGTAAACAATCCGCCTCGTATTCAGTCCCAAAACGATCAACTTCATACGAATACGCTGAAGAAATAAAAAATTAAAATATAACTTCCTGGTTAAAAATTGAAAGTTGACAAAAACAGACCTGGCGCCGCAGAACAGGCCTTAGTGTGAAGTAACCTTCAGGCTGAAGGAAAAAATGTTAATATTTCTTCAACAAATTTTTATAGTTTAAGAAAAAAAAGATAGATTCTAAAAGAAATCTATCTAAAAAAGCCTTTGGAACTTTCTCAAAGAATAGATAAACAGGCGTTAAATCCAAACAGTCAGCAGTCGATCGTTTGATCTATTAGGTGTACAAAATGAAACTCGTCTAAAATCTACAAAATTCAAATTTACCCAGTGGCTGAGTTTCATTTTGTACACCAAATAAATAAAAATTGTAGGAAATTTAATTCTCTATAAATTTGTACTTAATTATTTTTTTCTAGGATGCACCATTTCGGAAAATAATTTTTTAAAAATCAATTTATCTTGAAAACAGTGCATCCTAGAGAAAAAAGGAATAGAATAAAATTAAAGAGAATTAATTTCCAACAGATTTTATTTAGTGCATTTTTTCAATATCAGTAACGGTTTACGATTTACAAGCCTTTAAAAATTAACCTTCTTAATGGTTATACTTCAATAATCTTGTTACACGGAGAAGGTCAACTTTTGATGGACTTACCGCCTAAAATGCTCAAAATTTTGAAAAAATGCACTAAATAAAATCTGTTGGAAATTTAATTCTCTATAATTTGCACTTAATTATTTTTTTCCACGATGCACCATTTTCGAAAAATAATTTTTTTTAAAAATAAATTTATCTTGAAAACAGTGCCTCCTAGAGAAAAATGAATAGAATAAAAATTAAAGAGGATTAAATTTCCAACAGATTTTATTTAGTGCATTTTTTCAATATCTGTAACGGTTTACGAATTACAAGCCTTTAAAAATTAACCTTCTTAATGTTTATTCTTCAATAACCTTCTTACTCGGAGAAGGTCAATTTTGATGGACTTTAACGCCTAAAATGTTTAAAATTTTGAAAAAATGAACTAAATAAAAATTGTAGGAAATTTAATTCTCTATAAATTTGTACTTAATTTTTTTTTTTCTAGGATGCACCATTTTCGGAAAATAATTTTTTTAAAAAATAAATTTATCTTGAAAACAGTGCATCCTAGAGAAAAATGAATAGAATAAAAATTAAAGAGAATTGGATTTCCAACAGATTTTATTTAGTGCATTTTTTCAATATCTGTAACGGTTTACGATTTACAAGCCTTTAAAAATTAACCTTCTTAATGGTTATACTTCAATAACCTTCTTACACGGAGAAGGTCAACTTTGATGGACTCTAACGCCTAAAATGTTTAAAATTTTTAAAACGAACTAAATAAAACATGTAGGAAATTTAATTCTCTATAAATTTTACTTAATTATTTTTTTCTAGGATGCACCAATTTCGGAAATAATTTTTTTTTAAAATAAATTTATCTTGAAAACAGTGCGTCCTAGAGAAAAAATGAATAGAATAAAATTTAAAGAGAATTAAATTTCCAACAGATTTTATTTAGTGCATTTTTTCAATATCTGCAACGGTTTACGATTTACAAGCCTTTAAAAATAACCTTCTTAATGGTTATCTTTCAATAACCTTCTTACACGGAGAAGGTCAACTTTTTATGGACTTTAGCGCCTAAAATGTTTAAAATTTTGAAAAAACTACTAGGTGTACAAAATGAAACTCGGCTAAAATCGACAAAATTCAAATTTACCGGCTGAGTTTCATTTTGTACACCTAATAAATAACCCGCACAGGGTAATACAAGAACATGTCTTTGAGAAAGTAAAAAAAAGTAATAAAAAACTTGATACCCCGTTGGGAATCCTGCTTGCTCTGACGTTATCTGGAGTCATCCCACGATCGTCAACCTGAACAAAATAAATTTAAATTATCACAAAATAGGGGATTTTAAAATAAAAAAAAGAATAAGAAAACAGACCATCGACGACGGCACTCTAGTTGCCACAAACCACACGCGGAATGGTACCTGAAGAAAGTTTGTAATAAAAATATTTTTTTTTTTTTTTTTTTAATTTCTGGATAAGGAAAAAAATGAACAGACCTGTCTAGGCCGAGGCCCTCTTCTAATTATCATTTCAAAATCGACGCCAAAATATAGTTGTAAAGGCTCTTCACCATAATATCTATAAACCTGAGCAGATAAATTAAAAAAACAAAAATAAGAATTTTAGTAAAATTATTAATTAACCATAGATTTTTCATAAAAATTTTGAAAAGGTATAAAAAAATTTTCTAACAAAACCAGATTCAAAAAAATTGTCGAGATACCAAAGAAAATGGGATGGCTAAGGGATTTAGGGAGAAGAAAAAGCGAATTATAATAAAGGTTTACTTAAAGTTAAACGCAGTACAAAAACAAACCCAGACAATTTAGAAAAAAAAGATAAATTAATGAAAACTATAAGTTTTCTTTATTTTTTTTATAAAACACGAATGGAGAATTTTTTTTTTAATGTAACTGGTAGTTGAATTAAATGAACGAAAAACGAAAAAGAAAATGGTATTTTTAAATATTGATTTATAAGAAAATCCGCCAGTTTGTTGTTGATAGACCTCAATTGTGTCGCCGTCTTCCATTTCGAGACTCATCGGAGTGTCCGCTTCGTTGATCGGTTGACCGTCAAAACGGAATCTGACAGCTGCCATTGCCAAACCCTGAAAAGAAATCATGTTTTAACAATTTTGTTTCAAGAGATAGGGTAAAAAACTAGTTTGATTCCAACGAAAACTTCCTTAAGAGGAGGAACAGTATAGGAGGGGGAAGTATAACGGAGGAGAAGTATAATATAAAGGAGGGGATGTTTGGGGGGGGGGGGGGATAATTTTATTAAAAAATTTCCAAAAATATAAGGCCTCCTGAGAACTTTTTAGGAAGAAATTTTTGAAAATAATTTTCTCTTAACTAGACAGACCACCCCATATAACTTCTATAATTTTCATCCTACAAAAACAGTTAAATGTAGACCCCCCCTTCATTTTTGAAGAAGAATTGATTGCAATTGACGAACTTAGATTTTGGTATACAGGGTGTCCCACAGCAAGACCAACTTCGATGTTTTAAGATTCGTAATCTACGCAAAATTTCATACGACCTCTTCAGGCAAGTTTAAAAAATGCAAATTTAGCGTTATATCGCTCAACATTGACCTGAGATACCAAATTTTTTTTTAATTTCACTTTTTTGTCCAAATCCAACAATCACAAATTCATGCATCTACACCAGTGATTTTCAACGGGGGCGGTACCGCCCCCTGGGGGCGCCGAGAAATTACTGGGGGGCGTTATGCAAAATTTGGGTGATAGGGGGGCAATGGCTAAGTGGCTGGGGGCGTTAGGGTGAGTCCTTTTTTTAATTTGTCCGAAAACCTATATTCTGGAACTTTGGTCGGAAAACCTATAATCCGGCCCGGCCCTTTAGTCTGAAACCTATAATCCGGCCCTTTGGTCCAAAAATCTATAATCCGGCCCTTTGGTCCGAAAACCTATATTCCGGCCCTTTGGTTCAAAAAACCTATATTCTGGAACTTTGGTCGGAAAACCTATGATCCGGCCCTTTGGTCAGAAAACCAATAATCCGGCCCTTTGGTCCAAAAAAACTTATATTCTGGAACTTTGGTCCGTAAACCTATAATCCGGCCCTTTGGTCCGAAAACCTATAACCCTGCCCTTTGGTCCGAAAACCTATATTCTGGAACTTTGGTCGGAAAACATATAGTCCGGCCCTTTGGTCCGAAAACTTATAATCCGGCCCTTTGGTCCAAAAACCTATATTCCGGAACTTTGGTCCGAAAACCTATATTCTGGAACTTTGGTTGGAAAACCTATAATCCGGCCCATTGGTCCGAAAACCTATAATCCGGCCCTTTGGTCCGAAAACCTATAATCCGGCCCTTTGGTCCAAAAACCCTTATTCCGGAACTTCGGTCCGAAAACCTATAACCCTGCCTTTGTTCCGAAAACCTATAATCCGGCCCTTTGGTCCAAAAAACCTATATTCTGGAACTTTGGTCGGAAAACCTATGATCCGGCCCTTTGTTCCGAAAACTATAATCCGGCCCTTTGGTCCAAAAAAACCTATGATCTTGAACTTTGGTCGGAAAACCAATAATCCAGCCCTTTGGACCGAAAACCATAATCCGGCTCCCGTTTTTGAGCTCCCCTTGGCGGCGTCGCTAAATGCTTGTTTACAGGGGGGCGCATGCTTCAAAAAGGTTGAGAAACACTGATCTACCCCTTCTGCATCATTAGTTATCGACTCAGACATCGTTAAACGGAGAACCCCCATTTTTCGTTTTTAGAAATGAAAAGAGGAGCTTTTTAAAGAGAACTTTTTCTTTTGGTACGAAATCTTTGAGAAATTCAGCTCCTACAAAACATGAAATAGCGATTTCTTGACTTACAGCTCTTTCGCAGTAAGCGTTCATCAACTTCCGAAGTGGGGAATGTTTTTTGATTCTAAACTGGACAATCGCGTTGTCTTGCCCCATGACCTTCAAGTTAATGTGGTCAGTTTCGCTTCCCTGAAAAAAAAAAAAAAAAAATTAAAAAAAAAAAAAAAAAAAAAAAAGGCGTATTACAATACGTGCAGCAAAATGATTTAAATCAACCGGTAAATAATGGGAGGTTAAAAAAGGAAAAAACATGGAATATTAGGAATATGTATTGTTTAAGCGATTTCCTGAAAAGTAATTTAAGGAAAGAAAATCGTGAATTTTCAATTTAAATTAATAAGAAGATTAAAAAAAAAAGAAATTATACAATAGGTAAAATTTTCATTTCAAATAAAAGCCCCAAAGAGAATTTTCTTACTTTTTTGTCGTCAGCCATATCGCCTAAGTAGATTCGTTTACACTAACTAAAAGTTAAATATTTTATTTAAACTTTAATAATATAAACGATGAAAATTTCAATTTTCGAAATAATATTTATTATTAAAACGATATTCTCGTTTCAAGAAACGATTTTAGACGTAAGAATAAGCCGACGGAAGAGACGCGATTTGAAAGAAGGTAATACGATTGCCAACATAACAACGAAATTTACCTTTTTAAGATGATTTTTTGATCATATTTAAATCATATGATTTAAAACATATTTTCTTGCAATATTAACGATTTGGGGTTTTTTAAAAAATGAATAATTTGGTTTGTAAGTAAAAGATTGAGACAGGATTGCCAACATACGGGTGACAAATTTCCCTATGAAGTTTGGCGGGTCAATGAAACCGAGGGCGGGAAATAACATGAATAAGCTTTTATTTTTATTATTTTTTTTTTTCGTACTTCCAGTTTTTGTAAATTTCAACGTTCTCGTTTTTTCCCCAATTTCCAAAATAAAAATTAAAAAAAAAATGTTTTTGGAAAGGCAAGGCAGAAATCATTTTGAAATTATTCTACGAAAAATCCATGAAAATTGATCATCCCTGAAGTGAAACACTGACAACCTCATTATCGGTGCAGGAGAATTTTTAATAACTTTTCTATTAAGTTTGAGGGCTCAGGAAGACCTTTTCTCATAAACCAGTCACAGAGGGTACAACAGGTACTTTACCCGATAGTTCCCAAAACGAGATAATTATACCCGATGGTTCCCGGACTGAAAATTGCGATATACCCGATGGTTCCCGGGCTGAAAATTGCAATATACCCGTTGGTTCCCGGGCTGAAAATTGCAACATACCCGATGGTTCCCGGGTTGAAAATTGCAATATACCCGATGGTTCCCGGGCTGAAAATTGCAATATACCCTATGGTTCCCGGGCTGAAAATTGCAATATACCCGATGGTTCCCGGGCAGAAAATTGCAATATACCCGATGGTTCCCGGGCTGAAAATTGCAATATACCTGTGGTTCCCGGGCTGAAAATTGCAACATACCCGATGGTTCCCGGGTTGAAAATTGCAATATACCCGATGGTTCCCGGGCTGAAAATTGCAATATACCCGATGGTTCCCGGGCTGAAAATTGCAATATACCCAATGGTTCCCGGGCTGAAAATTGCAATATACCCGATGGTTCCCGGGCTGAAAATTGCAATATACCCGTTGGTTCCCGGGCTGAAAATTGCAACATACCCGATGGTTCCCGGGTTGAAAATTGCAATATACCCGATGGTTCCCGGGCTGAAAATTGCAATATACCCGATGGTTCCCGGGCTGAAAATTGCAATATACCCGATGGTTCCCGGGCTGAAAATTGCAATATACCCGATGGTTCCCGGGCTGAAAATTGCAATATACCCAATTGTTCCCGGGCTGAAAATTGCAATATACCCGATGGTTCACGGGCTGAAAATTGCAATATACCCAATTGTTCCCGGGCTGAAAATTGCAATATACCCGATGGTTCCCGGCTGAAAATTGCAATATACCCGATGGTTCCCGGGCTGAAAATTGCAATATACCCGATGGTTCCCGGCTGAAAATTGCAATATACCCATGTTCCCGGGCTGAAAATTGCAATATACCCGATGGTTCACGGGCTGAAAATTGCAATATACCCGATGGTTCCCGGGCTGAAAATTGCAATATACCCGATGGTTCCCGGGCTGAAAATTGCAATATACCCAATTGTTCCCGGGCTGAAAATTGCAATATACCCGATGGTTCACGGGCTGAAAATTGCAATATACCCGATGGTTCCCCGGCTGAAAATTGCAATATACCCAATTGTTCCCGGGCTGAAAATTGCAATATACCCGATGGTTCACGGGCTGAAAATTGCAATATACCCGATGGTTCCCGGGCTGAAAATTGCAATATACCCGATGGTTCCCCGGCTGAAAATTGCAATAACCCGATGGGTCCCGGGCTGAAAATTGCCACATACCCGATGGGTCCCAGAAATATTATAACAATGAGTGTTCTTACACATTTTGTGGTGTTGGGTTTGAAATGTTCTTCATTGATACCTGCGTTGCAAAATAAACACGGGAACCATCGGGTATGTCGCATTACTAGAAGCGGGAGCCATTGGGTATATTTGATTTGACCTACTTAGTCTCCGGGAACCATTGGGTATCCAACCGGTACTACAATATCTCTTTGAAAGTATAAAAAAATTGGGTCTACAGGAAGAACTCTCCAAATACTGATCATAGAGAGTATTACATTTTGCTTTAAAAAAGATAAAAATATGGGGTCTGAAGGAAACGAGTATGAGCAGGATTTGCACATCAAATTTGACATGCCAACGACTTGAATGACGTCATATTTGACGTCCAAATCCTTCTGCGCAAGCATAGAGAGTATAACACTTCAATTAGAGGAAGTTAAAAACAGGTCTGGAAGAACTCTTTCCAAAAATTTGACATAGAGAGTAATATAATCTCTCTCAGTTAAGGAGGTATGATGGTTTTTAAGTGAGTTGCTTTGCAAATTTTTCGTTGTTAACAACGGTTTTCCCCTTCTATCTCGGAAACCGTCGCACAAAACGAAAAAATGTCTTAAGTAAAAGTTGTAGGTACTGAAATTTACTACGTAAAATATCTTATTAGTTTTTTCCGTTAGAGCAATACTTTAGGAGATATGGAAGTATTTAAGTTGGTTGCTTTGCAAATTTTTCGTTGTTAACAACGGTTTTCGGTTTTTTCCTTCTATCTCGGAAACCATCGCTCAAAACGAAAAAATGTTATAAGTAAAAGTCGTAGCTATGGAAATTTCCTACAAAAAAAACCTCATTGGTTTTTTTGTCAGAGCAATACTTAAGGAGATATGAGGGTTCTTAAGTGAGTTGCTTTGCAAATTTTTCGTTGTTAACAACGGTTTTCGGTTTTTCCCTTCTATCTCGGAAACCGTCGCTCAAAACGAAAAAATGTACTAAGTAAAAGTTGTAGGTACAAAGATTTCCTGCAAAAATTTCTTTATTCATTATTTGCGTAAGAGCAATATTTAAGGAGTTATGAGGTTAAAACTAATAATCCTACAGAGCCTGTCTGAAAACTTAAAACCTTCATATCTCCTAAAATATTGCTCTGACGGAAAAACTAATAAGATATTTTATGTAGTAAATTTCTGTAGCTACGACTTTACTTAGGACATTTTTTCGTTTTGAGCGACGGTTTCCAAGATAGAAGGGAAAAACCGAAAACCGTTGCTCGCAACGAAAAATGTACAAAGCAACCAACTTAAAACCCTCATATCCCCTTAAAGATTCTTCTTATACAAGGGAAAATTTTGGAAGGTGGAAAACGGAGAAGGAAATCCAAGGTTTTCATTCCCAAAAATAATAATAAATTTTTTTTAAGGCTTATTTTTTTACAAGTTTAATGGTAAGTATACAATGTAAAAAAAAAAGAAAAGAAATACAAAACCTAAACTATTTAAAAAAAAAAAAGAAAAAAAAAATCTGTATAATAGTTTCCTAATATTCGTCAGTTAAAAAAAATAAAGGAGAATGATAGAACAAAAGATTAACGGCTCCCTTTTCCACATGTTAACAAAACTTAACAGGGGCTCTTATTTGAAATATATAAAAATTTGACCGAGAGCTCGTTTTCTTAACATTTTAACATTTTTTTCAATACAAGTTGTAGTTAATTGAATAAAATTAAAAAAAAAAAAAGGAATTATACCGAAACACCACCAGTTTGCTGTTGATAAACTTCGATCGTATCGCCTTCTTCCATCTCTAAGCTGAGTGGGGTATCGGCTTCGTTGATTGGCTGTCCGTCAAATCTGAATCGTACAGCGGCCATCGCCAAGTCCTAAAAAAAAATTTACTTTTATATTCTCATAAAAGGCAGAATAAGGGGGCATTTTGGCCGAAAAAATTTCGCGAATAAGAACTGACATAAATCTCAGATCAAAAAACCGAACAGTTTTGAGAAAAACAGGGTTTTCTTTTTTTTAGAAAAACCTCAATATCTCGAGAAAGAATGATACCATAGAGTTAATTTTTTTGTAAATTGTTACCATCTATAGACGTATCTTTGAGAATTTTTTGAAATTTCCCCCAAAATTTTAAGTGTGAAAAATTAATTTTTTTAAGGGGATATGAGGGTTTTAAGTTGGTTGCTTTGTACATATTTCGTTGTGATCAACGGTTTTCGGTTTTTCCCTTCTATCTTGGAAACCGTCGCTCAAAACGAAAAAATGTCCTAATTAAAAGTTGTAGCTACGGATATTTACTACATAAAATATCTTATTGTCTTTTTCCGTCAGAGCAATATTTTAGGAGATATGAAGGTTTTAAGTTTTCAGACAGGCTCTGTAGGATTATTAGTTTTAACAACTCCTTAAATATTGCTCTTACGCAAATAATGAATAAAGAAATTTTTGTAGGAAATCTTTGTACTTACAACTTTTACTTAGGACATTTTTTCGTTTTGAGCGACGGTTTCCGAGATAGAAGGGAAAAACCGAAAACCGTTGCTCATAACGAAAAATTTGCAAAGCAACTCTCTTAAGAACCCTCATATCTCCTTAAGTATTGCTCTGACAAAAAAACCAATGAAGTCTTTTTTGTAGGAAATTTCCGTAGCTACGACTTTACTTAGGACATTTTTTCGTTTTGAGCGACGGTTTCCGAGATAAAAGGGAAAAACCGAAAACCGTTGTTAACAACGAAAAATTTGCAAAGCAACCAACTTAAATACTTCCATATCTCCTAAAGTATTGCTCTGACGGAAAAAACTAATAAGATATTTTATGTAGTAAATTTCAGTACCTACAACTTTTACTTATGACATTTTGTCGTTTTGAGCGACGGTTTCCAAGATAGAAGGGAAAAACCGAAAACCGTTGCTCACAACGAAATATGTACAAAGCAACCAACTTAAACCCTCATATCCCCTTAACTTTTAAGAGGTCAGAAAAAATGGTTCCCTTCGAGATGGGGACACCAAATTAATACAGCTTTTAGATGGACATAAAATGTACCTCTCATATTTTTTTCAAATTTTTTGAGGTGGTAGAACTGTAATTTATAAAAAAAATTTCTTAATTTTAAGCGGTTTTTCGCAATAAGTGGTGAACTTAATAAAAGTACTAGTTTGAAGAGCTCCCAACGAAAACTTCCTCGAAGAGAAGGAACAATATAGAGAGGAGGGGAAGTATAACGGAGGGAGAAGTATAAAGGAGGGTAAAGTTTAAGTAGGGAAATAATGAGCCTTTTTTTACAGGCATTTAGCTTAAAATTTAGAAAAAAAATTATAAAATGCTGTTCTACCACCTCGAAAAATCTGAGAAAATTATGAGAAGTACATTTTAGGTCCCTCTAAAAGCTGTGTTAATTTGGTGTCGCCACCTCGTTCTACCACCTCGAAAAATCTGAGAAAATTATGAGAAGTACATTTTAGGTCCCTCTAAAAGCTGTGTTAATTTGGTGTCGCCACCTCGTTCTACCACCTCGAAAAATCTGAGAAAATTATGAGAAGTACATTTTAGGTCCCTCTAAAAGCTGTGTTAATTTGGTGTCGCCACCTCGTTCTACCACCTCGAAAAATCTGAGAAAATTATGAGAAGTACATTTTAGGTCCCTCTAAAAGCTGTGTTAATTTGGTGTCGCCACCTCGTTCTACCACCTCGAAAAATCTGAGAAAATTATGAGAAGTACATTTTAGGTCCCTCTAAAAGCTGTGTTAATTTGGTGTCGCCACCTCGTTCTACCACCTCGAAAAATCTGAGAAAATTATGAGAAGTACATTTTAGGTCCCTCTAAAAGCTGTGTTAATTTGGTGTCGCCACCTCGTTCTACCACCTCGAAAAATCTGAGAAAATTATGAGAAGTACATTTTAGGTCCCTCTAAAAGCTGTATTAATTTGGTGTCGCCACCTCGAAGGGAACCATTTTTTCTGACCTTTCTCAAGTTAAAAAAATTCATTTTTCACACTAAAAAATTTGAGAAAAATTTCAAAAAATTCTCAAAGATGCGTCTTTAGATGGTAAACAATTTAAAAAAATAATGATCATTTCACATTCATTTTTCTCAAGATATTGAGGTTTTTTCTAAAAAAGGAAAAACAAGTTTTTCTCAAAAACCGTTTGGTTTTTGATCTGAAATTTATGACAGTTCTTATTCACATAGAGAGGCATCTTCTGAATTTTTTTGGGCCCAAAAAGACCCCCCCCCCTCCAAAAAAACCTTTGGAGGTTTAGCGCATACAACATTAAGGTCTGCGGTTCAATCCTTGCGATGTGCAAAAAGTAATTCTTAAAAGATTTTTCGAAAAAATCATAATTGAAGTCATTTTTTTTAATTTTTTGGACGCCCATCGCTGAATTATGAAGGAAAATGCCAAGTAGACAGAAGAGAAGGTGGTTTATGGGTAAAAACTAGAGAAAACCGCTCAAAGGCCCATTCCACCTCCATACTCAATGGTCAACACTGTATAAAACTTATGGGACTTTGTTTTTACATTTTTTTATATCAGGTGTTTGGCCATTTTCCTCGAATTGCAGCCTAGAAAAACCCCTTTTATTTTATTGAGCGTTTGGGTTATAACGTTACTCATTTCC
This sequence comes from Orius insidiosus, assembly GCA_014119065.1. Classification (NCBI taxonomy): domain Eukaryota; kingdom Metazoa; phylum Arthropoda; class Insecta; order Hemiptera; family Anthocoridae; genus Orius; species Orius insidiosus. The sequence goes on from JACGAQ010000261.1 coordinate 57,607, forward strand.
TCGATAAATCTTTCCCATGGCATCTCTTTTGAGAATTGATACATTTTAGAAAATAAACAGAGATTTTTGGATTTAGTTTACTATTAGGTTAGAATATTTTAAGGTGGAAATATACTTACAGTTCGGGTACAATAAGCGTTCATTAGCTTACGGAGGGGAGTGTGTTTTTTAATTCTAAATTGAACAATCGCATTGTCCTGCCCCATAACTTTAAGATTTATATGCTGCTCTGAATCTCCTCCCTAAAAGAAAAAGAAATTCGTTCATAAAAATCAAATAAAAACAAAGGCGTGCTTTACCTTTTTATCGTCTGCCATGTTTCTGATAGTGCGAACACGAAGATAAAGAATATTATAAAAAAAATATAAGTTCTTTAATGAGAAATAAAAGAAAAAAACAACTTTTATTTAGAGCTCAACACTTTTTATCTCCGAAGAGGTTTTAGATACGCGGAGAACGCCGGTGAGAACGCGGTAACCGGGAGCACACGGGCGAAGAGAGAAACATAAAAACACCCTCCGTTCGCCAATGCCGCCTAAATCAAATATGGCGGACAAACAAAAGAAATAAGAATATATTTTGAGTTTTTCGACAAAATTATTTCATTATTATTATTTGATTAAATATAATGTTTTAAATAACGTTTTCTTTTTCTTTTTTTTGTTTTTTTTTTTTACAAATTGACCTGTTTGGATACTAAAAGTAAATATGCAAAGATTTAACAGGCGGTGAACACTATGAAAACTTCCATATGCCTCCTGAATTAAACATAAAAAAAAAAAAAAAAGTGCTTGTTTGTAGAGCTTCCAACGAAAATTTCCTTGAAGAGAAGTATAAATATAGGAGGGGGAAGTATAAAGGAGGGGAAGTATAACGGAGAGAGAAGTATAACGGTGGGGGAAGTATAACGGAGAATTATACAGGGTGTCCGGAAACACATGGCAAGCGTCTGGGAGAGCGTTAAAAAGTGGTTTTACGAAAAAAAGTTAAATGTAAACCCCCCTTAATTTAAATCAAAGAATTTGATGGTGTAGTTTAAAATCCGCCTGGATATACAGGGTGTCCCAGACACAACCTAACTTCGTTATTTCAAATGAGAACCCCTATTTTTTATTTCAGATTCGTAATCTACGCAAAATTTCAAGTAGATTTGAGTACTCATATGACAATTTTGGACAACTTTTAAAAAATGTCAAAATTTAGCGTTTTTTGCGCTAAAATCCGTTAAAATTGACCTAGGAGACTCGTTTTTTTTTAATTCCACTTATTTTTTCCCGAAGAATCCAACTGTCTCAAATTTGAGCATCTTCGCATTCAGCATCACGAGATTTCGTCGCTAATGGCCTTTTTTCAAGTTAGAACCCAAATTTTTAGTTCAGAAATGAAAATTAGCACTTGTTGAAAGGAATTTTTCTTTCGGACCACAAATTTTGAAAGAGCTACAGCGTCTTTTGTGTTTATGCATCAAAAATTAAAATTCCGTCAACAAATCGCTAATTTCCATTTTTGAAGTATGGAATTTGGAGTTAAACTTGAAAAAAGGCCATTAGCGACGAAATCTCGTGATGCAGAATGCGAAGATGCTCAAATTTGAGACAGTTGGATTCTTCGGGAAAAAATAAGTGGAATTAAAAAAAAACGAGTCTCCTAGGTCAATTTTAACGGATTTTAGCGCAAAAAACGCTAAATTTTGACATTTTTTAAAAGTTGTCCAAAATTGTCATATGAGTACTCAAATCTACTTGAAATTTTGCGTAGATTACGAATCTGAAATAAAAAATAGGGGTTCTTATTTGAAATAACGAAGTTAGGTTGTGTCTGGGACACCCTGTAAATTCTTTGATTTAAATTAAGGGGGGTTTACATTTAACTTTTTTTCGTAAAACCACTTTTTAACGCTCTCCCAGACGCTTGCCATGTGTTTCCGGACACCCTGTAGACTATAAGGGAGGGGAAGTAAACGGAGGGGGGGGGGAGTATAAATAAGGGGAAGTATAACGGGGGGGGGGGGGAGTTATTTTGTTTTTCTAAAAATTTTCTAAGTTTTTTTTTTAATTTTTTACACATTATAAATACAGTGCGAAATTGCAAGCTTAGTCCTCCAGGCTAGGGACCCTTTAGTGCGGCAAAACGTTCCCTAAAATTTCAGTTTTGTTTCCTAACTTTTTTTTTTTTTTTTTTTTTTTTTGGGGGGGGGGTCAGATAATGGATAAAATCCCTCAAAAGGCATTGGCGAAAGTCAAAAGGAAGCACTGTGCAAAATTCCAAGTCGATCGGTCCAGTTACCCTGGCTGTGGGTCAGTCAAAATGGGGAAAATCAACCTAAAATTTCAGTTGTTTGTTCCTAACTTTTCTTTGGTTTGGGAAAATGGGTTAAATCTGTTTAAAGACACTGGCTCAATTGTAAGGAAGCTCTGTGCAAAATTTCAAGTCAATCGGTGCACTAGGAGAGGCTGTATCTCTGGCTAACTGAACGGGAAGAAGGAGAACACGCCAAAGGCGAGAAACCGGGGTTTCAGAGTTCTATATCTCGGCACCCTGTACACCAATCGACTTGAAATTTTCAGCATTTACTCATATCGAATCTGAGAAGACCTGAGTAAAATTTGACGTCGATCGGTATACAGGGTGCTGAGATACCCGAAAAACGCAAATCGTGAAGTGAACATCCAATTTGGTACTTGGTCCGCTTTCGGTCGAGTTTTGCTTGGCGCTACCGCGTTCCTAGATATTTTGAAATTCGGTCACCTTATCCACAGCCCACCCAATTGAGGCGCTCCGGGTACGAAGGGCGAACTCGACATCGGACAAATTTTTTTAACTTCCTTAAAGAAGTTATTGTGATACCCTCGACGTCGGGTTTTTGGGAAGGGTCCTCCAGTTTTTTTTTTCATTTTCAGATTCTAGACCTCTTGGTAAATACACCCATATAATTTTTATGTTGAGTTCGCCATTTTTCCCCCTTTAAATACGTAAAAACCGAAACTTTAAAATGCGAATATCTCGGAACTACGTTTTGTCGAGTTCGCCCTTCGTACCCGGAGCGCCTCAATTGTCCCCGTAAGTAAAATAGCGCCTTCCGTGCTGGTTTCTTAGGTTTATTTATAACTTCGAAATGAATAAAATATGTCATGTGGTTATAAATTTATTTTTCATGTTAATACCAAGTTTCTAAATTATGTATTAAGTATTATAAAGAAAGTAATCTTGTAAATTTGGTACAATAGGTGTAGAATATGGGTAAAAAGAGTTCGAAGTTTAGGAAGTTTAGGAATCCAGGAGGTTTTACCGAAGAAGAAATGAGAGCGATTGAAGACACTTTTAATTTGTGTCGGAGCGAATTGAGCAATGTCGAAAAAGATGCTTTTATGGTCAGTGATGTTCGTTTACTTTTTCTTTTATTTCTTACTCTCTTTTGAGAGTTCTACCTTTGGGTTTGTTCAGGTTAGAGGGTGGCGAAATAAAAGAGAATAAAAATTTAACATTTATTTTGGTTCTTTCAATATACAAGTTTATTTGGGTACCTTGGATTTCGTGAGAGAAGGTCTAGGTGTAGGTTCTCAGGGTCCTCGTTGGATGGTGAAAGTTGAGGAAGTCGACTCGTTGGATCGTCCTTTGCCGATGGATCTCTAATCGTCTTCTGACCATTAATCGTCTTTTGACGATTGGGAAGTATCGTCTTTTGCCGACTGAAGGAATCTTCTTTTGCCGACTGAAGGAATCGTCTTTCGCCGATTGAAGTAATCGTCTTTTGACGATTGGGAAGTATCGTCTTCTGCCGACTAAAGGAATCGTTTTTTGCCGACTGAAGAAATCGTCTTTTGCCGACTGATAGAATCGTCTTTTGCCGACTGAAGTAATCGTCTTTTGCCGATTAAAGTAGTTGTCTTTTGACGATTGGGAAGTATCGTCTTTTGCCGACTGAAGGAATCGTTTTTGCCGACTGAAGGAATCGTCTTTTGCCGACTGAAGGAATCGTCTTTTGCCGATTAAAGTAGTTGTCTTTTGACGATTGGGAAGTATCGTCTTTTGCCGACAGAAGGAATCGTTTTTTTGCCGACTGAAGGAATCGTTTTTTGCCGACTGAAGGAATCGTCTATTGCCGACTGAAGGAATCGTCTTTCGCCGATTGAAGTAATCGTCTTTTGACGATTGGGAAGTATCGTCTTCTGCCGACTAAAGGAATCGTTTTTTGCCGACTAAAGAAATCGTCTTTTGCCGACTGATAGAATCGTCTTTTGCCGACTGAAGTAATCGTCTTTTGACGATTGGGAAGTATCGTTTTTTGCCGATTCCGCTGTCCACTCTCTATTCCCGGAGTTGAATCGTCACCAACAGCCAATTATCTAGACTTCCCGCGGATTTAGTCGTCGAATAATCGCCTTTGCCGATCTCTCACAACACTTCACAAACCTTGTAACTCACTTAACTTTATAGGACAGACTCTCTCTAATGCGGCGCTTCTCGGCTTTATATACCCTTGGGGGGGGGGGGGGTTCCTCTCCCTATTTCCCTTTTTAGGGCGTTCCCTTTCGGTGGTTCCAGTCGGGTGGCGCTATCTTCCCGCCACATTACCTTAGATTTAGGTTTTTTGGGGCCTTGTGCACTCCGACCCACCGCCACATTACCTTAGTATGTTACTTGTTTTGTCGACAGCTGGCGCTTTTTGTTGGCGATTCTTCCGCCTCCTTTTTACAGTGATTATGCTTATTCTGATTTTCTTCTTGGGGGTGCGAGGGGTCGATGGCTCTTGCACTCACCATCTTCCGCCGGTGCGCACGCGATAGAGGCAGAAGAAATCCTTTTGGCGGACTGCTTCTAAAATTAGTTTCGTTTCTTTTCAGTCAAGATGGAAGTATTTTATGGTGGAAAACAACTTACGAGTTTGGGTCAGATATCTATTCCCGGAGGGAAACGATGGCCGTGAAAAACTCGAATGGTCCCGACTCGTCTACTTACACCAGGGCCAGGTGAGCCGATTTTTCGACGAAAAAGCCGAAGCGATCAACCGCGTCCTTCTGAACGTCGGAAAAGAAGATCCAGTTGAACAGGGAATCGAACTTTTCAAAGTTAAAATGGTAAAGAAACCTATGATTTAAAAACATCGAATGCATTTTAAAGTCAATTATTAGTATTTCAGCAGCATCATCGAGTCTTATCTGAGAAGCTTGGCCTGCTTTGATAACGACGACTTTAACGACTGGCTCAGAATCGAAGCTAAAAGCGATTCAAAGAATCTCGAAGACGTCATCGACTATTTAATATCAACATTAAAAAATAGCGAAAACCCAGAAAAAGTAAGAAAACGATGGTTTTGTATCGAAACCTTTGTGTTTCTAGGTGATTGCAAAAGACGTCGAAGATTGGTTGAGAACGAAGCCGATAGTGAGCGACATTTTAAACGGTTTGCTCAACATCGCGTTTGGACTTGTTGAAGTGAGCAGCATGCCCTGCGCTTTGCCGAAGCCTTATTCATTCTTCCCGACTATCTTGGACGTCTCGCACGTTATGTTCTTATGCTCGCACATCACCAAAACTGTACGAAACAATGGAAGTGAGATATGCTGTAACCTACTAATTAAACTTGCTGGGGGAGAGGATCTGAATAACGACCCACAATGCTCTTATCTCGTGCCAACGGCATGATCCCAACTCGGCCAACGACCAAAACCAGATTGTTTACCTTACGTACTTTTTATGCTTAGGGTCGGGTTTTTCTTGGCTGGGTGAAACTCTACCGCGTTCCTTAATCCCAACCAATGGCCACATTACTAGCACTGGCCAGGTTATAGCGGCTCGTACAATAGCACATCCGAGGTTGGTAATTGGCCTAGTTGGAGACTACAATCCGGGCCTGGCATTGGCCCAGTTGAATACTTCTATTGTCGACGGTCCTCTCTCGAGTCGGTAAACTGCAGGCCCATTAAAAAGGTTTACAAAAAATTGTTCATCCGATCATCGATTTCAGGTTGAGGTTCAACAACCAGGCGCACGGGAGCAACTACACCCTCCTCTGCCACACGATCGTCGAAGTCGGCCCTACACTTTTGATAATAAAAGATCACGGAAATCACATTTTCGGATGTTTCGCCTCAGAATCGTGGAAACAGTCAACGCAATTTTTCGGCGACTGTCGATGTTTTCTATTTCAACTTCATCCCGTCTTGAGGATTTTCGAGCCTAGCGGGAACAACAACAACTTCATGTATCACAACGCCAATCAGTACACGCTTCCCAACGGATTTGTATATTTTCAATTAAAAAAAAAACGTAATTTATTCTCTTAAGGGTATGGGAGGACAAATTGGATTTTTCGGCCTCTGGGTCGACGGTGACTTCGGGCACGGGAAGTGCTCGGAATTCTGCAGCACCTTCACCGACTACGAACGACCATCGATCTCGACCTCCTTTACGTTCACCCACATCGAAGTTTGGGCTGTAAACACAGACGAAGCCATTGTAAAACAGTTAAATTTTATGTTCATTCTTCATAATGATATTTTTCAAATATATATTTCAGGACGAAAAGTCTGGATTTGTTTCCGTAATAGTTTCATACCGTGTAAAAATACTTTTTTAACTTATTTTTCTGCAGTCACAGAACCGCCCTTCGGTCACAGAAGCGGACCCGTTACCGAGAGCGATCCTGGAGATGGCTGGGAAAGGAAGCAGTGTTATGGGGAAAATAATGTCGTAATTGAAATACATAAAAGCCTTGAAGATGCTCGTTCATTTTTTTGTTACTGCCCGCCAAAGACTATCAGGTCTACCTGACAGGCCTGAACAGTTTCGCCTTCAACTCCATGCCTTCAACCCATTCTCTTTTTCTTCGCGCTCATTCTCTCGGAGACTTTTCAGGCCGACCTGATAGTCTGTGACAGCATCAGGTGTCAGGTTCAACAGACAGCACCTGCTACCTGTCAGGTCTACCTGATAGTCTATGGCCGGCGACTGCTTAGCTACAAATCAGACTATCAATAAATTGGTAGATCTGTAAACAGCGGAAGAATCGCCAACAAAAAGCGCCAGCTGTGGATAAAACAAGTAACATACTAAGGTAATGTGGCGGGAAGATAGCGCCACCCGACTGGAACCGCCGAAAGGGCACGCCCTAAAAAGGGAAGTAGGGAGAGGAACCCCCCCCCCCCAAGGGTATTTAAAGCCGAGAAACGTCGAATAGCAGACAGTCAGTTAAGTCGCGTGGTGATAGTGAGTCAAAAGGTTTTGTGAGTAAGTTGTGTGTTTTACGGGAGAGATCGGCAAAGGCGATTATCGTAGACTCAACCTGCGGGAAGTCTCGGCAGTCGGCTGTTTGTGACGAGTCGTCTCTTGGTAACAGAGTAGTCGGCAAGGAGTCGGCAAAGGAATCGACAAAGACGATTGACGATTAGAACCATCGGCAAAGACGATTGACGATTAGAACCATCGGCAAAGACGATTGACGATTAGAACCATCGGCAAAGCCGATTGACGATTAGAACCATCGGCAAAGACGATTGACGATTAGAACCATCGGCAAAGACGATTGACGATTAGAACCATCGGCAAAGACGATTGACAATTAGAACCCGTCAGCAAAGACGATTGACGATTGACGATTGGTCGGCAAAAGGCGATTGACGATTAGAACCGTCGGCAAGAGACGATTGACGATTGACGATTGGTCGGCAAAAGGCGATTGACGATTAGAACCGTCGGCAAGAGACGATTGACGATTGACGATTGGTCGGCAAAAGGCGATTGACGATTAGAACCGTCGGCAAGAGACGATTGACGATTGACGATTGGTCGGCAAAAGGCGATTGACGATTGAAGACGATTGACGATTAATCGGCAAAACGATCAGAAGAATCGACCAGACGTCCTCAACTACGACCATCCATCACGGAGCCTGCGATCTTGCGTCCAGACCGTCTCATCTTTACCGAAGAAAATCCAAGGTACCCAAATCATTTTGCTATTAAAAGTTACAGAGGGAGAAAGAATAAAAAAAACTTAGAAAAAAATAGTCCACCTGATGAGGCGTATTACGCCGAAACCGGTCGAGGAATATCCGTTTTTTTTCATTCTTTCTCCCTCTGTAACTTTTAATAGCAACAAATACACGTTCCCCATTTGCGAGATTACGCATGATCAAAACCTTGTACCAAATTATTCTGTACATAAAAGAACCAGTAATAAATGGTTGGATACCCCATGGTTCCCGGAGACTAAGTAGGTCAAATCAAATATACCCGATGGCTCCCGCTTCTAGTAATGCGACATACCCGATGGTTCTCGTGTTTATTTGGCAACGCAGGTATCAATAAAAAACATTTTAAACCAAACACCACAAATGTGTTTAAAACACTCACTGTTATAATATATCTGGGACCCATCGGGTTGTGGCAAATTTCAGCCCGGTACCCATCGGGTATATTGCAATTTTCAGCCCGGGAACCATCGGGTATATTGCAATTTTCAGCCCGGAACCATCGGGTACCTATATTGCAATTTTCAGCCCGGGAACCATAGGGTATATTGCAATTTTCAGCCCAGGAACCATCGGGTATATTGCAATTTTCAGCCCGGGAACCATAGGGTATATTGCAATTTTCAACCCAGGAACCATCGGGTATGTTGCAATTTTCAGCCCGGGAACCATAGGGTATATTGCAATTTTCAACCCAGGAACCATCGGGTATGTTGCAATTTTCAGCCCGGGAACCATCGGGTATATTGCAATTTTCAACCCGGGAACCATCGGGTATGTTGCAATTTTCAGCCCGGGAACCATCGGTTATATTGAAATTTTCAGCCCGGGAACCATAGGGTATATTGGAATTTTCAGCCCGGGAACCATAGGGTATGTTGCAATTTTCAGCCCAGGAACCAACGGGTATATTGCAATTTTCAGCCCGGGAACCATCGGGTATGTTGCAATTTTCAGCCCGGGAACCATCGGGTACCTATATTGCAATTTTCAGCCCGGGAACCATAGGGTATATTGCAATTTTCAGCCCAGGAACCATCGGGTATATTGCAATTTTCAGCCCGGGAACCATAGGGTATATTGCAATTTTCAGCCTGGGACCCAACGGGTATATTGCAATTTTCAGCCCGGGAACCATCGGTTATATTGAAATTTTCAGCCCGGGAACCATCGGTTATATTGAAATTTTCAGCCCGGGAACCATCGGGTATATTGGAATTTTCAGCCCGGGAACCATAGGGTATGTTGCAATTTTCAGCCCGGGAACCAACGGGTATATTGCAATTTTCAGCCCGGGAACCATAGGGTATATTGCAATTTTCAGCCCGGGAACCATCGGTATAATTATCTCGTTTTGGGAACCATCGGGTAAAGTACCGTAATAAATGTTAAATTTTCATTCTCTTTTTATTTCGCCACCCTCTAACCTGAACAAACCAAAGGTAGAACTCTCAAAGGGGAGTAAGAATAAAAGAAAAAGTAACCAACGTTTACAGGTCCATTTCATTCCAGGAAATTGACGTTTTTCAACAAGAGTTTCAAGTAATTATTTTTAAAAGATAATTTATTATAATTGTTAGCTCCTAATCCTGTTTGCTCTCAACATAGTTATTTTTCTCGTGACCCTATGTGTTCCCTCTAATCCCCCACTTAATGTCAAACTGATTGTAATAAATCTAATCTAAATAAAATGAATGACATAAATTAACATTGAGAAGAGTCTTTCCCTTGTTTTCTATTTAAAAGACTCATTCAGACAGTCCCGAGAGGTCAACCGAAACGGCCGCATATCACCGGATTAGATAAAAAACATGAGGTTGGCAGGCTTGCTTTTTCTACTACCATTGGTCGTTTCCTATCGTAAGTAAGACACATGAAAAATATTTGAGTTGTTTTGTTCAGCTTTTGAAGAAACTTTGGGGAAGATTGGAACAAATTATGAGAGTAACGTAAGGGAGGAGGCTGTCAGAAGTTTGATGAGAAGACTCATCGGTAAAAAGTCGAGTTTATTCGATGTGAAAATAATCCCGGAGCTAATTCAGGACGGAAAAGACGTTTTTAAGGTAAGACACTCTGTTTACGTGAGATTTATGCAAAAAAAGGAAAATGCCCAAAAAGACAAACCACAATCCCACTCGTGACTCGCGGAAAGTATGGTTGTTATAGCGGTTTTTTGTGCACGAGTCGAAGGGATTGCGAACCCTTATTAATGCCCCCCCCCCACCACTTCTTCTCGTCTTTTGGTACTTTACCCGATGGTTCCCAAAACGAGATAATTATACCCGATGGTTCCGGGCTGAAAATTGTAATATACCCGATGGTTCCAGGGCTGAAAATTGCAATATACCCGATGGTTACCGGCTGAAAATTGCAATATACCCGATGGTTCCCGGGCTGAAAATTGCAATATACCCGATGGGTCCCGGGCTGAAAATTGCAATATATGTACCCGATGGTTCCCGGGCTGAAAATTGCAATAATCCGATGGTTCCCGGGCTGAAAATTGCAATATACCCGATGGTTCCCGGGCTGAAAATTGCAATAACCCGATGGTTCCAGGGCTGAAAATTGCAATATACCCGATGGTTCCCGGGCTAAAAATTGCAATATACCCGATGGTTCCCAGGCTGAAAATTGCCACATACCCGATGGGTCCCGAGCCGAAAATTGCAATATACCCGATGGTTCCCGGGCTGAAAATTGGAATATATAACTTATGGTTCCCGGGCTGAAAATTGCCACATACCCGATGGTTCCCGGGCTGAAAATTGCAATATAACCGATGGTTCCCGGGCTGAAAATTGCAATATAACTTATGGTTCCCGGGCTGAAAATTGCCATATACCCGATGGTTCTCGGGCTGAAAATTGCCACATACCCGTTGGTTCCCGGGCTGAAAATTGCAATAACCCGATGGTTCCCGGGCTGAAAATTGGAATATACCCGATGGTTCCCGGGCTGAAAATTGCAATATACCCGATGGTTCCCGGGCTAAAATTCCAATATACCCGATGGTTCCCGAGCTGAAAATTCCAATATACCCGATGGTTCCCGGGCAGAAAATTGCCACATACCCGATGGTTCCCGGGCTGAAAATTGCAATATACCCTATGGTTCCCGGGCTGAAAATTCCAATATACCCGATGGTTCCCGAGCTGAAAATTCCAATATACCCGATGGTTCCCGGGCTGAAAATTGCAATATACCCGATGGTTCCCGGGCTAAAAATTGCAATATACCCGATGGTTCCAGGGCTGAAAATTGCAATATAGCCGATGGTTCCCGGTCTGAAAATTGCAATATAGCCGATGGTTCCCGGGCTGAAAATTGCAATATACCCGATGGTTTCCGGGCTGAAAATTGCAATATACCCGATGGTTCCCGTGCCGAAAATTGCCACATACCCGTTGGTTCCCGGGCTGAAAATTGCCACATACCCGATGGTTCCCGGGCTGAAAATTGCAATATACCCGATGGTTCCCGGGCTGAAAATTTCAATATACCCGATGGTTCCCGGGCTGAAAATTGCCACATACCCGATGGGTCCCGGGCTGAAAATTGCAATATACCTGATGGGTCCCGGGCTGAAAATTTCCACATACCCGTTGGTTCCCGTGCCGAAAATTGCAATATACCCGATGGTTTCCGGGCTGAAAATTGCAATATACCCGTTGGTTTCCGGGCTGAAAATTGCTACATACCCGATGGGTCCCAGATATATTATAACAGTGAGTGTTCTTAAACACATTTTGTCGTGTTGAGTTTGAAATGTTCTTCATTGATACCTGCGTTGCAAAATATACACGGGAACCATCGGGTATGTCGCATTACTAGAAGCGGGAGCCATCGGGTATATTTGATTTGACCTACTTAGTCTCCGGGAACCATGGGGTATCCAACCCGTCTTTTTTACCGATCACCCACCGCTTTTCGTTTGGTTGGCGCTCCGTGCGGAGAGCCACCGACTTTCTCTTTATCGGGCTCGCTCTATCCATTTCCTGATTACATTTCGTTTTTTAGATCAAAAAATCAGCTAACAGTGACATAGTGTTCATAAAAGGATCGAGCGGTGTCGCAGCTGCTTGGGGTTTCCATCATTATTTGAAGGAGTATTGCGACTGCCATGTTTCTTGGGATGGCGACCGCCTCGACCTACCGGACGAGTTTCCGTCTGTCGACGTCACCGTCGTTGCGAACGATAAGTTCCGCTATTACCAAAACGTTTGCACGACAAGCTATAGTTTCGTCTGGTGGAATTGGACGAGATGGGAGAGAGAGATCGACTGGATGGCTTTGAACGGATTCAATCTCGTTTTGGCTTTCAACGGCCAAGAAGAGATTTGGCGCAAAGTTTATTTTCAGCTTGGCATGAATGAAACCGACATCAACGAACATTTTAGCGGACCTGCTTTTCTTAGTTGGTAAAACTGCCTTTTTCGATCTACTCTGTGTAAATTTTTTTCTCAGGAATAGAATGGGAAACATGAGAGGATGGGGTGGACCTCTAGCCACCAGCTGGCACTCGCACAGTTTTCAACTGCAGAAGGCGATTGTGAAGCGAATGAGGGAATTAGGAATCATTCCGGTTCTTCCTGCGTTTTCAGGTCATGTACCCAGAAGCTTCATAAAGTAAGTCCTTTATTGCATACACTGAAAAATTCGGCTGCACCGGGATTGCGCATGGAACTAGGGTTTTTAATCCCTGCAATAAAAGTCACGTCCCTTCCAAACACCGTGATTGCACATGGGAAAAAAATTCAAACACTGTGATTGCGCACGGAAGAAAAACTATGGGAATAAACACTTTAACTAAGGCCCAACGGTAAATATTTATGCATAACCTATGTTTTGAACGTCTAATAGAGGCCATTAGACCACCCTCCTGCTCAATCAAAAGCCTCAAAAGCCATCCGACCACCTCCTCCTGGCCAATCCGAAGCAATAGAGGCCATCAGACCACTCCTCCTGCTCAATCAAAAGCCATCAGACCACCTCCTCCTGGCCAATCCGAAGCAATAGAGGCCATCAGACCACTCCTCCTGCTCAATCAAAAGCCATCAGACCACCTCCTCCTGGCCAATCCGAAGCAATAGAGGCCATCAGACCACTCCTCCTGCTCAATCAAAAGCCATCAGACCACCTCCTCCTGGCCAATCCGAAGCAATAGAGGCCATCAGACCACTCCTCCTGCTCAATCAAAAGCCTCAAAAGCCATCAGACCACCTCCTCCTGGCCAATCCGAAGCAATAGAGGCCATCAGACCACTCCTCCTGCTCAATCAAAAGCCATCAGACCACCTCCTCCTGGCCAATCCGAAGCAATAGAGGCCATCAGACCACTCCTCCTGCTCAATCAAAAGCCATCAGACCACCTCCTCCTGGCCAATCCGAAGCAATAGAGGCCATCAGACCACTCCTCCTGCTCAATCAAAAGCCATCAGACCACCTCCTCCTGGCCAATCCGAAGCAATAGAGGCCATCAGACCACTCCTCCTGCTCAATCAAAAGCCTCAAAAGCCATCAGACCACCTCCTCCTGGCCAATCCGAAGCAATAGAGGCCATCAGACCACTCCTCCTGCTCAATCAAAAGCCATCAGACCACCTCCTCCTGGCCAATCCGAAGCAATAGAGGCCATCAGACCACTCCTCCTGCTCAATCAAAAGCCATCAGACCACCTCCTCCTGGCCAATCCGAAGCAATAGAGGCCATCAGACCACTCCTCCTGCTCAATCAAAAGCCTCAAAAGCCATCAGACCACCTCCTCCTGGCCAATCAGAATCCATAAAGGCCATTAGACCAATCCTCCTGCTCAATCAAATGCGCAATCACGGTGTCAAATAATTTTTGGTTATGCGCAATCACGCTGTCTAAAATTTTATGTCCATGCGCAATCACGGTGTCCAATAGTTTTTACCTGTGCGCAATCACGGTGCCTGAAATGTTGGAGCAGGTAAAAAAATGCGCAATCACGGTACGCCCAAAAATTCATTTTGGATTTTAGAATATTTCCTAACTCAAGTCTCACTCTTCTGCCGAACTGGAATGGATTTCAGGATGAATACTGCTGGTAAGTTTCTTGATTATTTGCGCCCTGTAAAATATAATTCAATTTTCAGTCCTTACCTTTTAGACCCACAGGATCCTTTATTTCAAAAAGTTGGAAGGCTTTTTCTTAGAGAAGTAAGTAAAAATTTTAATTTTTGAATCTCTCAATGTCCTCTATAGTACATCGCAGCGTTTGGAACCGATCATATCTACAACTGCGACACTTTTAACGAAATGAGCCCGACCTCAGGCAATCTTACGTTCTTAAGAAAGATCGGCCGTTCGATTTTCAGCTCTCTCTACAGCGAAGACAAAGACGCCGTATGGTAAGTTGAACGTTTTCGGTTACTTTTAAATTCTGCATATTTCATAGGATGTTACAAGGTTGGATATTCGTGAACGAGTGGTACTTTTGGACCGATGCTAACGCAGAAGCTCTTTTGACTTCCATACCCTCAGTAAGTCTCTTTTTCTTTGTTCAGGATGCTCCAGGGTTGGCTGTTTAAACACGACTTCAAATTTTGGACGAAAACACGAGCAGAAGCGTTGCTAACTTCTGTTCCAGTCGTGAGTTTATCAAATTTCTAAGCATCGTGGCATGAATTTGGGATTTCTCCAGCATGAAATCATTATCATATTATTGAATTTTATTTCTTACAGGGTCGCTTTTTAATATTGGACCTTCAAGCAGAGCTGAACCCGCAGTATTATCGGCTTGATAACTTCTTCGGGCAGCCTTTCATTTGGTGCATGCTGCATAACTTTGGAGGGACGCTTGGAATGCACGGATCCATCGATTATGTCAATGAAGGTCCTTTCAAGGCTAGAAGCAGATACAACAGCTCAATGGTTGGGACCGGTCTGACGCCGGAGGGTATCAATCAAAACTACATGATTTATGACCTCATGATGGATATGGCTTGGAGGAAAGAACCGGTTGATTTATATTTCTGGTAAACTGTGTGATAGCAACCTGATGACTTTTAAACTGCAATCATTTTAGGATAAAGAAATATCTTCACCGAAGGTATGGCGACTTGAATGATGACATAATCGAAGGCTGGATCCTTTTAAAGGTATTATTCTTCCGGTACTTTACCCGATGGTTCCCAAAACGAGATAATTATACCCGATGGTTCCGGGCTGAAAATTGTAATATACCCGATGGTTCCAGGGCTGAAAATTGCAATATACCCGATGGTTCCCGGGCTGAAAATTGCAATATACCCGATGGTTCCCGGGCTGAAAATTGCAACATACCCGATGGTTCCCGGGCTGAAAATTGCAATATACACGTTGGTTCCCGGGCTGAAAATTGCAACATACCCGATGGTTCCCGGGCTGAAAATTGCAATATACACGTTGGTTCCCGGGCTGAAAATTGCAATATACCCGATGGTTCCCGGGCTGAAAATTGCAATATACACGTTGGTTCCCGGACTGAAAATTGCAACATACCCGATGGTTCCCGGGCTGAAAATTGCAATATACACGTTGGTTCCCGGGCTGAAAATTGCAATATACCCGATGGTTCCCGGGCTGAAAATTGCAATATACACGTTGGTTCCCGGGCTGAAAATTGCAACATACCCGATGGTTCCCGGGTTGAAAATTGCAATATACCCGATGGTTCCCGGGCTGAAAATTGCAACATACCCGATGGTTCCCGGGTTGAAAATTGCAATATACCCGATGGTTCCCGGGCTGAAAATTGCAATATACCCGTTGGTTCCCGGGCTGAAAATTGCAACATACCCTATGGTTCCCGAGCTGAAAATTGCAATATACCCCATGGTTCCCGGGCTGAAAATTCCAATATACCCGATGGTTCCCGGGCTGAAAATTGCAATATACCCGATGGTTCCCGGGCTGAAAATTTCAATATACCCGATGGTTTCCGGGCTGAAAATTGCCACATACCCGTTGGTTCCCGGGCTGAAAATTGCCATATACCCGATGGTTCCCGGGCCGAAAATTTCAATATACCCGTTGGTTCCCGGGCTGAAAATTGCAACATACCCGATGGTTCCTGGGTTGAAAATTGCAATATACCCTATGGTTCCCGGGCTGAAAATTGCAATATACCCGATGGTTCCCGGGCTGAAAATTGCAACATACCCGATGGTTCCTGGGTTGAAAATTGCAATATACCCGATGGTTCCTGGGTTGAAAATTGCAATATACCCTATGGTTCCCGGGCTGAAAATTGCAATATACCCGATGGTTCCCGGGCTGAAAATTGCAATATACCCGATGGTTCCCGGGCTGAAAATTGCAACATACCCGATGGTTCCTGGGTTGAAAATTGCAATATACCCGATGGTTCCTGGGTTGAAAATTGCAATATACCCGATGGTTTCCGGGCTGAAAATTGCCACATACCCGTTGGTTCCCGGGCTGAAAATTGCCATATACCCGATGGTTCCCGGGCCGAAAATTTCAATATACCCGTTGGTTCCCGGGCTGAAAATTGCAACATACCCGATGGTTCCTGGGTTGAAAATTGCAATATACCCTATGGTTCCCGGGCTGAAAATTGCAATATACCCGATGGTTCCCGGGCTGAAAATTGCAACATACCCGATGGTTCCTGGGTTGAAAATTGCAATATACCCGTTGGTTCCCGGGCTGAAAATTGCCACATACCCGTTGGTTCCCGGGCTGAAAATTGCCACATACCCGTTGGTTCCCGGGCTGAAAATTGCCACATACCCGATGGGTCCCAGATATATTATAACAGTGAGTGTTCCTAAACACATTTTGTGGTGTTGGGTTTGAAATGTTCTTCATTGATACCTGCGTTGCAAAATAAACACGGGAACCGTCGGGTATGTCGCATTACTAGAAGCGGGAGCCATCGGGTATATTTGGTTTGACCTACTTAGTCTCCGGGAACCATGGGGTATCCAACCATTCTTCCATCTTTATCTTTTTAATCACTTTATTTAGGATTCTGTGTTCAATTATGTTGGAAGAGAAGCTCAACACGGGCAGTACATAGTCACTCAAAGGCCATCGTTAAAATTGAAACAAAAGGTGAAAATGGAACTAAAAAATGGAACTAACTTAATGAGTTTAACAGATATGGTTTGAGCCGTCCGATGTATATGAAGCCTGGGCGAAAATCATTCGAGGAAGTGGAGAAATGAAGAAGATTACGATCACCTTTAAAAACGACGTCGTTGACCTGACCAGGCAATCGCTGCAGTTGTTACTTGACGAAGCGTATTTCGCAGCGAAGGATTCTTTCCAGTTTAAAGACAAAGAATGCTTTATGTACGTTGCTTCTTAGCCAACGGGTAGCCACCTGCACCCAAAATGGACAGCGGGAACAGGTGGCTATGCGTTAGCGCTATGTTTCTACGTCATTGGAGCGACAGTTCAACGTTCCTTTTCCGTTTTAGAAACGCTACAAACGCTTTTATGGATAGGATTGACGATATGGAAAGAATATTAAGATCAGATTCGCATTTTCTGTTGGGAAGATGGCTTGAAGACGCCAAGAGCATCGCAATAACGCCATCTGTAAGCAGAGATGGGCAAAATCTTAATCATGAATATGGTTAAGATTTTAAATCATAGGAATGTTTTTCGATTAAGAATAAGATTAAATGAGTATTCAAGTAGTAAAAATATGATTAAAATCACACTTACGAGTATGATTATGAATAAAATCCAAATCACAGAGATGATTAAGAATCAACTTTTAATTACAGGAAATCTGTGATTAATCCCAGAAAGCTGTGATTTTGAGTTTTTAGTTTTTGAGAGTAAATTGTGATCAGAGGTGACAATATTCACAAATTCCTATGATTCCACAATTTACTAATGATTGATCATTATTTTCCCATAATTAATCCCAGATTCCAATGATTAATCATTATTTTCCCACGATTAATCCCAGATTCCAATGATTAATCATTATTTTCCTATGATTAGTCCCAGATTCCAATGATTAATCATTATTTTCTTATGGTTAATCCCAGATTCCAATGATTAATCATTATTTTCCCACGATTAATCCCAGATTCCAATGATTAATCATTATTTTCCTATGATTAGTCCCAGATTCCAATGATTAATCATTATTTTCCTATGATTAGTCCCAGATTCCAATGATTAATCATTATTTTCTTATGGTTAATCCCAGATTCCAATGATTAATCATTATTTTCCTATGATTAGTCCCAGATTCCAATGATTAATCATTATTTTCCTATGATTACTCCCAGATTCCAATAATTAATCATTATTTTCCTATGATTAGTCCCAGATTCCAATGATTAATCATTATTTTCCTATGATTAATCATTGGAATCTGGGATTAATTATGGGAAAAGCTTGATCAATCATTAGTAAATTGTGTAATCACAGGAATCGGTGAATATTGTCACCTCTGATCACAATTTACTCTCAAAAACTAAAAACTCAAAATCTATCAATCTCTAAAACTCCAAAATTTTAATCATTATTTATATTATTGACAAATCAAAATTTTAAATAATATTGACAAATCAAAATTTTAAATAATATTGACAAATCAAAATTTTAAATAATATTGACAAATCAAAATTTTAAATAATATTGACAAATCAAAATTTTAAATAATATTGACAAATCAAAATTTTAAATAATATTGACAAATCAAAATTTTAAATAATATTGACAAATCAAAATTTTAAATAATATTGACAAATCAAAATTTTAAATATCAAAAATTTTAAGCTTTTTCCTTAATTAATCCCAAATTCCAATGATTAATCATTATTTTCCTATGATTAGTCCCAGATTCCAATGATTAATCATTATTTTCCTATGATTAGTCCCAGATTCCAATGATTAATCATTATTTTCCTATGATTAGTCCCAGGTTCCAATGATTGATCAATATTTTCCTATGATTAATCATTGGAATCTGGGATTAATTATGGGAAAAGCTTGATCAATCATTAGTAAATTGTGTAATCACAGGAATCTGTGAATATTGTCACCTCTGATTACAATTTACTCTCAAAAACTAAAAACTCAAAATCTATCAATCTCTAAAACTCCAAAATTTTAATCATTATTTATATTATTGACAAATCAAAATTTTAAATAATATTGACAAATCAAAATTTTAAATAATATTGACAAATCAAAATTTTAAATAATATTGACAAATCGAAATTTTAAATAATGATTAAAATTTTGTAGTTTTAGAGTTTGATAGATTTTGAGTTTTTAGTTTTTGAGAGTAAATTGTGATCAGAGGTGACAATATTCACAGATTCCTGTGATTATGTACACAATTTTTCTGATGATTGATCAAGCTTTTTCCTTAATTAATCCCAAATTCCAATGATTAATCATTGTTTTCCTATGATTAATCACAGACTTCCTGTGATTAATCACAGATTTCCTGTGATTAAGAGTTTAATCACAGATTTCCTGTGATTAAGAGTTTATTCTTAATCATACTCGTGAGTGTGATTTTAATCTTATTCTTAATCACAGAAAAATATTCCTATGATTAAAAAATCTTAATCATATTCATGATTATTGATTAAGATTTTGCCCATCTCTGTCTGTAAGTTTTCTTTTAACTTCCATATGTATTATTTTTTTTAGGAGGAAAAACTTTACGAAATGAACGCCCGGAATCAGATCACTTTGTGGGGACCGAACGGTGAAATAAACGACTACGCCACTAAGCAGTGGTCTGGAATCGTCAAAGACTATTACAAAAAGAGATGGACGCTTTATTTCGACTGTTTGAAAGATGATTTGGACGGTATCAAACCGTGCAATAACAGCGAAATACGTCAGAATATTTTCGAAAAGGTCGAACGACCATTTACGTACAGTAGAACGACTTATCCGACTAATCCGAAAGGTAAACGAACTACAGACCCCAGCAGTCTTAGCATTGTCATCACAGGAAATCTGTGATTAAACTCTTAATCACAGGAAATCTGTGACTAAACTCTTGATCACAGGAAATCTGTGACTAAACTCTTGATCACAGGAAATCTGTGACTAAACTCTTGATCACAGGAAATCTGTGACTAAACTCTTGATCACAGGAAATCTGTGACTAAACTCTTGATCACAGGAAATCTGTGACTAAACTCTTGATCACAGGAAATCTGTGACTAAACTCTTGATCACAGGAAATCTGTGACTAAACTCTTGATCACAGGAAATCTGTGACTTAACTCTTGATCACAGGAAATCTGTGACTAAACTCTTGATCACAGGAAATCTGTGACTAAACTCTTGATCACAGGAAATCTGTGACTAAACTCTTGATCACAGGAAATCTGTGACTAAACTCTTGATCACAGGAAATCTGTGATTAAACTCTTGATCACAGGAAATCTGTGACTAAACTCTTGATCACAGGAAATCTGTGACTAAACTCTTGATCACAGGAAATCAGTGACTAAACTTTTGATCACAGGAAATCAGTGACTAAACTCTTGATCACAGGAAATCTGTGATTAAACTCTTGATCACAGGAAATCTGTGACTAAACTCTTGATCACAGGAAATCTGTGACTAAACTCTTGATCACAGGAAATCTGTGACTAAACTCTTGATCACAGGAAATCTGTGACTAAACTCTTGATCACAGGAAATCTGTGACTAAACTCTTGATCACAGGAAATCTGTGACTAAACTCTTGATCACAGGAAATCTGTGATTAAACTCTTGATCACAGGAAATCTGTGATTAAACTCTTGATCACGGGAAATCTGTGATTAAACTCTTGATCACAGGAAATCTGTGATTAATCATAGGAAAATAATGATTAATCATAGGAAAATAATGATTAATCATAGGAAAATAATGATTAATCATTAGGAAAATAATGATTAATCATTAGGAAAATAATGATTAATCATTAGGAAAATAATGATTAATCATAGGAAAATAATGATTAATCATAGGAAAATAATGATTAATCATAGGAAAATAATGATTAAGCATAGGAAAATAATGATTAATCATTGGACTTTGGGATTAATTAAGGAAAAAGCTTGATCAATCATCAGAAAAATTGTGTATTCACAGGAATCTGTGAATATTGTCACCTCTGATCACAATTTACTCTCAATAACTAAAAACTCAAAATCTATCAATCTCTAAAACTACAAAATTTTAATCATTATTTAAAATTTTGATTTGTCAATATTATTTAAAATTTTGATTTGTCAATATTATTTAAAATTTTGATTTGTCAATATTATTTAAAATTTTGATTTGTCAATATAATGATTAATCATTGGAATCTGGGACTAATCATAGGAAAATAATGATTAATCATTGGAATCTGGGACTAATCATAGGAAAATAATGATTAATCGTTGGAATCTGGGATTAATCATAAGAAAATAATGATTAATCATTGGAATCTGGGACTAATCATAGGAAAATAATGATTAATCGTTGGAATCTGGGATTAATCATAAGAAAATAATGATTAATCATTGGAATCTGGGACTAATCATAGGAAAATAATGATTAATCATTGGAATCTGGGATTAATCATAGGGAATCTGGGATTAATCATTGGAATCTGGGATTAATCATAGGGGATCTGGGATTAATCATAGGGGATCTGGGATTAATCATAGGAAAATAATGATTAATCATTGGAATCTGGAATTAATCATGGGAAAATAATGATTAATCATTGGAATCTGGGATTAATCATAGGAAAATAATGATTAATCATTGGAATCTGGGATTAATCATAAGAAAATAATGATTAATTATTGGAATCTGGGATTAATTATGGGAAAATAATGATCAATCATTAGTAAATTGTGGAATCATAGGAATTTGTGAATATTGTCACCTCTGATCACAATTTACTCTCAAAAACTAAAAACTCAAAATCACAGCTTTCTGGGATTAATCACAGATTTCCTGTGATTAAAAGTTTATTCTTAATCATCTCTGTGATTTGGATTTTATTCATAATCATACTCGTAAGTGTGATTGTAATCATATTTTTACTACGTGAATACTCATTTAATCTTATTCTTAATCACAGAAAAAAATTCCTATGATTTAAAATCTTAATCATATTCATGATTATGATTTTGCCCATCTCTGGCTCATTGTCCAGGCCTTTTATTTGCCCTGAATACTGACACATTTCCTGGAGTGTGAAGAGTGAGTAGTACAGGAAGCCAAGAAGTTCACCAAAGGTCCCACCACTAACAGCAGACCTGCTCAGGCAGAGTAAAGTCCGTATGTCTGCTGACTGGACATAACTCTACTAACACCTTCAAAGGATGGAAGTAATGGAGTTGCATCGGCCGTTTCTGTTGGGAAAAAGAGGAAACGGCTGTCCTCCGTTATTGTGAAGGCTCTCGTCCTTTGGAGTTGTTTGAGCTGTTCGTTGTGTAGCCAGCAGATATACTAAAATGCAGTTCTTAGTTTTACCCAGGTAACCCAGCTCACTATAACAAACTGTATTTTCAGGAGATTCATTAACGATAGCTCGTGATATTTTCCAAAAATGGAGTAACATGGACGTCCTTTGCAACACTTAAGATACCTTGAAGTTCAATGTCTCATATCCATATCTAATAATAAAATAGTCAATATCATTGATGTTTTTTATTTATTGAAAAGTAACTTTACGGATCACTGCGAAGGTTATTGAAGCTCGATAATTGGAGTAATGCTTTGACGCAATAATCATCTTGCTCCGGGATGGCTCCAAGGGGAAACGTCTTTTTTATAGACTCCTTTCACGTAATTAAAAGGAAGTAAAACGAGTGAAAATCAACAACTTAATTTTCAAACTGAATTTCGTTATTTTATAAATTTCGTCATTGTTTTTCGACGTCTTTGTCAACGGCCGCGGAGTGTAGAACTAACGCGATTTCCGTCGAAGCCGTAACACGGATTTTTTTTTTCTTTTCTTCAAGAACCGACTTTTTATTAAAAATTGAACAAAAAAATCCACAAGGAAGAGACTCTTTTCTTAGACTTTTTGTGTATTTACTATTTTTTATTGAATGTTTCCTGGTTAAGAAAATCATTTAGGCTTCTTTGTTTCACATTTTGACCTAAGAAGCTTTTCGTTTCTAGCTTATTCCGAATGAATAAATAAGAATAAGAAGCCACTTTTGCTTTTATTAGGTGTACAAAATGAAACTTAGCCACAGGGTTTTGAATTTTGTAGATTTTAGCCGAGTTTCATTTTGTACACCTAGTAGTTCATTTTTTCAAAATTTTGAACATTTTAGGCGTTAGTCCATCAAAAGTTGACCTTCTCCGTGTAAGAAGGTTATTGAAGTATAACCATTAAGAAGGTTAATTTTTAAAGGCTTGTAAATCGTAAACCGTTACAGATATTGAAAAAATGCACGAAATAAAATCTGTTGGAAATTTAATTCTCTTTAATTTTTATTCTATTCATTTTTTCTCTAAAACGCACTGTTTTCAAGATAAATTTATTTAAAAAAAATTATTTTCCGAAAATGGTGCATCCTAGAAAAAAATGATTAAGTACAAATTTATAGAAAATTAAATTTCCTACAATTTTTATTTATTAGGTGTACAAAATGAAACTCAGCCACAGGGTAAATTTGAATTTTGTAGATTTTAGCCGAGTTTCATATTGTACATCTAGTAGTTCATTTTTTTCAAAACGTTAAAGTCCATCAAAAGTTGACCTTCTCCGTGTAAGAAGGTTATTGAAGTATAACCATTAATAAGGTTAATTTTTAAAGGCTTGTAAATCGTAAACCGTTACAGATATTGAAAAAATGCACTAAATAAAATCTGTTGGAAATTTAATTCTCTTTAATTTTTATTATATTCATTTTTTCTCTAGGACGCACTGTTTTCAAGATAAATTTATTTTTAAAAAATTATTTTCCGAAAATGGTGCATCCTAGAAAAAAATAATTAAGTACAAATTTATAGAAAATTAAATTTCCTTCAATTTTTATTTATTAGGTGTACAAAATGAAACTCAGCCACAGGGTAAATTTGAATTTTGTAGATTTTAGCCGAGTTTCATTTTGAGTAGTTCATTTTTTCAAAATTTTGAACATTTTAGGCGTTAAAGTCCATCAAAAGTTGACCTTCTCCGAGTAAGAAGGTTATTGAAGTATAGCCATTAAGAAGGTTAATTTTTAAAGGCTTGTAAATCGTAAACCGTTACAGATATTGAAAAAATGCACGAAATAAAATCTGTTGGAAATTCAATTCTCTTTAATTTTTATTGTATTCATTTTTTCTCTAGGACTCACTGTTTTCAAGATAAATTTATTTTTAAAAAAATTATTTTCCGAAAATGGTGCATCGTAGAAAAAAATAATTAAGTACAAATTTATAGAAAATTAAATTTCCGACAATTTTAACACCTAGTAGTTCATTTTTTCAAAATTTTAAACATTTTAGGCGTTAAAGTCCATCAAAAGTTGACCTTCTCCGTGTAAGAAGGTTATTGAAGTATAACCATTAAGAAGGTTAATTTTTAAAGGCTTGTAAATCGTAAACCGTTGCAGATATTGAAAAAATGCACTAAATAAAATCTGTTGGAAATTTAATTCTCTTTAATTTTTACTTTATTCATTTTTTCTCTAAGACGCACTGTTTTCAAGATAAATTTATTTAAAAAAAAAATTATTTTCCGAAAATGGTGCACCCCAGAAAAAAATAATTAAGCACAAATTTATAGAAAATTAGAATCAAAATTTAGAAGGCGTTGCTTTTTTAAAGGATATTTTCATCCTCGCCCCCTTTTTTTCTGTTTAGCATCCCTTTTTCAAGTATTCTAAAAACGCGATCATCAAGATTTTAGTCGCTTAGTTATCAGGCCAGGGTAAAACCATAAGCTGGTAATCATCTTTGAAGCCATAATTGTAAATATTTGGTTAACTGCCATTTTTTGCTTTGATCGTCGAATGGGGGGATGTAAAAGAGGGGGAGAACGTATATAAAGAAAAGCTCAAATTATCCGTGAAGGATGGTGAAGAAACTGGGAGCCGGCGGGCTTTTTTTTGTTCTCTTATTCGTGCCTTCTGAACTAAGTTACAATCACATCGTCCCTCCTTGGCAACATTACTACCCCAGAGTTTTAAATCAGTAAGTGATGATTGAATTTTGAACATTTTAATGATAGAATAGATGGACATCGAAAGCGGGAAGACCCGAAAGGTTCAGAGCGGGCCAAGGGAGGTTTCGGATGCTCCCTCGGGGTGTAGAACTTCTCTGCGACTTTCCACCCACTTTTCAAATACTTTCGGTAAGTTTATACAGGGTGTCCGGAAACACATGGCAAGCGTCTGGGAGAGCGTTAAAAAGTGGTTTTACGAAAAAAGTTAAACGTAAACCCCCCTTAATTTAAATCAAAGAATTTGATGGTGTAGTTTAAAATCCGCTTGGATATACAGGGTGTCCCAGACACAACCTAACTTCGTTATTTCAAATGAGAACCCCAATTTTTTATTTCAGATTCGTGATCTACGCAAAATTTCAAGTAGATTTGAGTACTCATATGACAATTTTGGACAACTTTTAAAAAATGTCAAATTTTAGCGTTTTTAGCTCCAAAATCCGTTAAAATTGACCTAGGAGACTCGTTTTTTTTTAATTCCACTTATTTTTTCCCGAAGAATCCAACTGTCTCAAAGTTGAGCATCTTCGCATTCTGCATCACGAGATTTCGTCGCTAATGGCCTTTTTTCAAGTTTAACTCCAAATTCCATACTTCAAAAATGGAAATTAGCGATTTGTTGACGGAATTTTAATTTTTGATGCATAAACACAAAAGACGCTGTAGCTCTTTCAAAATTTGTGATCCGAAAGAAAAATTCCTTTCAACAAGTGCTAATTTTCATTTCTGAACTAAAAATTTGGGTTGTAACTTGAAAAAAGGCCATTAGCGACGAAATCTCGTGATGCAGAATGCGAAGATGCTCAAATTTGAGACAGTTGGATTCTTCGGGAAAAAATAAGTGGAATTAAAAAAAAAACGAGTCTCCTAGGTCAATTTTAACGGATTTTAGCGCAAAAAACGCTAAAATTTGACATTTTTTAAAAGTTGTCCAAAATCGTCATATGAGTACTCAAATCTACTTGAAATTTTGCGTAGATTACGAATCTGAAATAAAAAATAGGGGTTCTCATTTGAAATAACGAAGTTAGGTTGTGTCTGGGACACCCTGTATATCCAGGCGGATTTTAAACTACACCATCAAATTCTTTGATTTAAATTAAGGGGGGTTTACATTTAACTTTTTTTCGTAAAACCACTTTTTAACGCTCTCCCAGACGCTTGCCATGTGTTTCCGGACACCCTGTATATTGATTTATACTTTTGATGGCTTTTTTTTAGAATATTATTTGGGAAAGAGCGGATTTGGGAGGTCAGAAGAGCTTGGACGAGATGTACAAATCTGTCGGAGAGACGAGGGAATACACGCTTTTGGGAAGGCCTAACGGATCCACACTTTTTCTTCATAATCTTTCAAATTTGGACCGGGGTCTTTATCGATGCATAGCGACCGCTCTGGATATTAAGTCGGCCCGGGTCCTCACCTTATTTCAGGATGTACCTTTCTTCCCCGGGTATGTTTAGTTTGGAAATGAATTAGTTTGGAAGTGAATTAGTTTGGAAATGAATTAGTTTGGAAAACGATCATTCGGCCTCAGGATTAGACAGTGAGCTCAAATCGCGGACGATTGAAAACTGGTTGATGCGATTTCAGTCGGAGACCAATCTCTCTCCCATCTGCGTATCGTAGAGATTCAAATCTCCCTTTACTTAGTTTTGTCCTTTCTTATTAGGTGTACAAAATGAAACTCAGCCACAGGGTAAATTTGAATTTTGCAGATTTTAGCCGAGTTTCATTTTTTACACCTAGTAGTTCATTTTTTCAAAATTTTGAACATTTTAGGGGTTAAAGTCCATCAAAAGTTGACCTTCTCCGTGTAAGAAGGTTATTGAAGTATAACCTTTAAGAAGGTTAATTTTTAAAGGCTTGTAAATCGTAAATCGTTACAGATATTGAAAAAATGCACTAAATAAAATCTGTTGGAAATTCAATTCTCTTGATTTTTTTTCTATTCATTTTTTCTCTAGGATGCACTGTTTTCAATATAAATTTATTTAAAAAAAAATTATTTTCCGAAAATGGTGCATCCTAGAAAAAAATAATTAAGTACAAATTTATAGAGAATTAAATTTCCTACCATTTTTATTTAGTTCATTTTTTCAAAATTTTGAACATTTTAGGCGATAAAGTCCATCAAAAGTTGACCTTCTCCGTGTAAGAAGGTTAATGAAGTATAACCATTAAGAAGGTTAATTTTTAAAGGCTTGTAAATCGTAAACCGTTACAGATATTGAAAAAATGCACTAAATAAAATCTGTTGGAAATTCAATTCTCTTTAATTTTTATTCTATTCATTTTTTCTCTAGGACGCACTGTTTTCAAGATAAATTTATTTAAAAAAAAATTATTTTCCGAAAATGGTGCATCCTAGAAAAAAATAAATAAGTGCAAATTTATAGAGAATTAAATTTCCTACAGATTTTATTTAGTGCATTTTTTCAAAATTTTGAACATTTTAGGCGTTTTTAGTCCATCAAAAGTTGACCTTCTCCGTGCAAGAAGGTTATTGCAGTATAACCATTAAGAAGGTTAATTTTTAAAGGCTTGTAAATCGTAAACCGTTACAGATATTGAAAAAATGCACTAAATAAAATCTGTTGGAAATGTAATTCTCTTTAATTTTTATTCTATTAATTTTTTCTCTAGGACGCACTGTTTTCAAGCTAAATTTATTTTTAAAAAAATTATTTTCCGAAAATGGTGCATCCTAGAAAAACTAACTAAGTGCAAATTTATAGAAAATTAAATTTCCTACAGATTTTATTTAGTGCATTTTTTCAAAATTTTGAACATTTTAGGCGTTAAAGTCCATCAAAAGTTGACCTTCTCCGTGTAAGAAGGTTATTGAAGTATAACCATTAAGAAGGATGTGGACCCATGTGTACACGGATACGGTTGATTCGATCTTTCGCTGGCGATTTATGAGATAACTGCGCGATTTGAGCGGAGTCGAATCGCTCATCATGATCAAGACGATGCGATTCAACAATATAAAATACGTTCAAAATGACTAATGACAAAATTAGTTTTAAAAAACACTCGCGGCCATCTTGCGATGCGATTCGCTTTAAAATGCGTCGACCAAGTTTTCTATCGACCAGGAGGGGCTCATGCGATCCTAATCGCGCGTCGGCGGATGCCCTATACGTTCCAATGGGTATTGCCAGATAGCGTTTGCTGCCAGATTTTATAATTTGAGCTAACTGCTGCTATTATCGTTTTTTCCATTAGTCTTTCAGATTGCAAAACTAAAAAGTCATTTTAGCTTCCAAAATAAAGGATTTCTCCCCTTGACGCGACCTTGCTGCAGAACCAACTATAAAGACTTCAGACATCAATCGCTAATCGTCAAATCTTCATCCCTTTATGTCTCTTAAAACTGTAAAAAGATGTACATATGCTCAATTTTGTAAATGAAATATTTTAAATACGAAACGTTTTTATTTGTATCCTACGATATTGAACGATTGATAGGAATCGCATTCAAAAGGCCAATAATGGAAATAATGATTTAGTGGAACCCGAAACAGTAATGAAGATAAAAAATTTATCTTGATGGGCGAAAAAAGTGCGGTCTCACGCGAAAACCAATTTAAAAGGATTGAAGGTCATTTGAAAAAAAAAGTCAATCAACAAATCTTGTTATTTACAGGATGCACACCCGGCAATCTGTTGCCCCGGGATACGGCTTGGGCAATAGCAGAATCAAGTAGCAATCTTGAAAAAAAAGGCGTTTTCGGAGTTACGTGCCTATTTTACCTTCTCAATTGATAGGTTGCGCCCTTTATGCCTAATTGCTCTTGACTAATAGGCAGGCAATGGCCAATGGATGAAGAAGAGTAGTGACGATGTCTAAAGTTGGTGGGAATTTCACCCACAATTTTTTAAAATCTACTAGGTGTACAAAATGAAACTCGGCTAAAATCTACAAAATTCAAATTTACCCTGTGGCTGAGTTTCATTTTGTACACCTAATAAATAAAAATTGTAGGAAATTTAATTATCTATAAATTTGTACTTAATTATTTTTTTCTAGGATTAATCATTTTCGGAAAATAATTTTTTTTAAAATAAATTTATCTTGAAAACAGTGCGTCCTAGAGAAAAATGAATAGAGTAAAAATTAAAGAGAATTAAATTTCCAACAGATTTTATTTAGTGCATTTTATCAATATCTGTAACGGTTTACGATTTACAAGCCTTTAAAAATTAACCTTCTTAATGGTTATACTTCAATAACCTTCTTACACGAAGAAGGTCAACTTTTGATGGACTTTAACGCCTAAAATGTTTAAAATTTTGAAAAAATGAACTAAATAAAGCATGTAGGAATTTAATTCCCTATAAATTTGTACTTAATTATTTTTTTCTAGGATGCACCATTTTCGGAAATAATTTTTTTTTTTTAAATAAATTCTTGAAAACAGTGCGTCCTAGAGAAAAAATAAATAGAATAAAAATTAAAGAGAATTAAATTTCCAACAGATTTTATTTAGTGCATTTTTTCAATATCTGTACGGTTTACGATTTACAAGCCTTTAAAAATTAACCTTCTTAATAGTTATACTTCAATAACCTTCTTACACGGAGAAGGTCAACTTTTGATGGACTTTAACGCCTAAATGTTCAAATTATGAAAAAATGAACTAAATAAACTTGTGGGAAATTTAATTCTCTATAAATTTGCACTTATTTATTTTTTTTCTAGGATGCACCATTTTCGGAAAATAATTTTTTTAAAAATATATTATCTTGAAAACAGTGCGTCCTAGAGAAAAAATGAATAGAATAAAAATTAAAGAGAATTAAATTTCCAACTGATTTTATTTAGTGCATTTTTTCAATATCTGTAACGGTTTACGATTTACAAGCCTTTAAAAATTAGCCTTCTTCATGGTTATCCTTCAATAACCTTCTTACACGGAGAAGGTCAACTTTTGATGGACTTTAACGCCTAAATGTTCAAAATTTTAAAAAATAAACAAAATAAACATGTAGGAAATTTAATTCTCTATAAATTTGTACTTAATTATTTTTTTCTAGGATGCACCATTTTCGGAAAATAATTTTTTTTTAAATAAATTTATCTTGAAAACGGTGCGTCCTAGAGAAAAAATGAATAGAATAAAAATTAAGAGAATTAAATTTCCAACAGATTTTATTTAGTGCATTTTTTCAATATCTGTAACGGTTTACGATTTACATGCCTTTAAAAATTAACCTTCTTAATGGTTATTCTTCAATAACCTTCTTACACGGAGAAGGTCAACTTATGATGGACTTTAACGCCTAAAATGTTTAAAATTTTGAAAAAATGAACTACTAGGTAATCTGACTGTCAAGTGGTCATGATAAACTCTCATTAACTGAAAAACAAGCAAAACGAATAGCTGCTTAAATATTCAAGAGCTTTGTCAACGATGTTGCTATTAATGCCGTATTCCCTCATTTGTAAAACAAACACCATAATGTTAGCGCGGAAAAAGAAGAAATTCAACTTTTTCAAAGACGCCAAAGACTTCTTCGGGCTCTTCATCCGCACGTCGTCGATCCACGGTTTCAGCCACATCGTCGCCAAAAAGAGACACCCTGCAGAAAAGTATGCTTGGATAATAAGCGATTTATTTATTTTTCAAAAGGATTTTTTGGTTAATAATGGTCTTCATCGCTATGTGGCAAACGATTTCGACAAGTTTGGCCACCTGGGAGAGATTCTCACTTAACCCGACAGTCGTCTCCATCGAAAGAAACTATAAAGAATGGCGAACATTATTTCCAGCGGTTTCCATATGTCCTAAGGCCAGATATCAGGAAGAATATTCCCGAATATGTGGAAAACACGTGAGTATTTTCTAGCAGAAACTAACTCTTCTCCAGATATCCTAATGTCCAGGATAAAAACAAGATGGAAACCTTCGTACAGCAGTTGGCACAACTGACACTTATCGACGAACAGATCAAGACCGATGACAATACAGTGAAACCACTCAACTACTGGAAAGTTCTCGATGATGTCAAATTTAGGTTCATATACAATGTCAGCAACAGCAATCTTGACCTTTTTAAAGTGGTACAGATGACGAAGAGTTTTACAGAAAGCGGTATTTGCTACGTATACAATTCCGCTTTGGCGCAGTACTTCAGTCCAAAGTATTCCGCTCTGCCAGAGCATAGTAGATTTATCGATTGTTGTAGATGCTGGGTTGGGAATGATTGCAAGTTTGATCCAGATGTCCTTCTATTTCAAGGGAGTCCTCTACAAGGAGACATATTTGCTCAAGTGATGAATATGAACGCTCCATATGGGGTAATAGAAGTAACTTTTACTTTCCTTCTTATTATTTAGATGTACGTTCACGGTCCTTGGGAGGTCCCTGATGCGGCTATTTCTAGCATGGACGCTGCGAACAACTCGTACAAAACACTGGACCTAACGGGCATCAGTCTTTACAGCACTGATGCGACCAAAGAGCTTACTATAAGGCAGAGAAAGTGCCGTATTCCAAGCGAATCCAATCTGGCGATAAGCCCTGTCTATTCTTACAACATATGCAGAATGGATTGCCGCGTTAATAAAATGATTTCGGTATGCAATTGCGTGCCTCATTTTTACAGGTATACAGGCACGACGAAGATTTGTGATTTCAACGGGTTAAAGTGCATCGAGGAAAACCGAGGTAGTTACCCAAATTTCCTTTCTTAAGGTTTTTTTTTTTCTTTTTTGTAGAACTTTTTATCAAATTGAGGGACCCCAAGACCAGCGCTAAAGTCAAGTGTGACTGCGTACCGTCCTGCGACGAGGTCAACTACTTTGTAGACACCGACAACACAATGGCATGGTATGGCGGGAAAGTTGTCTGTAACTGCCCAGAGCATTTAGCTAGTTTCAAACCAAGGTTGCTGAAGAATTGAAAAGAGAGCGACCATTGAAAGTTATGAGAAGCGGCTAAAGTACGAGGGATGTCCAAAAATTAAAGACCGTTTGTATTTTGCCGCCGTACGGGCGAAGTATTCTGCCAGATGGTAGCACTAGCTTGTAGCGGGAAGTTCCCCCTCCACATCGCACTTGGTCTCATCTCTCTATCTTATCCAGTGTTGCTACGGCAGCCGTTCGCGATGGACGTCCCGGTGCCGAGTTCCGCCGGTTGTGAAGTTCGCTCCGTCATCCGTTTCCTAAACGCGGAGAAACTTCGCCAGGTCGAAATTCATAGACGTTTGACGGCTATTTATGGCAATGTTATGAATGAGCGCTGTTGTTACGCTAATGTTACGAATGTTGGACTCGGCACCGGGACGTCCATCGCGAACGGCTGCCGTAGCAACACAGGATAAGATAGAGAGATGAGACCAGTTGCGATGTGGAGGGGAACTTCCCGCTACCATCTGGCAGAATACTTCGCCCGTTCGGCGGCAAAATACAAACGGTCTTTAATTTTTGGACATCCCTCGTAGATCGGCATTTTCAACCACTCTTTTCTTTTCTTCAGCCTTGCCTTAAAACTGACTTTTACCAAATGGGGTGGTGCATACTCTGGATAGAATGAAAGCGAATACAATCGTAAGAATTTGAAATTTACAGCGATTTTTCACAGGAATCTCGGTACAAATTTGAAATGGGGGATGACGAAGTATCCAAAGATGAGATTAAAACGAGATATCCTTTTTGGATGGTCTGACGTGCTCGGTGAGTAAAAACTCTTAAGAAAAATGGAGTATTACGAGGGATGTCCAAAAATTAAAGACCGTTTGTATATTGCCGCCGTACGAGCGAAGTATTCTGCCAGATGGTAGCACTAGCTTGTAGCGGGAAGTTCCCCTCCACATCGCAACTGGTCTCATCTCTCTATCTTATCCAGTGTTGCTACGGCAGCCGTTCGCGATGGACGTCCCGGTGCCGAGTCCCGCCGGTTGTGAAGTTCGCTCAGTCATCCGTTTCCTAAACGCGGAGAAACTTCGCCCGGTCGAAATTCATAGACGTTTGACGGCTATTTATGGCAATGTTATGAATGAGCGCTGTTGTTACGAATGTTATAAATAGCCGTCAAACGTCTGTGAATTTCGACCGGGCGAAGTTTCTCCGCGTTTAGGAAACGGATGACGGAGCGAACTTCACAACCGGCGGGACTCGGCACCGAGACGTCCATCGCGAACGGCTGCCGAAGCAACACTGGATAAGATAGAGAGATGACACCAGTTGCGATGTGGAGGGGGAACTTCCCTCTACAAGCTAGTGCTACCATCTGGCAGAATACTTCGCGTACGGCGGCAAATTACAAACAGTCTTTAATTTTTGGACATCCCTCGTACACAGAGGAAATGAAGAGATTGCGCAAATGGAAAATGATGACAAGCTGATGATCCAATATCTTCATTTGGTCAGCCAATCTCTGCATTTTCCAAAGGAGTTTGGCCCAAGACTTTCCAATATCCTTTCAGAATGAGTTTTCTACTCTCCATATCATTAACTTTCATTTTTCTTCTTTTTAGTGGCCATTGGAGGAACAGCTGGATTATTTTTAGGCTGCAGCCTTTTAAGCTTTGCTGAAATATTTTATTTTTTTACTCTACGCCTTCTTTTGTTCATAATAAGGCGATATAAAGGTCGATAAAAATGTATATTATTTAAGGGATGATTTAGTTGTAATTCATTGAATACAATAAAGACCA
The DNA here is from genome assembly GCA_014119065.1 of Orius insidiosus. Lineage (NCBI taxonomy): Eukaryota > Metazoa > Arthropoda > Insecta > Hemiptera > Anthocoridae > Orius > Orius insidiosus. Next base: position 91,421 of record JACGAQ010000261.1, read on the forward strand.
ATTTTGTACAAGCTGTTATTATGATTACTTCGGGAAAAAATGGTTTTATTTGTGGAGAAAGTTAGCGATGGGAAGAAGTAAAAATGTCGGCAAAGTATCGAAATGTCTTTACGAATTTATCACTCTTGTTCTTCGGACATCTTCGATTCATGGAATGGCGCAGATCGCGATGAGAAACCGTCATCCTGTAGAAGGGTTTGTACAGCAAAAATACAGGAGCTTCTATTCTTCTTTTAGGGCAGTCTGGGTTTTCACTCTTGTCTGCGGGATTTGGGGTGCAACTGGGCTTTGCTTGTCGACGATGCGAAGGTATGAGGAAAGCCCGACGGTCATCTCCATAGAAAGAAATTACCTCGAGTGGAACACAACTTTTCCGGCAACTACTATGTGCTTAGGCGAAAAAAATATGGAAAATTTGTCTCATCTTCTTGAAAAATGGTTGCAGATGAAATCTTTTTTTATTTATAAACTTTCGATAGGTTCCCAGATGCTAAAAATCTGACGGAAGCTGAAGAATTTTACAGAAGACTCAGCAACGTCAATTATTTCACATTTTCCGAACTTCAACGCTATAAAACTAATCTTAAAGCAAAAGATTATTTGAAGTCAGTATATGAAGGGCGTTTTAACTTTACTTTTTCAATTGCAAGCAGTTTTGAATCCACTTCTGAAGACATGAAGCTTACAATGACCGAGCACGGTTTTTGCTATTCTCTTTACTCCCTAGTGGCCGAATATAATGATCCAAGGTACGGTTGAAACAGGCTTTGTTCCAACCGCAGTTTACTACTGATTTGAAACTTCTGGAGCATGCGCAGAAGGATTTGCACGTCTTGACGGAGTCCAGGAGTTTCAAACTGCAGTTGGAACAAAACTATTACAAGACCCCCGATACTATGGCGTGATTTTAGGTTGTGGAACAGCAAATTGAAATACGGAGGAGTGAAAAAGCTTATAGTGACGAACCCTCTAGATGGTGAATCATTATCGACAATTAATGAAATGAATAGCGCCTATAAGGTTGGATTTATACGGATGCACGAAAGTGTCGCCTTTTATCAATCTTTTTAAAGAAGTCATATAAGGATGACTTCATTCTTTTGTTTCCAGTGAATCTTTGACTTTTTCCGTTCTTTTCGTTGAGTGCTCTTCCCATGGAAGCGCCTAATGGCGACACTTTCGTGTTCTCTCTTCTCCCTATACAAACTAAAATATAATCCATATCCAAACTTTAAGGATTTAATTTTTCATATTGCCTTCTCACTTTTAGGTATTCTTTCACAGCCCCTTTGAACTTCCAGATATCGCCACAGTTCCGACAAGGACATTACATCAGAAGACCTACTATGTAAATTTCATTATAGGTGTACAAAATGAAACTCGGCTAAAATCTACAAAATTCAAATTTACCCTTTGGCTGAGTTTCATTTTGTACACCTAATAAATAAAAATTGTAGGAAATTTAATTCTCTATAAATTTGCACTTAATTATTTTTTTCTAGGATGCACCATTTTCGGAAAATAATATTTTTTTTAAATACATTTATCTTGAAAACAGTGCGTCCTAGAGAAAAAATGAATAGAATAAAATTAAAGAGAATTAAATTTCCAACAGATTTTATTTAGTGCATTTTTTCAATATCTGTAACGGTTTACGATTTACAAGCCTTTAAAAATTAACCTTCTTAATGGTTATACTTCAATAACCTTCTTACACAGAGAAGGTCAACTTTTGATGGACCTAAAATGTTCAAAATTTTGAAAAAATGAACTAAATAAAACTTGTAGGAAATTTAATTCTCTATAAATTTGCACTCATTTATTTTTTTCTTGGGTGCACCATTTTCGGAAAATAATTTTTTTTTAAATAAATTTATCTTGAAAACAGTGCGTCCTAGAGAAAAAATGAATAGAATAAAAATTAAAGAGAATTAAATTTCCAACACATTTTATTTAGTGCATTTTTTCAATATCTGTAACGGTTTACGATTTACAAGCCTTTAAAAATTAACCTTCTTAATGGTTATCCTTCAATAACCTTCTTACACGGAGAAGGTCAACTTTTGATGGACTTTAACACCTAAAATGTTTAAAATTTTGAAAAAATGAACTAAATAAAACATGTAGGAAATTTAATTATCTATAAATTTGCACTTATTATTTTTTTCTAGGATGCACCATTTTCGGAAAATAATTTTTTTTTAAATAAATTTATCTTGAAAACAGTGCTCCTAGAGAAAAAATGAATAGAATAAAAATTAAAGAGAATTAAATTTCCAAAAGATTTTATTTAGTGCATTTTTTCAATATCTGTAACGGTTTACGATTTACAAGCCTTTAAAAATTAACCTTCTTAATGGTTATACTTCAATAACCTTCTTAAACGGAGAAGGTCAACTTTTGATGGACTTTAACTCCTAAAATGTTCAAAATTTTGAAAAAATGAACTACTAGGTGTACAAAAGAAGAAGAGAAAAATTTCAGGTGGTTGAATTGAGCACGTTTTCAACGTATTCCACGGAGCAGACGAAAAGGTTGAAAATCTCGCAAAGGAAATGTCGTTTTTTCGAAGAGAGCGATCTCCAAATAAGTCCTGTCTACACATACAAAATCTGTAGGATGCAATGCAGGTTGAAACTTGCTCATAATCTCTGTGGATGCGTCCCTTATTTTTATAAGCAAAATGGTTTGTCCTTCTAAAAATATAAGCAATAAACGTCTTTTCAGTATTTAAAGTGTGCGATGACGAAGGTATGATTTGCTTGGGTAACCACACAGGTAATCGAACGCACTTCTTGATGTAGTGATGAAAATTTTTTATTAGATCGATTGGTCAAGTTGATTCACGATGGGAAAAAAGAAGACTGCCATTGTCTTCCAACTTGCAACGAAGAGAATTATAACATACAAAATGAACAATGCAATCCATGGTAAATTTTGAAGATATAGTTGGTAGACCCTTTTACTGTTGTTCAGGCCATATGGAACAAACTTGAAATATATTTTGTCGAAGTACCCAAGAAGCAGATTGAAGCGTGACGTCTTCTTTACGTTTAGCGACCTCCTTGGTAAACAACAAAAAGCATAAGAAAATCACTGAAAAAATACTGATCACACAAACACCAAACTCCTCTTTTCCCGTAGTTGATTGTTTAGTCAATTTATTAGGTGTACAAAATGAAACTCGGCTAAAATCTACAAAATTCAAATTTACCCTGTGGCTGAGTTTCATTTTGTACACCTAATAATTAAAAATTGTAGGAAATTTAATTCTCTATAAATTTGCACTTAATTATTTTTTTCTAGGATGCACCATTTTCGGAAAATAATATTTTTTTAAATAAATTTATCTTGAAAACGGTGCGTCCTAGAGAAAAAACGAATAGAATAAAAATTAAAGAGAATTAAATTTCCAACAGATTTTGTTTAGTGCATTTTTTCAATATCTGTAACGGTTTACGATTTACAAGCATTTAAAAATTAACCTTCTTAATGGTTATACTTCAATAACCTTCTTACACGGAGAAGGTTAACTTTTGATGGACTTTAACGCCTAAAATGTTTAAAATTGAGAAAAAATGAACTCAATAAAACATGTAGGAAATTTAATTCTCTATAAATTTGCACTTAATTATTTTTTCTAGGATGCACCATTTTCGGAAATAATTTTTTTAAAAAATAAATTTATCTTGAAAACAGTGCGTCCTAGAGAAAAAATGAATAGAACAAAAATTAAAGAGAATTGAATTTCCAACAGATTTTATTTAAAGCATTTTTTCAATATCTGTAACGGTTTACGATTTACAAGCCTTTAAAAATTAACCTTCTTAATGGTTATACTTCAATAACCATCTTACACGGAGAAGGTGCACCATTTTCGGAAAATAATTTTTTTAAAATAAATTATCTTGAAAACAGTGCGTTCTAGAGAAAAAATGAATAGAATACAAATTAAAGAGAATTGAATTTCCAACAGATTTTATTTAGTGCATTTTTTCAATATCTGTAACGGTTTACGATTTACAAGCCTTTAAAAATTAACCTTCTTAATGGTTATACTTCAATAACCTTCTTACACGGAGAAGGTCAACTTTTGATGGACTTTAACGCCTAAAATGTTTAAAATTTTGAAAAAATGAACTCAATAAAACATGTAGGAAATTTAATTCTCTATAAATTTGCACTTAATTATTTTTTTCTAGGATGCACCATTTTCGGAAAATAATTTTTTTTTTAATTTTATCTTGAAAACAGTGCGTCCTAGAGAAAAAATGAATAGAATAAAAATTGAAGAGAATTAAATTTCCAACAGATTTTATTTAGTGCATTTTTTCAATATCTGTAACGGTTTACGATTTACAAGCCTTTAAAAATTAACCTTCTTAATGGTTATACTTCAATAACCCTCTTACACGGATAAGGTCAACTTTTGATGGACTTTAACGCCTAAAATGTTCAAAATTTTGAAAAAATGAACTACTAGGTGTACAAAATGAAACTCGGCTAAAATCTACAAAATTCAAAACCCTGTGGCTGAGTTTCATTTTGTACACCCAATAGTAAGATCAGAGTTTACATTAGCTTGTTTTGCAGTTTTGAAACTGCAGCATGCGCACAAGGATTTGGACATTAGATAACGTCAGATTTGACGTACAAACGATTCGAAATCCTTCTGCGCATGCTCCAGGAGTTTCAAACTGCTGTTGAAACTAACATATTTTATGTTTCAGTCCAATTCGGTGGTACGGTGGGACTTTGCCTCGGCTGTAGCGTCCTCAGCTGCTTCGAACTCATTTATTTTTTCACACTTCGAGCCTTCTTATTTATATACAAAAAGTTAAAAAAGTAGAATAAAGCATGTAATACTTTAGTTTATCACATAGAATATCAAATAGTCGATTATAGGTGTGGTTAGTAATTTTCAGAGCATAAAAGAGTTATTATATTGTGCATAAGTACCTAGAAAGCAATAAAGCGATTTGTTAAACAGCCCATTTGAGTTTTGTCCTTAGTCAGAATATGCCCAGGAAGAATTTGAAGATGAAAAGAAGAAAAGGAAAGAAAGACATTTTGAAATACATCCGCGATTTCTTAATTCTGGTCTTTCGGACTTCATCAATTCACGGCTTATCTCAAATTGCTGCGAAGAATCGACACCCTCTTGAAACGTACGTTATTTTATGGAGTCTTCATTAATTTCTTTTTAGGATCGTCTGGGCGATTTCGGTTTTCTGCGGAATATGCGGCGCGACTGCTCTGTGTCTGTCGACGATGAAAAGATATGAAGAAAACCCGACGGTGATCTCGCTGGAAAGGAACTATTTGGAATGGAGCACCAAATTTCCTTCGGCTACTATTTGCTTATTACGTAAAAACAAGGAAAACTTGACCTCTTTTATTAATAAATGGTATGACGGTATACAGGGTGTCCGGAAACACATGGCAAGCGTCTGGGAGAGCGTTAAAAAGTGGTTTTACGAAAAAAAGTTAAATGTAAACCCCCCTTAATTTAAATCAAAGAATTTGATGGTGTAGTTTAAAATCCGCCTGGATATACAGGGTGACCCAGACACAACCTAACTTCGTTATTTCAAATGAGAACCCCTATTTTTTATTTCAGATTCGTAATCTACGCAAAATTTCAAGTAGATTTGAGTACTCATATGACGATTTTGGACAACTTTTAAAAAATGTCAAATTTAAGCGTTTTTGCGCTAAAATCCGTTAAAATTGACCTAGGAGACTCGTTTTTTTTAAATTCCACTTATTTTTTCCCGAAGAATCCAACTGTCTCAAATTTGAGCATCTTCGCATTCTGCATCACGAGATTTCGTCGCTAATGGCCTTTTTTCAAGTTTAACTCCAAATTCCATACTTCAAAAATTGAAATTAGCGATTTGTTGACGGAATTTTAATTTTTGATGCATAAACACAAAAGACGCTGTAGCTCTTTCAAAATTTGTGGTCCGAAAGAAAAATTCCTTTCAACAAGTGCTAATTTCATTTCTGAACTAAAAATTTGGGTTCTAACTTGAAAAAAGGCCATTAGCGACGAAATCTCGTGATGCAGAATGCGAATATGCTCAAATTTGAGACAGTTGGATTCTTCGGGAAAAAATAAGTGGAATTAAAAAAAAAACGAGTCTCCTAGGTCAATTTTAACGGATTGTAGCGCAAAAAACGCTAAATTTTGACATTTTTTAAAAGTTGTCCAAAATCGTCATATGAGTACTCAAATCTACTTGAAATTTGCGTAGATTACGAATCTGAAATAAAAAATAGGGGTTCTCATTTGAAATAACGAAGTAAGGTTGTGTCTGGGACACCCTGTATATCCAGGCGGATTTTAAACTGCACCATCAAATTCTTTGATTTAAATTAAGGGGGGTTTACATTTAACTTTTTTTTCGTAAAACCACTTTTTAACGCTCTCCCAGACGCTTGCCATGTGTTTCCGGACACCCTGTATAGTACACCTTATAATGGCTTTAGGTTTCCACATGCTGCAAAGACAGAGGCTGAATGCTTTTATAGGAGATTGAGCGAAGCCACTTATTTTACCTTTTCCGATATTAAGGAATACAAAACAAGCCTGAAACCTGATAACTACCTCGATGCTATTTTGGAAGGGCATGTGGACCGTTCGTTTAAACCAATGGGAGGCTTTGAAACTGGTGACGTCGATTTGATGGTGACTGAGCACGGTTTGTGTTATTCCATTCTTTCACAAGTCAAGAAATACAATGACCCAAGGTAAGTCAGGGGTAGTGCGCATGGGGCATCAAAAAATCAGGCTTCCCAAATGCCTGTAGTCACTTTCTCTAGGTCTTGGAGAGAAAATGTAACCTACTCTCAACCGAAAAAGGATATTGAATTCGGCACACTCGATGGCCCTGTCGATACGAGCCTTTTTGGCATAAACGCTGGCGGATATAAGGTTGCATTTTTTATAAGGATTACTAAGCGTACGTTTTAGTTGTTTTTTCATAGTCCCTATGAACTCCCAGATATCGCCACAGTTCCAAATCACCTTTTGCAAGGGAATACGTTTTACGTAGGTATTGAAAGCTTTGCATAGTAAACCATCAAAATTTATAGACTGGAGAGCTAAGTGCGATTTCGGCCTACTCGACGGAGAATACGAAAAGCTTAAAAATCTCACAAAGAAAATGCCGTTTCTTTGAAGAAAGCAACCTTCTGATAAGCCCCGTCTACACCTACAAACTCTGTAGGATGGAATGCAGGCTTAGACTTGCACATAAGCTCTGTGGATGCGTCCCTTATTTTTACAGGCAAACTGGTTTGTTTAAGATTCTTGACTTTTAGTTTTGAATTCGATTTTAGGTATGAAAATATGCGATGTCCAAGGGATGATTTGCTTGGGACAAAAGAAAGGTCTGAAATGTCTCGATTTTCTTAAATTTAACAATATTTTAGATCGGTTGGTCAAACTGATTCATGGAAGGACAAAGGAACATTGTCAATGCTTGCCAACTTGCAACGAAGAAAATTATTTAGTGATGCAGAGTGTATTAGTTGAATGGTAAGTTCATAATTAAGTTTAGAAGAAATATTTCTGCTGTTCAGGCCAACAGGAACGAACATGAAATATATTCTGGCAAAGTACCCACGAAGCCGGCTAAAGCGTGACGTCTTCTTCACATTTAGCGACCTGCTTGGTAATTGATCATTTATTGTTGAAAACATGTCGGTGGTGATGGTGACAAATTTCTGGGACGTAGAAAAACCCACAAAAACGCCGTTTTTGCCCTCAAAAACCCCCGAGACGCAGAAATAAGCGAGAAAAACGGGTTTGAAGGTCGAAAATTTTTTTTGCGTTTTTTGCCCCGAAAACACTTCTGGGACGTAGAAAAACCCCCCAAAACGCCGTTTTTGCCCTCAAAAACCCCCGAGACGCAGAAATAAACGAGAAAAACGGGTTTAAAGGTCGAAATTTTTTTTTGCGTTTTTTGCCCCGAAAACACTTCTGGGACGTAGAAAAACCCCCAAAAACGCCGTTTTTGCCCTCAAAAACCCCCGAGACCCAGAAATAAGCGAGAAAAACGGGTTTAAAGGTCGAAAAATTTTTTTGCGTTTTTTGCCCCGAAAACACTTCTGGGACGTAGAAAAACCCCCCAAAAAGCCGTTTTTGCCCTCAAAAACCCCCGAGACGCAGAAAAAAGCGAGAAAAACGGGTTTAAAGGTCGAAAATTTTTTTTGCGTTTTTTGCCCCGAAAACACTTCTGGGACGTAGAAAAACCCCCAAAAACGCCGTTTTTGCCCTCAAAAACCCCCGAGACCCAGAAATAAGCGAGAAAAACGGGTTTAAAGGTCGAAAAATTTTTTTGCGTTTTTTGCCCCGAAAACACTTCTGGGACGTAGAAAAACCCCCCAAAACGCCGTTTTTGCCCTCAAAAACCCCCGAGACGCAGAAATAAGCGAGAAAAACGGGTTTAAAGGTCGAAAATTTTTTTGCGTTTTTTGCCCCGAAAACACTTCTGGGACGTAGAAAAACCCCCAAAAACGCCGTTTTTGCCCTCAAAAACCCCCGAGACCCAGAAATAAGCGAGAAAAACGGGTTTAAAGGTCGAAAAATTTTTTTGCGTTTTTTGCCCCGAAAACACTTCTGGGACGTAGAAAAACCCCCCAAAACGCCGTTTTTGACCTCAAAAACCCCGAGACGCAGAAATAAGCGAGAAAAACGGGTTTAAAGGTCGAAATTTTTTTTTGCGTTTTTTGCCCCGAAAACACTTCTGGGACGTAGAAAAACCCCCCCAAAACGCCGTTTTTGCCCTCAAAAACCCCCGAGACGCAGAAATAAGCGAGAAAACGGGTTTAAAGGTCGAAAATTTTTTTGCGTTTTTTGCCCCGAAAACACTTCTGGGACGTAGAAAAACCCCCCAAAAAGCCGTTTTTGCCCTCAAAAACCCCCGAGACCCAGAAATAAGCGAGAAAAACGGGTTTAAAGGTCGAAAAATTTTTTTGCGTTTTTGCCCCGAAAACACTTCTGGGACGTAGAAAAACCCCCCAAAACGCCGTTTTTGACCTCAAAAACCCCCGAGACGCAGAAATAAGCGAGAAAAACGGGTTTAAAGGTCGAAAATTTTTTTGCGTTTTTTGCCCCGAAAACACTTCTGGGACGTAGAAAAACCCCCCCAAAACGCCGTTTTTGCCCTCAAAAACCCCCGAGACGCAGAAATAAGCGAGAAAAACGGGTTTAAAGGTCGAAAATTTTTTTGCGTTTTTTGCCCCGAAAACACTTCTGGGACGTAGAAAAACCCCCAAAAACGCCGTTTTTGCCCTCAAAAACCCCCGAGACGCAGAAAAAAGCGAGAAAAACGGGTTTAAAGGTCGAAAAATTTTTTTTGCGTTTTTTGCCCCGAAAACACTTCTGGGACGTAGAAAAACCCCCCAAAACGCCGTTTTTGACCTCAAAAACCCCCGAGACGCAGAAATAAGCGAGAAAAACGGGTTTAAAGGTCGAAAATTTTTTTTGCGTTTTTTGCCCCGAAAACACTTCTGGGACGTAGAAAAACCCCCAAAACGCCGTTGAAAACATGATGATGGTGACAAATTTTTAAATAGCAGTAGACTCTTTAACTTTCCATAAGAGAAGTTATTGTATTACTCCCGTTCTTTGGGAGTCTTCCACCGTAGAGTACTGATTAATCGGGCCCGCTCCATTCTGGTGACCATCATCCATCCGGCCCGGAGGACCAATAACAGTAAATAACTTCAAAATTTTTATTTTTTCAGTTCAATTTGGAGGAACTGTAGGACTCTGCCTCGGATGCAGCGTTTTGAGCTGTATTGAAGTCATCTATTTTTTCACACTTCGTTTCTTTCTATTCATGTACAAAAAACTTAAGCAGCCTTTTTCAGTGCTTACTAGATAAAGAAAAAAAACTGTTGCTTTCCACTTAAAACGACATCAAAGGTGGTTAGTTTTAGAAAACGAGAATATAAACGTCAAATAATTGTAATGCTACCAATAAAATTTGTGTACATTGAATGGCTATTTTTCTGACATTATCATGGCGACGATGTACCGAAAAGCAACGAAGAAAAAAGTGAAAAGGGATCTTTCAAAGTATTTATTTGATTTCATCATCCTCGTCCTCCATACTTCTTCTATTCATGGAATGTCTCAAATTGTGACCAAAACCGACAACCAGTTGAAAGGTTTGAAAAAAGGAATGAGAATGAGAGTAGCGCTCCGTCGAAACCTTTTTTTCTAGAATATTTTGGGTTGTGGCGCTGTTCTGTGGGCTTTGGGGTGCAACTGCGCTTTGTCTGTCGACGATGCGAAGGTACGAAGAAAGCCCGACGGTCATCTCCTTGGAAAGGAACTATCTAGAATGGAACACGACGTTTCCATCTGCTACATTATGCCCGCTCCGAAAAACACGGAAAATTTAACTTCCACAATTCAAAAATGGTAAAATCAATCATTTTTATTTTGTACACCTAGTAGTTCATTTTTTCAAAATTTTGAACATTTTAGGCGTTAAAGTCCATCAAAAGTTGACCTTCTCCGTGTAAGAAGGTTATTGAAGTATAACCATTAAGAAGGTTAATTTTTAAAGGCTTGTAAATCGTAAACCGTTACAGATATTGAAAAAATGCACTAAATAAAATCTGTTGGAAATTTAATTCTTTTTAATTTTTATTCTATTCATTTTTTCTCTAGGACGCACTGTTTTCAAGATAAATGTATTTAAAAAATATTATTTTCCGAAAATGGTGCATCCTAGAAAAAAATAATTAAGTGCAAATTTATAGAGAATTAAATTTCCTACAATTTTTATTTATTAGGTGTACAAAATGTAACTCAGCCGCAGGGTGAATTTGAGTTTTGTAGATTTTAGCCGAGTTTCATTTTGTACACCTAATATTTTATCTTTGGAAAGGTTCCCAGAAATTGATAATATGAAAGAAGCCGAATATTTCATCCGGAGCCTCAGCAACGCTACTTATTTCACGTTTTTCGATATGAAGTATAAGACAGACCTGAAACCTGATGATTACTTCAATGCAGTTTACGATGGACGATTCGAACTTTCATTTTCGGTTGTTAGCAGTTTCGACAGTCGAGTAGAGGATATGGTTTTGATAGTGACCGAGCACGGTTTTTGCTATTCGCTTAACTCTCAAGTAGCAAAATACTTGGAACCGAGGTAACTATAGCGTCATTTGCCCAGAAAATATGGCTTGTGTACAAATAGCGCTCCAAACGGAGGATAATTAAATTACAAAAGTGGGGACCAAATCTTTTGGACTAACCTAACGAGTGCACCTCTTGGGTAGGGATGGGACATCGAAATAAAAATATCGATTTTGGTATCGGAAGGAAATATCGATAGCGATGTTATATCGGGCTTAAAATATCGATATATCGATATTTGTAAAAAAATTATTAACTAACGCCTTTTGCTATTCACTATCAAAATCCAATACCTATTATTTAAACATATTATCTTCTACTTCTCTCGTTTTCTTGACTAAAGGCGTGAAGAAAAATCCACATCCATTTTCCAAATACAAAAAAAAATTGATAAGTATGATGAAACAGTTAGGAGGCAGTACCGGTAGCGGTAACCGGCGGGTACCAACTACCGTTACCAATGCTGCCAACACAATTACAGTTTCCAAACAATCCAAACCCAAGCGAAAGGATTACGTTCAATTTCATTTGAACGTAAAGAACGTGAAGAAGTATCTTTTTATCAGTTTTTTTTTCTTCTTTAAATTTTAAATAGAAATTAGAAAATATCGAATATCGAGCCTCTAATATCGATATTATAAAATATCGAAAGTTACAATATCAATAGTCAAATATCGATATTCCGATAATATAGACTATCGATACCCATCCCTACTCTTGGGGGATCTTTGACAATGAGCGCAGCAACAACGGTTGACTATCGCTCGTTTGTTTCAGAATTTGGAACCAAAATTTGGAGTACACGGAACCAAAAAACGTCATAGAATCAAGTCCCCTAGATGGTGAACAAAGTGTGTCCATTTTAGAGATGAATAGCGGCTATAAGGTTTTTTCGAACGTCTTATTTTCTATATAACGTAAATTTTAGGTATTCTTCCACAGCCCTTTTGAAATCCCAGACATTGTCACGGTACCAGCCCATACTTCAGACGAAAATCTATACTTTGTAATGGCGTAAAAATTGCTTGAAAGTTAACCATAGAATATTTAAGACTGGAGAATTGAGCGCTTTTTCGACCTATTCGACGGAACAGACAAAAAGCCTGAAGATAAGTCAGAGGAAATGTCGCTTTTATGAAGAAAGTGACCTTGAAATAAGTCCTGTCTACACATACAAACTCTGCAGGATTCAATGCAGGCTTCAGCTGGCGTACAAATTGTGCAGTTGTGTCCCTCATTTTTACAGAAAAACTGGTTCTTCAAGTTAAATTTTTTATTCAAACTTTATTTTTTTATAGGTTTTAAAATATGCGATGTCAATGGATTGATTTGCTTGGGTGAACATAGAGGTCTCTAGCTTGATAAGCTTTGTTCAGTTAGGAACTCCTGGAGCATGCGCAGAAGGTTTTCGACTTTGACCACGTTCAAATCGTTTGTCCATCAAATCTGAAGATTCGGGGTGCAAATCCTTCTGCGCATGCTCCAGGAGTTACAAACTGCAACAACAAAGCTTATAATATATCGCATTTTTAACGGAACAATTTTAGATCGATTGGTCAAATTGATTAATGATGGCAAAAAGGAAAAATGTCATTGCCTACCGACTTGTAATGATGAAAATTATTTGAGCCTTAAGGATTCCGTCACTCCATGGTATTTCAATTTTGTTGTTATTATGGTTATTAGGGTGTCTTAAAGGTTATTGAAGTATAACCATTAAGAAGGTTAATTTTTAAAGGCTTGTAAATCGTAAACCGTTACAGATATTGAAAAATGCACTAAATAAAATCTGTTGGAAATTCAATTCTCTTTAATTTTATTCTATTCATTTTTTCTCTAGAACGCACTGTTTTCATGATAAATTTATTTTTAAAAAAAATTATTTTCCGAAAATGGTGCATCCTTGAAAAAATAATTTAAGAAGGTTATTTGAATAATCAAGTACAAATTTGTAGAGAATTAAATTTCCTACAGATTTTATTTAGTGCATTTTTTCAAAATTTTGAACATTTTAGGCGTTAAAGTCTATCAAAAGTTAACCTTCTCCGTGTAAGAAGGTTATTGAAGTATAACCATTAAGAATGTTAATTTTTAAAGGCTTGTAAATCGTAAACCGTTACAGATATTGAAAAAATGCACTAAATAAAATCTGTTGGAAATTCAATTCTCTTTAATTTTTATTCTATTCATTTTTTTCTCTAGGACGCACTGTTTTCAAGATAAATTTATTTTTAAAAAAATTATTTTCCGAAAATGGTGCATCCTAGAAAAAAATAATTAAGTACAAATTTATAGAGAATTAAATTTCCTACAATTTTGTACACCTAATAAAAGCAGTATATTATTATTTTTCTTTTTCAGGATTCTAGGAACAGATTTGAAGTATATTTTGTCTAAGTATCCACGAAGTAGATTAAAACGTGACGTTTTCTTCACATTCAGCGACCTTCTAGGTTGGAACAAATTCTTTTAATAGGGTCCAATTAGGCCAAAAAAACTTTAAATTTATGGGAAAAAAATTTTTTACACCAAAATTTTCTGGCATATTGTGATAAAAATATTTGAGCCTTTCGGCATAGAAATCAATCATTATTCATTAACAAACGGTTTTTATCAGTAATTATCAAATTTCTCGAAAACTATGAGGGTTAGCGCTAAAAATATTTAGTATAAAATAATCAAAATTACATTTTCTATAAAAAGTGTTTAGCAAAATTCTATACAAAATGAATGCATTTTGCGCTAAACCTTATAGTTTTCGAGATATTTATTTGATTTTAAAAAAGCCCTTTTTGGGAGAACACTGTTCAACAACGCATTGTACCCTAAAGCAGTTGAACATAAAAAATCTGAAGTTCACCATAATGCGTGTGGGCATAATGCAAATGAACATAAAGTTCAAAAATTTTGAGCATAATGAATTTCAACATAAAGCGTTTCGCCAGAAATAAATGCAAGTCGACATAAAAAAGGGTAAGCCAACCTTCTCACCATAAAAGCATCTCTTTAAACTTGTTGTTTCGCCATAAAACTTTTTCTGTCGTTTGGGCATAATACATCTCACCATAAAGAACAAGCCGAATTTCGCTGTTTAAAACGCGATTATGGCGAAACGACGAAACCTTAAAACTTGACAGTTCACCATATGCAATTCAACATAAAGCATCTCACCATTAACTAAAAGAGCAAGCAGGCAGCCAATGGAATCAGCTCATTTTATAACACTAGGGGGGTTAATTTTTTTCCTCCCGCGAGGATGTGAGAATTGCATTATGGTGAACTGTCAAATTTTAAGGTCTTTCTCGTTTCGCTATAATTACGTTATAAACGGCGAAAATAGGCTTGCTCTTTCGCTGTCCCTAGTTTATGATGAGATATATTATGCCCAAACGACAGTAACAGTTTTATGGCGAAACGAAATATTCTTTAAAATGAAAGTTTCCTTTATGTTCAACTGCGTTATGTTGAAACGACAAAAGTTAAATCCCTTCTTTGTGGTGAGATGTATTATGTTCAAATATTAGGTGTACAAAATAAAACTCAGCCACAGAGTAAATTTGAATTTTGTAGATTTTAGCCGAGTTTCATTTTGTACACCTAGTAGTTCATTTTTTCAAAATTTTGAACATTTTAGGCGTTAAAGTCCATCAAAAGTTGACCTTCTCCGTGTAAGAAGGTTATTGAAGTACAACCATTGAGAAGGTTAATTTTTAAAGGCTTGTAAATCGTAAATCGTTACAGATATTGAAAAAATGCACTAAATAAAATCAGTTGGAAATTCAATTCTCTTTAATTTTTATTCTATTCATTTTTCTCTAGGACGCACTGTTTTCAAGATAAATTTATTTTTAAAAAAAATTATTTTCCGAAAATGGTGCATCCTAGAAAAAAAATAATTAAGTACAAATTTATAGAGAATTAAATTTCCTAAAATTTTTATTTATTAGGAGTAGAAAATGAAACTCAGCCACTGGGTAAATTTGAATTTTGTAGATTTTAGCCGAGTTTCATTTTGTACACCTAGTAGTTCATTTTTTCAAAATTTTGAACATTTTAGGCGTTAAAGTCCACCAAAAGTTGACATTCTCCGTGTAAGAAGGTTATTGAAGTATAACCATTAAGAAGGTTAATTTTTAAACGCTTGTAAATCGTAATCCGTTACAGATATTGAAAAAATGCACTAAATAAAATATGTTGGAAATTTAATTCTCTTTAATTTTTATTCTATTCATTTTTCTCTAGGACGCACTGTTTTCAAGATAAATTTATTTTAAAAAAAATTATTTTCCGAAAATGGTGCATCCTAGAAAAAAATAAATAAGTGCAAATTTATAGAGAATTAAATTTCCTACAGATTTTATTTAGTGCCTTTTTTAAAAATTTTGAACATTTTAGGCGTTAAAGTCCATCAAAAGTTGACCTTCTCCGTGTAAGAAGGTTATTGAAGCATAACCATTAAGAAGGTTAATTTTTAAAGGCTTGTAAATCGTAAACCGTTACAGATATTGAAAAAATGCACCAAATAAAATCTGTTGGAAATTGAATTTTCTTTAATTTTTATTCTATTCATTTTTTCTCTAGGACGCACTTTTTTCAAGATTTTATTTAAAAAAAAAAATTATTTCCCGAAAATGGTGCATCCTAGAAAAAAAATAAATAAGTGCAAATTTATAGAGAATTAAATTTCCTACAGATTTTATTTAGTGCCTTTTTTAAAAATTTTGAACATTTTAGGCGTTAAAGTCCATCAAAAGTTGACCTTCTCCGTGTAAGAAGGTTATTGAAGCATAACCATTAAGAAGGTTAATTTTTAAAGGCTTGTAAATCGTAAACCGTTACAGATATTGAAAAAATGCACAAAATAAAATCTGTTGGAAATTCAATTCTCTTTAATTTTATTCTATTCATTTTTTCTCTAGGACGCACTGTTTTCAAGATAAATTTATTTTAAAAAAAAATTATTTTCCGAAAATGGTGCATCCTAGAAAAAAATAATTAAATGCAAATTTATAGAGAATTAAATTTCCTACAATTTTTATTTATTAGGTATACAAAATGAAACTCAGCCACAGGGTGAATTTGAATTTTGTAGATTTTAGCCGAGTTTCATTTTGTACACCTAATATTTAATGGTCAAATGCATTATGGCGAACCGCATTATGTCGACACGTATACACTCATCGTCATTCTTTTCGGCCCCTACAATTGAAATGTTCTGACCTAAAGTTATAATTTCTAAACTATTTTTTTAGTCCAATTCGGAGGTACTGTGGGACTTTGCCTTGGATGCAGCGTTCTGAGCTGTATCGAACTTCTCTATTTTTTGACTCTTCGATTTTTTTTATTCATGCACAAAAAATGGAATAAGAAAGAAATAGTAAACGTGTCCATTTCTTACGCTGAAATTTTTATGCTTTATGCTGACAGTTTTTGATGGAAGTCATATAAATGTGAATGTCCTTTAGTTACGATAAAATATATCAAAGCGGAAAGCGGACGCGCAGCAGAATCAGCCTTGTTTATATTTTAAAAAAATTATTTTACTATCCTGAAAGCTGTCAAAATATGCAAATTATGCACAAACTGCGCAGACTGCACTGTTCAAAAATTACCCTTTGAAAACACTGAAATAAGGCGATTTATAAAATAGAAATATATAAAAACAAAAGTGGTTTTTGGATTTCCCAAGCGGCGAACCTTTCCATTGACTAGATACAGGTATGTAAAACGATCGGATTCTGGCGGATTGAATGGCCCAGGGGAATCCCGGAGGAGGAGGAGTAAATTCAAAACTTTTTTTTTACGGGAGGGGAGTTGTTTTTAAGGTCAGGATCGCATTGAGCCCAGTCGCACTTCCTCTCTTCGCCACAATATGAGCAAGGTAAGCGGCATTCTGTTTACGAAAAAACCCAATTTTTATTTTTAAAAAAGGAAGTTTGCGTCTATTAACTATTAAATTTCGCAAATCTCAAAATATTGTTGTTACGCAATTTATAAAATTTGTTTTCAACGAGGAAAAGATGAGCTTTGAGGTCATAATAGCGAATTATTTTTTTTATATTTTCAAGGACTTAAAAACATGAGTTGATAATTGCTGAAAGATGATAAAATCGTTTATTATTTTTAATTAAATTTTTTAGCTCTGCTGGACATGTCAAATTTTGATATTTTCAGCTCATTAAGTTGCTTAAGGAGGTATGATGGTTCTTAAGTGAGTTGCTTTGCAAATTTTTCGTTGTTTACAACGGTTTTCGGTTTTTCCCATCTATTTCGGAAACCGTCGGTCAAACGAAAAAATGTCCTAAGTAAAAGTTGTAGGTACTAAAATTTACTACATAAAATATCTTATTAGTTTTTTCCGTCAGAGCAATACTTTAGGAGATATGGAAGTATTTAAGTTGGTTGCTTTGCAAATTTTTCGTAGTTAACAACGGTTTTCGGTTTTTCCCTTCTATCTCGGAAACCGTCGCTCAAAACGAAAAAACGTCCTAAGTAAAAGTCGTAGCTACGGAAATTTCCTACAAAAAAGACCTCATTGGTTTTTTTGTCAGAGCAATACTTAAGGAGATATGAGGGTTCTTAAGTGAGTTGCTTTGCAAATTTTTCGTTGTGAGCAACGGTTTTCGGTTTTTCCCTTCTACCTCGGAAACCGTTGCTCAAAACGAAAAATGTCCTAATTAAAAGTTGTAGGTACAAAGATTTCCTACAAAAATTTCTTTATTTATTATTTGCGTAAGAGCAATATTTAAGGAGTTATGAGGTTAAAAGTAATAATCCTACAGAGCCTGTCTAAAAACTTAAAACCTTCATATCTCCTTAAATATTGCTCTGACGGAAAAAACTAATAAGATATTTACGTAGTAAATTTCCGTAGCTACAACTTTTACTTAGGACATTTTTTCATTTTGAGCGACGGTTTCCAAGATAGAAGGGAAAAACCGAAAACCGTTGCTCACAACGAAATATGTACAAAGCAACCAACTTAAAACCCTCATATCCCCTTAATTGGGAAACCCAAATTTTAAATCCTTTTTAAGTCTTGACTAATTTTTGTCTTATTTTGTTGGTATTTTTATTGCGGAAAGGAAAGAATTTACCGATGGTGGTATTCCCAATTCCGGGTATTTCCATGGTGGAAGGGACAAAAGGTTTCAGTCTTTCATTTGAGATGGTTCTTTTAAAGGTGATTTTGCTTTTCGTCCTGACGACTTTGACGTTGGCAAGTCCTAGTTCGGGAAGGATCTATTTCGAAGGTAACAACGACACGATCGAAGCTCAACGTGCGACGATAAAACCACATAAGCAGAATGAGACTTCTCCGCATCTTCCAAATCGCGTTTTAGAAGCTCCACCTTCATCTTCGGTTCAAGACCCAAGCGATATCAAAGCTCAAAAGTTTATAACGCAAGGAGTCAACAAACTCGCCGTCGAACTCCAGAGGATACTTAGAAACGGAAAAGACAACGTTATTTTAGCGCCAGTCAGCATTTCCGCCGCTTTGGCCCTTTGTCTTTTAGGATCCAAAGGAAAAACCGCTGACGAAATCGCGAACCTTCTCGGAGTCTTCACTGGAGTCGAATTATCCACCAGGTTCGTAGATCAATACGACCTAAGATAAAATGTCAATGTCGATGATAATTTTTTTTTAGAATAGAAATCGTTCATCAAAAACTCGGTAAATTTTTTAACGTCCTTGAATCCGGTTCGGACCATCTGATTACTCAAGCGCAATTGACGTTCGCAAGCGGGGTTTTCGTCCAAGAAGGCTTCCCGATCAACCCGATGTTCGAGGAGATCGCCAAAAACGTCTACAGAAGCGAAGTACTTCCATTGAACTTCAAATTGAGAGGAAATGAAGCTTCAGAGATAATAAACAAGTAAGTTTTTTTTTTCACTCTTTGTTTATGTTTGTTTAAGATGGGTGGAAAATCGGACAGAAGGGCGTATCAAAAATATCATCGAAAACGGTCTATCGCCCGCCAACAGAGCCGTCATCGCCAACGCCATTTACTTCAACGGAGAATGGGAACATCCATTTTCAGTTCTTCCTCAGAAGTAAGTGAATGAAAGGCTTTTCAATTTAATCTTTTCTTTTCAGATATAAATTTTATGCTTCTAAACATCGTGTAGTTAATGTCACAATGATGAATTTGGTGGAAGAGGTTCCATATTATTTTGATAAAGAGAGAGGGTTCAAAATGTTTGGCCTGCCTTATAAAGGTGGAGAGCTTTTGATGTATATACTCGTCCCAAATGGAGATCTTGAGCAGTTATTAGAAAGTCTTAGTGCGGATAACATAGATGAGATTATCGAAAACTGCAGTGTCGGGAAGGTAAGTTGTATCATTGAGCAGTTTTTGCCATTTTCTTTTTAGTTGATCATGCTTATGCCGAAGTTTAAACTCGAGCGGAGCACGGATTTACGTGAACCGCTTCAAAGGCTCGGCGTGCGTACGATTTTCAACCCACTTCACGCCGACATGAGCGGACTATCGCCGGGAGTCTTCGCCGGCGAAGTCGTCCACAAAGTCGAAATCGAAGTGACCGAAACGGGGACTTCAGCTTCCGCCGCCACACTCGTCTCCCTCAAAAGGGACGGCTCGATACCTTTCGCCAGAGTAGATAAACCGTTTCTCTTCATCATCTACCATAAATCGACACGGACGGTCATCTTCTGGGGATCCATCAATAATCCGACATCATAAAAATTAAAACGCTTCTACTTATATCAATCTAGTCTTTTATACTTGATATACTACTTTTTTATATTTATTTTTTAAACCTTTTTATGTCCAATAAAACTACTTTTTATTTAAATACCTCTGATCATATCTAAATTGGGCAATTCCAGCTACTTGGGTCACTTAATGTACAATTGAAAGCCACGCCAAGCTTCATTCGTCGACAAGCATGGAAAACAGACTTTTGTATTTCCTCAGCAACAGCAATATACACGGGCTTCGGTATATTGTGAAGAGACGGAGTCATTGGGCAGAAAGGTATTTGTACAAAATGAAACTCGGCTAAAATCTACAAAATTCAAATTTACCCTGTGGCTGAGTTTCATTTTGTACACCTAAAAAATAAAAATTGTAGGAAATTTAATTCTCTATAAATTTTTTTTTTTTTTTTTAATTTAATTGTATTTTACAAATGTATGTTACAATATTCGATTTTGGAGTCTTACAACATGAACTTACAACTTAAACATGAGAACCAAATTCTCTGATTAATCTAGCTAATTTACATAATTTACATTAATTTACATAATTATATATTCGAGTTTTCGTCATGTCCACAAATTTACACCTTTCGATATAAACATAAAGCATCCTCGCCAAATAGGGAAGCCAGGTCTCCCTCGTCCCGGATGGCCCCGAAACACCTAGCTCTCTCAGAATGAAAAGACCTACACTCAAAAAGGTAATGTGAGAGGGTGCTACTGGTTTCCGGATCGAAGCAGACCTGACAGATATCCTCTCCGTCAAACGGAAAAGCTCGATCGCCGAGGTAAAAGGTAAATTTCTTCCGGTTGTGCATGCGTATCCTGCTTATCACCCTTTTAACCCGGAGAGAAGCCTCCGTGGACAAGAAGTTCTTGTCATTCTTGGTTTTGTTGGATATGAAGGGAAATATATAATTATAAGCTGACAATCTTATTCTTTCTTTGTCTCTCTCATAAATGGCGTTCTCAAACTCCCCCAACAGACCCTCAAAACTACCCTCAACTCGAAGTTGTTCCTTCCATAGGTCCTCCCTGCCAATAAGAGTCAGAGATTCCCTAAGCGCCGAAATCCATACACATTTGAAGTCCGTTACCTCCCGTTCCAACCAGACAAGCCTGTCAAAAATGGCTCTAGGGTACCGGTTTGAGTCCATATCTAGTAATTTGTTCCAATACTTCATGGTGCTTTTAAAAATGCCTAGTCTTGGACTAACTATGTTGAGTTCATTTCGAACGTACAAAGCTGGAACGCTCGCAGGCAGACGAAGAAGGTGCCTAAAAAACTGAGCCTGAAGTCTTTCTACCATTTCATAGTAAAAAAGAGCCCATACCTCTCCCCATACAGTGTTACCGAGGACACCATTGATAAATATAATTTTATCCAGGCTTCGCGGTCCGAGACGTTATATTTATTTATAAGTGGAAGGATGCCAAACATGGCCGCTTGTCCTTTTTTAAAGCAGTATCAGCATGTGTCCCGAATTGCCCTAAGGTATTCAGTTTGAATCCTAAATAGGTGAAGTTGCTTACAATCTCTATCTTCTCTTCGCCATAGAAAAAAGAAGTATTCTTCTTTAACCTTCCTCCCTTCCTGAAGACAACTATTTTAGTCTTTTTAGTATTTAGCGCTAGCCGGTTCTCTACGCAGTAATCTTTTAGACACCTTAACTTTCTCTGTAAATCAATTTTTGTGTCCCCCAACACTACCGCATCATCAGCGTAGAATAATGACAGGATATCATTATAACCATTAATGTCAAGCCCTATAAATCCTTTCCCCCTCATATAGAGATCAAAGTCAGCAACAAAAATAGCAAACAAAATGGGTGAAAGCACTTCACCCTGTAGCACCCCACTAGTGATGTTAAAAAATTTGGAATTTTTGCCATTAAAACAAACTGAAAACTGAGCCCCCTTATATTGATCGGTCAAGATATTGATAAACTTGGAGCTAAATCCTAGCTTAACTAGTTTCTCAAACAGAAGTTGATGGTTAACGCTATCAAATGCCCTTTTAAAATCAATAAAAAGTGCAAAAACCTTTCTTTTTGGAAGTCGAGTATGGATTTTAATGAGACCCGAAAGGACAAACACACAATCAGCACAGCTTCGTCCTTTTCTAAAACCGTATTGATTTTCCGGAAGAATCGAATTTTCATTGCAAAACTCCTGCACTCGGATGTTCAGAACATGAAAGAAAATCTTCGAGATGGAATTGAGAAGAGATATACCACGATAATTATTCAGGTCTTTACGGTTTCCATTTTTGTTAATTCTCTATAAATTTGTACTTAATTATTTTTTTTCTAGGATGCACCATTTTCGGAAAATAATTTTTTTTTAAATAAATTTATCTTGAAAACAGTGCGTCCTACAGAAAAAATGAATAGAATCAAAATTAAAGAGAATTAAATTTCCAACAGATTTTATTTAGTGCATTTTTTCAATATCTGTAACGGTTTACGATTTACAAGCCTTTAAAAATTAACCTTCTTAACGGTTATACTTCAATAACCTTCTTTCACGGAGAAGGTCAACTTTTGATGGACTTTAACGCCTAAAATGTTCAAAATTTTGAAAAAATGCACTAAATAAAATCTATTGGAAATTTAATTCTCTATAAATTTGCACTTATTTATTTTTTTTCTAGGATGCACCATTTTCGGAAAATAATTAACTTCCTTAAAGAAGTTATTGCGATACCCTCGACGTCGGGTTTTTGGGGAAGGGTCTTCCAGACCCCGGAGGGTCAAATCGAATATTGATCTTTACCGATCTCAACTTTGTCTGTGGTGCCGGCCGGCCGGCCGTCCGTAGCATTTTTTTCCGGAACACTTTACGGCCACAGTTTTCATCCGATTTTCACCAAATTTTTACACAAATTTCTTTAGCCGGTGAAGAAGAATGTAACGAGGGGGATTTTTGAATTTCGAAAAAATGGCGGAGATATGTCTGTTTGAAATTTTAAAAAATTCGCTGCGGCCGAACCGTTAATCCGATTTTCACCAAATTTTCACCAATTACACCTTATATTTTTTAAGAATTTTTGGTGCAAAAAAATTGCCACTTTTTAATTACTATTTTTATTAGTAGGGAGAAATTTCGTACTTCTACCCTTTACGAGAGGCACATCCCTAGGCCAAAGAGCCCATTATTTCTACCTCGACACTTAAAAAATTTTTCGAAAAAAAGAACTTAAAAATTTTTCAAAAAAAGAAAAAAGAAAAAGAAGAAAAAACCCGGAAAATTTTTCGAAAAAAAGAACTTAAAAAATTTTTCGAAAAAAAAAAAAAGGAAAACCCGGAAAATTTTTCGAAAAAAACTTTGAAAATTTTTTGAAAAATTTTTTTTTTTTCGGACAAAAAAACTTAGAACATTTTTCAAAAAAAGAACTTAGAAAATTTTTCGAAAAAAAAAAAAAAAAAAAAAAAAAAAAAAAAGCCCGAAAAATTTTTCGAAAAAACTAACTTGGAAAATTCTCCTTTATACTTTCCCTCCCTACTACATCCCTTCCTTTATACTTTCGTTCCCTTATACTTCCCCCTCCATTATACTTCCCCGTCTGTTATACTTTCCCCTTCCTTATACTTTCCCCTCCGTTATACTTCCCCGTTCGTTATACTTCCCCCTCCGTTATACTTCCCCTCCATATTATACTTCCTACTCCGTTATACTTCCCCCTCCGTTATACTTCCCCTCCCACATACTTCCCGCTCCGTTATTTTTTTTTAAATAAATTTATATTGAAAACAGTGCGTCCTAGAGAAAAAATGAATAGAATAAAAATTAAAGAGAATTGAATTTCCAACAGATTTTATTTAGTGCATTTTTTCAATATCTGTAACGGTTTACGATTTACAAGCCTTTAAAAATTAACCTTCTTAATGGTTATACTTCAACAACCTTCTTACACGGAGAAGGTTAATTTTTAAAGGCTTGTACATCGTAAACCGTTACAGATATTGAAAAAATGCACTAAATAAAATCTTTATGAAATTTAATTCTCTATAAATTTGTACTTAATTATTTTTTTCTAGGATGCACCATTTTCGGAAAATAATTTTTTTAAATAAATTTATCTTGAAAACAGTGCGTCCTAGAGAAAAAATGAATAGAATAAAAATTAAAGAGAATTAAATTTCCAACAGATTTTATTTAGTGCATTTTTTCAATATCTGTAACGGTTTACGATTTACAAGCCTTTAAAAATTAACCTTCTTAATGGTTATACTTCAATAACCTTACACGGAGAAGGTCAACTTTTGATGGACTTTAACGCCTAAAACCTAATAAAAATGAGATGAAAGTTTCACTAATCGTTTAGAGCATTCTGGATTCTAAGCTGTGGAGTAGCGGGTTATTTTATGTGCGTCTGGTCGTTGAAAGCATGGTTGAAATTTAAAAACAATCCTGTCGGATTCGTCGAGGATACTTCGTATTTGGGATGGAACACGTCTTATCCTGCAATATCCGTCTGTGAGACTGATGCCGATCTTGGAGCAATGTCACAGCTAGCGGACAGGTAAAGTTCGGAACATCTTCACTTCACTGTTGCTTTTTTCTAGATTGTATGGGTCCGATCATGATCCTGATATAGAAACTTTCTTAAAAGACATCGTATTTTTTGAAGGCAAATGCTATTCGTGTAAAACACTTTGCCTAGGGACTTTAAACTGCACTGAAGACTTCAAAAACCTTACGCTTAAGGTAAGCTAACTTAGAAGACTTAATTTTTTCTTCTAAATCTTAGTCGAGGACTCGCTGCAATGGTCTGATCAAAGATTGCTTTTGGAACGGCTCACCAATCGATTGCTGCGATGCTTTTACACCTTTGAAAACCGAAATAGGAACTTGCTACACGATCAATTCGGTCCAAACGGGCACACGTTACGTTTTAAGCGTCAACGAAACTACAGGGCCGGGTAATTTAAATTTTAAAGCAACCAAAGACGTATTCGTGTACGTCCATTCGGAAGAAGACGTGCCTTTCTTGAATCATCCTCTGGAAGAAAAAGAGATGGTCATTCTCGGAACGAAATTCCAGCTTATCTTTCAGGTAAAACGGGTTTGAAACTCCTGGAGCATGCGCAGAAGGCTTTGGACGTCAGATGACTTGATTGAGGGAAAAATCGTTCTGCGCATGCTCCAGGAATTTCAAACTGCGGTTGTAACAAAGCTAATAAGAAAAGCACTTCTTTTTAGATGAACGAGATTAACAACGATCCATTATTATTAAATGTACCAATCAATATAAGAAAATGCAAATTCCCCAAAGAAGGAGGACTCGGATTATACGATCAGTACAGCTATTCTGGTTGTGTTGTTCAATGCAGAGCAAATGCACAGTTAGAATTTTGTAACTGTACTCACCATTTTATTGAAACCAAAGGTACGATGTCCAAAAATTAAAGACCGTTTGTATTTTGCCGCCGTACGGACGAAGTATTCTGCCAGATGGTAGCACTAGCTTGTAGCGGGAAGTTCCCCTCCACATCGCAACTGGTCTCATCGCTCTATCTTATCCTGTGTTGCTACGGCAGCCGTTCGCGATGGACGTCCCGGTGCCGAGTCCCGCCGGTTGTGAAGTTCGCTCCGTCATCCGTTTCTTCGCCGAGAAACTTCGCCAGGTCGAAATTCACGTTTGACGGCTATTTATGGCAATGTTATGCTGTTGTTACGCTTATGTTACGAATGTTATAAATAGTTTCGAAGTTTCTCCGCGAAACGGATGACTGAGCGAACTTCACAACCGGCGGGACTCGGCACCGGGACGTCCATCGCGAACGGCTGCCGTAGCAACACTGGATATGATAGAGAGATGAGACCAGTTGCGATGTGGAGGGGGAACCTCCCGCAACAAGCTAGTGCTACCATCTGGCAGAACACATCGCCCGTACGGCGGCAAAATACAAACGGTCTTTAATTTTTGGACATCCCTCGTATCATCGCCGCAGTGGACTCGGCGCGTAAAGGCTCTCAATGATTTTAGGCAATTGGAATACTTGCGGGTTGTCAGGACTCAATTGTTTAACAAAAAATACTAGTAAGTGGAAAAAAATGAAGTTTTATAACTTTTTTGAATACTAGAGATTTTGGGCGCGCTTAAAACTCGAGGAAGTTCAAAAGAAGGTTTGGTCTGCGAATGCCATTCGAGCTGCAACGAACCCGACATAACAGTCGTCTCAAAATCATTATCAGGGTTTAAAAGAAAATTTCTTTCCACTACCGAGCTTATTTTTGTCTTTAGAAATCCTTCTGATTTTTCACAAATAACTATAAAAATGGAAAGCCTACCATCGATGAGGTTCAAACGCTTCGTCGTCATGACTAATTTGGAGTTGACAGGTGTGTCATTTTTGAAATGGGACAGTCATTTCTTTTCTTTTTTTTTCAGTTAACTTGGGAGGAATTTCCGGGCTGAACTTCGGCGCGAGCGTACTCAGCATAGCGGAAATATTTTATTTCTTTCTAATACGAAAAAAGACGAAGAAAGTCCGAAAGCGGCGTAAAAAAATGACGAGATTAGATTATATCAATTAAAATGTGGTTACCGTGTAGACACGAAATTAGTGAACACGAATGTTGATGTGTTTTATTTTTTCCTCATTCCCATCTAGCAGTTCACAGGATGGAAGGAGTGGCGAAACGTATAAAGAAAAGGCTTTTGATTTTCTGCAGCAAAAGTTCCATACACGGGATTAAATACATCGCTGAACCAGGTAGAAATGTTGCGGAGAGGTAAGAGTGTAAACGTTCGTTTACTTTTATTTCTTACTCTCTTTTGAGAGTTCTACCTTTGGTTTGTTCAGGTTAGAGGGTGGCGAAATAAAAAGAGAATAAAGTTTCTCTTCAATTGTCAAAAGACGATTACTTCAATCGGCAAAAGACGATTTCTTCAGTCGGCAAAAGACGATTCTTTCCAATCGTCAAAAGACGATCAATCGTCTTTCTTCCCTAACCATCCCTTAACATTTATTTTGGTTCTTTCAATTTACAAGTTTATTTTGGTACCTTGGATTTCGTGTGATGTCGGTGAGAAGGTCTAGGTGTAGGTTCTCAGGGTCCTCGTTGGATGGTGAAAGTTGAGGAAGCCGACTCGTTGGATCGTCCTTTGCCGATGGATCTCTGGTCGTCTTTTGACGATTGGAAAGAATCGTCTTTTGCCGACTGAAGAAATCGTCTTTGGCCGATTGAAGTAATCGTCTTTTGACGATTGAAGTAATCGTTTTTGCCGATTCCGTTGTCCACTCTCTAATCCTGGAGACGACTCGTCACAAACAGCCAATTATCTAGACTTCCCGCGGGTTTAGTCGTCGAGTAATCGCCTCTGCCGACACTTCACAAACCTTGTAACTCACTTAACTTTATAGGACAGACTGACTCTTATGCGGCGCCTCTCGGCTTTATATACCCTTTGGTGGGGTTTTCCTTTCCCTACTTCCCTTTTTAGGGCGTTCCCTTTCGGTGGTTCCGCCGCTCTTACCTTCTCGCCACATTACCTTAGTATGTTACTTTTATCGGCAGCTGGCGCTTTTTGTTGGCGATTCTTCCACTGTTTACAAGAGTTTCTGCAGAATTCCGACGAGGCCGACGCGACACTTCCATTTTTTTAATGCAGTTTGTGCTCTTTCCGCAGGATCTTTTGGTCATTGGCAACCTTTTTATCGAGCTGCGCAGCAATCATGATTTTAAAAGGTGCTTATTCCAATTACGAGAACAAGCCTGTCAGCTTCGTCTGCGACTCATCGTATCTCCACTGGGATTTGGATTTCCCGTCGATCTCCCTCTGCGAGTTACCCAACATTCAACGAATAAACCGAGTCAGAGAAAGGTAAACCGAGTCAGTGAAAGGTAAAACGAACCAAACTATTCAAAAACTACATTTTCAGAGTATACGGAAAAGACAGCCGCCCTAATCTCTACTTCTACCTGAAGGATATAGCATATTTTCAGGGAACGTGTGATTCGTGCGCAAGATATTGCTTCAAAGAATTCAACTGTTCTGATGACTTTGAAAAAATTGTTGAGGAAGTAATACCGACATGTTCTCAACACGCATAAAACTTAATTTTCTAGACTCGATTGAACCTGGCTGATCTTATAAAAGGATGCACGTGGAACAAAAGGAGGTTTAATTGTTCAGAGTATTTTATAAGAACGGATACTGAACTCGGGCCATGTTTTACTTTTAATTCTTTGAGCAAGAAAGGGTAATTGAATGGTTTTTCTTACGAAGAAATAGAATGTTGAGTTTCAGGATACGAAATGAGTTTGTTTCAAATAGAACCAATGGCCTTGGAAAGCTTCGGTTGCGTCTATTCCCTACGGATGTCATGGTACGTCAAGCCCTGGGGCGCGTGGTATACACGAGCCGAGAAAGACAGGAAAGAGAAAGAGGTTCGTGGAGAAGCCAAACATTCAGAGATTTGGGAGGGGATCGCTCTTTGGTTCTTTGGCGCACAATATCGACAACCGCGTTTACTTTTTCTTTCATTTCTTACTCCCCTTTGAGAGTTCTACCTTTGATTTGTACAGGTTAGAGGGTGGCGAAATAAAAAAGAATAAAGTTTTAACATTTATTTTGGTTCTTTCAATATACAAGTTTATTTGGGTACCTTGGATTTCGTGTGATGTCTGTGAGAAGGTCTAGGAGTAGGTTCTCAGGGTCCTCGTTGGATGGTGAAAGTTGAGGAAGCCGACTCGTTGGACCGTCCTTTGCCGATGGATCTCTAGTCGTCTTTTGACGATTGATCGTCTTTTGACGATTGGAAAGAATCGTCTTTTGCAGACTGAAGAAATCGTCTTTTGCCGATTGAAGTAATCGTCTTTTGCCGACTGAAGGAATCGTCTTTTGCCGACTGAAGGAATCGTCTTTTGCCGACTGAAGGAATCGTCTTTTGCCGAGTGAAGGAATCGTCTTTTGCCGACTGAAGAAATCGTCTTTTGCCGATTGAAGTAATCGTCTTTTGACGATTGAAGTAATCGTCTTTTGCCGACTGAAGGAATCGTCTTTTGCCGACTGAAGGAATCGTCTTTTGACGATTGAAGTAATCGTCTTTTGCCGACTGAAGGAATCGTCTTTTGCCGACTGAAGGAATCGTCTTTTGCCGATTCCGCTGTCCACTCTCTATTCCAGGAGATGAATCGTCACAAACAGCCAATTATCTAGACTTCCCGCGTGTTTAGTCGTCGAATAATCGCCTTTGCCGATCTCTCACAACACAATCACTCACAAAACCTTGTTACTTACTTAACTTTATAGGACAGACTCTCTCTAATGCAGCGCTTCTCGGATTTATATACCCTTTGGGGGGGTTTTCCTCTCCCTACTTCCCTTTTTAGGGCGTGCCCTTTCGGTGGTTCCAGTCGGGTGGCGCAATCTTCCCGCCACATTCCCTTAGTATGTTACTTGTTTTATCGACAGCTGGCGCTTTTTGTTGGCGATTCTTCCGCTGTTTACACACGGCGCGGCGCGTGGTGAGCTCGTCTCTGTTGGCATTTTCCTTTGGCTCTCGTATACCTCAAGCCTTGTAAACGAGACGTTATTTGTCAAATCTTATTCTCCTCAGGTTTTCATCCATCCTGAAGAAGATCTTCCGTTCAACAACGCAAATCTACATCCTTCAATCGAGGCAAACGGCTACGAAACATTTCGCATTAAAATTTCTGTAAGTTCATCACC
Source organism: Orius insidiosus (assembly GCA_014119065.1). Classification (NCBI taxonomy): domain Eukaryota; kingdom Metazoa; phylum Arthropoda; class Insecta; order Hemiptera; family Anthocoridae; genus Orius; species Orius insidiosus. The sequence goes on from JACGAQ010000261.1 coordinate 120,992, forward strand.
TTATTTAAACTTTAGCCATTGAGGCTTAAATTCGAAGGTGCACCCGATTGAAAACGAGCCTGGAGTTAAAGACGTACCGATTTCAAAAAGGAAATGCAGATTTCCCGACGAAAACTACCTAAAATACCGAAATTGGTACAGCTACTCAGGATGCATCGAAGAATGCAGGATGAACCATACCATAAGACTATGCAACTGCACCACTCATTTTCAACCAAAAGTCGGTAATGACGTCATCAGAGTTCCCCCTTCCTTACCTAAAAATTATATTTCAGCGGGAATAACTGTTTGCAACATAACGCAATTGAGATGCATTGAAAAACATGCAGGTTAGTATTCGAAAGTTCAAGAATATTTAAGAAGTTTTTTTTCTTTTAAGAATATTTAAGAAAACTGAAGAGTCCAGGAGAAATTGGATTCGAATGCCAATGTCTTGGTACTTGCGTCGAGCATGACTATAACGTTATAAAAGCTTTTAGATAGTAAGTTAATCCTAAAAACAAAAATCTCTACATACGATTTTATTGTTTATTGCGTCTATTTTCCGCAAGATACTGATTTTACGACCAAATAATAAACCAATAATAGAGGAAGAAATGACTGTGATAACGGGTATCTCATGGGTTGGATACCCCATGGTTCCCGGAGACTAAGTAGGTCAAATCAAATATACCCGATGGCTCCCGCTTCTAGTAATGCGACATACCCGATGGTTCCCGTGTTTATTTTGCAACGCAGGTATCAATGAAGAACATTTCAAACCCAACACCACAAAATGTGTTTAAGAACACTCACTGTTACCATCGGGTATATTGCAATTTTCTGCCCGCGAACCATCAGGTATATTGCAATTTTCGGCACGGGAACCAACGGGTATGTGGCAATTTTGAGCCCGGGAACCATCGGGTATGTTGCAATTTTCGGCACGGGACCCATCGGGTATGTGGCAATTTTCAGCCCGGGAACCATCGGGTATATTGAAATTTTCAGCCCGGGACCCTTCGGGTATATTGCAATTTTCAGCCCGGGAACCATCGGGTATGTTGCAATTTTCAGCCCGGGAACCATCGGGTATATTGCAATTTTCGGCCGGGACCATCGGGTATTTGGAAATTTTCAGCCCGGGAACCATCGGGTATGTGGAAATTTTCAGCCCGGGAACCATCGGGTATGTTGCAATTTTCAGCCCGGGAACCATCGGGTATATTGCAATTTTCGGCCGGGACCCATCGGGTATTTGGAAATTTTCAGCCCGGGAACCATCGGGTATGTGGAAATTTTCAGCCCGGGAACCATCGGGTATGTTGCAATTTTCAGCCCGGGAACCATCGGGTATGTGGCAATTTTCAGCCCGGGAACCATCGGGTAGTTGCAATTTTCAGCCCGGGAACCATCGGGTATATTGCAATTTTCAGCCCGGGAACCATCGGGTATGTGGCAATTTTCAGCCCGGGAACCATCGGGTTGTTGCAATTTTCAGCCCGGGAACCATCGGGTTATTGCAATTTTCAGCCCGGGAACCATCGGGTATGTGGCAATTTTCAGCCCGGGACCCATCGGGTATATTGCAATTTTCAGCCCGGGGACCATCGGGTATATTGCAATTTTCAGCCCGGGAACCATCGGGTATGTCCGGGTAGGCCGAAACGCGTCGTGAGATAACCGTTGTCACAGTCATTTCTTCCTCTATTATTGGTTTATTATTTGATCGAAAAAATTCCACCTCTAAAAATCATTCTCCATACAAATTTTAGCGAACGCCCATCTCCTTCAATCGTAATCGAATTAAATAATTTTCCATCTTTCAAGTACTACAGAAAAGTAGTCCGACATAAACTGGAATTAGTCGGTAGGATAATGAAAAACCATAAAATTTGAATAGTTGTATTTTTTTTCAGTGAGCATGGGAGGTACAGCCGGACTTTTCTTGGGAGCGAGCCTTCTGAGCATTGTGGAAATTTTTTATTTTCTTTTTATGAGAAAATGTGATGAGAGAAACGGAAAAGAGAGGAAGAAAAATAGGAATGTGAGGAAAACAAATAAAATAGAAAATGCGAAATCCCTCCAAACCCGTGGGTCGAACCCCAAAAAACCGGAAAATGTAATTTGTTACTATAGTAGTTCATTTTTTCAAAATTTTGAACATTTTAGGCGTTAAAGTCCATCAAAAGTTGACCTTCTCCGTGTAAGAAGGTTATTGAAGTGTAACCATTAAGAAGGTTAATTTTTAAAGGCTTGTAAATCGTAAACCGTTACAGATATTGAAAAAATGCACTAAATAAAATCTGTTGGAAATTTAATTCTCTTCAATTTTTATTCTATTCATTTTTTCTCTAGGACGCACTGTTTTCAACATAAATTTATTTTTAAAAAAATTTATTTTCCGAAATGGTGCATCCTAGAAAAAAATAATTAAGCACAAATTTATAGAGAATTAAATTTCCTACATGTTTTATTTAGATCATTTTTTCAAAATTTTAAACATTTTAGGCGTTAAAGTCCATCAAAAGTTGACCTTCTCCGTGTAAGAAGGTTATTGAAGTATAACCATTAAGAAGGTTAATTTTTAAAGGCTTGTAAATCGTAAACCGTTATAGATATTGAAAAAATGCACTAAATAAAATCTGTTGGAAATTTAATTGACTTTAGTTTTTATTCTATTCATTTTTTCTCTAGGACGCACTGTTTTCAAGATAAATTTATTTTAAAAAAATTATTTTCCGAAAATGGTACATCCTAGAAAAAATAATTAAGTCCAAATTTATAGAGAATTAAATTTCCTACAATTTTTATTTTTTAGGTGTACAAATGAAACTCAGCCTCAGGGTAAATTTGAATTTTGTAGATTTTAGCCGAGTTTCATTTTGTACACCTAGTAGTTCATTTTTTCAAAATTTTGAACATTTTAGGCGTTAAGTCCATCAAAAGTTGACCTTCTCCGTGTAAGAAGGTTATTGAAGTATAACCATTAAGAAGGTTAATTTTCAAAGGCTTGTAAATCGTAAACCGTTACAGATATTGAAAAAATGCACTAAATAAAATCAGTTGGAAATTCAATTCTCTTTAATTTTTATTCTATTCATTTTTTCTCTAGGACGCACTGTTTCAAGATAAATTTATTTAAAAAAAAAATTATTTTCCGAAAATAGTGAATCCTAGAAAAAAATAATTAAGTACAACTTTATAGAGAATTAAATTTCGAACGGATTTTAATTAGTGCATTTTTTCAAAATTTTAAACATTTGAGGCGTTAAAGTCCATCAAAAGTTGACCTTCTCCGTGTAAGAAGGTTATTGAAGTATAACCGTTAAGAAGGTTTATTTTTAAAGGCTTGTAAATCGTAAACCGTTACAGATATTGAACAAATGCACTAAATAAAATCTGTTGGAAATTTAATTCTCTTTAATTTTTATTCTATTCATTTTTTCTCTAGGACGCACTGTTTTCAAGATAAATTTATTTAAAAAAAAATTATTTTCCGAAAATGGTGCATCCTAGAAAAAAATAAATAAGTGCAAATTTATAGAGAATTAAATTTCCTACAATTTTTATTTATTAGGTGTACAAAATGAAACTCAGCCACTGGGTAAATTTGAATTTTGTAGATTTTAGCCGAGTTTCATTTTGTACACCTAGTAGTTCATTTTTTCCAAATTTTGAACATTTTAGGCGTTAAAGTCCATCAAAAGTTGACCTTCTCCGTGTAAGAAGGTTATTGAAGTATAACCATTAAGAAGGTTAATTTTTAAAGGCCTGTAAATCGTAAACCGTTACAGATATTGAAAAAATGCACTAAATAAAATCTGTTGGAAATTTAATTCTCTTTAATTTTTATTATATTCATTTTTTCTCTAGGACGCACTGTTTTCAAGATAAACTTATTTTAAAAAAATTATTTTCCGAAAATGGTGCATCCTAGAAAAAAATAAATAAGTGCAAATTTATAGAGAATTAAATTTCCTACAATTTTTATTTATTAGGTGTACAAAATGAAACTCAGCCACAGGGTAAATTTGAATTTTGTAGATTTTAGCCGAGTTTCATTTTGTACACCTAGTAGTTCATTTTTCAAAACTTTGAACATTTTAGGCGTTAAAGTCCATCAAAAATTGACCTTCTCTGTGTAAGAAGGTTATTGAAGTATAACCAATAAGAAGGTTAATTTTTAAAGGCTTGTAAATCGTGAACCGTTACAGATATTGAAAAAATGAACTAAATAAAATCTGTTGGAAATTCAATTTTCTTTAATTTTTATTCTATTTATTTTTTCTCTAGGACGCACTGTTTTCAAGATAAATTTATTTAAAAAAAAATTATTTTCCGATGATGATACCCCAAGTATTTCTCTGTGTATATGAACTTTGCCGAAATAAAGTGTTTGCTCTTATCCTCTGTTCCATTTATTTTTCTTCAAGCAAAAATTGACTTCAATTGATTTTGATACAATCTACGATTACCAGTAAGACTAAAAGCATTCCGTCATTACGATGGATTCATAATAGACTGGTAACGTTCAAATGTGGTCATTTCGCGATGTCGAACTGTCTGAAATTCTTCAAACTATTTCGGGCGAGGACGAAAGAATATTTCGATAACAGTTCCATACATGGTTTGAGGTACATCACGCAGCCGAAAAGGCATTTCACCGAGAGGTAAATTAAATAATGCGCAGATTGTAAGACCTAATTAAAGATTGTTTTGGGCCGTAACGTGTACGATTGCGGTGTACGCGACCTACGAATTGGTGCTGGCAACGTGGGACAATTTTCTGCATAATGCGGTCAGCTTCAATGTGGAAACATCGTATTTGGACTGGAATACGACTTTTCCGACAGTGACGATCTGCGAAAGTGAAGCGCCGGACAAAATATTCGATTTTGGTGGAAAGTAAAGGGATATCAAGTTTCAATTGTTAGGTGTACAAAATGAAACTCGGCTAAAATCTACAAAATTCAAATTTACCCTGCGGCTGAGTTTCATTTTGTACACCTAATAAATAAAAACTTTTTCCAAGGATGCACCATTTTCGGAAAACAATTTTTTTAAATAAATTTATCTTGAAAACAGTGCGTCCTAGAGAAAAAATGAATAGAATAAAAATTAAAGAGAATTAAATTTCCAACAGATTTTATTTAGTGCATTTTTTCAATATCTGTAACGGTTTACGATTTACAAGCCTTTAAAAATTAACCTTCTTAATGGTTACACTTCAATAACCTTCTCACACGGAGAAAGTCAACTTTTGATGGACTTTAACGCCTAAAATGTTCAAAATTTTGAAAAAATGAACTAAATAAAACTGGTAGGAAATTTAATTCTCTATAAATTTGCACTTAATTATTTTTTTTTCTAGGATGCACCATTTTCGGAAAATAATTTTTTTAAAAATAAATTTATCTTGAAAACAGTGCGTCCTAGAGAAAAAATGAATAGAATAAAAATTAAAGAGAATTGAATTTCCAACAGATTTTATTTAGTGCATTTTTTCAATATCTGTAACGGTTTACGATTTACAAGCCTTTAAAAATTAACCTTCTTAATGGTTATACTTCAATAACCTTACACGGAGAAGGTCAACTTTTGATGGACTTCAACGCCTAAAATGTTCAAAATTTTGAAAAAATGAACTACTTGGTGTACAAAATGTACCCTGTGGCCGAGTTTCATTTTGTACACCTAATATATACTTTCGGCTTAGGTTATTCGGAGAAAAGAGAAATATGAATAAGGACTTCTTTCTGAGGGATATCACTTTTTTCGACGGGACGTGCAATTCCTGCTCGGCTCACTGTGGGATCACCATGAACTGCACGGAGGACTTTGAAAGTCTCATAAATAAAGTAACAACTTCATTTTATGCTGGAATTATGGCAAGTTCCAGGTACGGGCGGGATGCGGAAATCTGATGGACTCATGCTCTTGGAACGGAATATCATTCGACTGCTGCCAACACATGCTACCGCTCGTCACAGAGTTAGGTCTATGTTATTCCCTTAATTCTCTTCACACGAAAAAGTACACAAAAAATAGTCAAGAACAGAAATCACATTTGAAATTATAGAAGCGAAGAAAAACTGAATTTGATTTCGAACAGAGCTTTGGGCCCGGGAAAACTAAACATGATGGTGTACGAAGCAGTCAAAATTTTCATCCATGCTCAAGAAGACGTCCCATATTTGAACCACCCGCAAGACGAAAAAGCCGTTTTGAATTGGGGAGTTAATTTCGAAATGCTATTTCAGGCAAGTTTGTAATGCATACAGAAACTTTAAATCAGTGTTTTTCAACCTTTTTGAAACCTGCGCCCCCCTGTAAACAAGCATTTAGCGACGCCGCCAAGGGGAGCTTGAAAACGGGAGCCGGACTATAGGTTTTCGGTCCAAAGAGCCGGATTATTGGTTTTCCGACCAAAGTTCCAGAATAAGAGTTTTTTGGACCAAAGGGCCGGATTATAGGTTTTAAGACCAAAGGGCCGGATTGTAGGTTTTAGGACCAAAGGGCCGGAATATAGGTTTTCCGACCAAAGGGCCTGATTATAGGTTTTCCGACCAGAGTTTCAGAATATAGGTTTTTTTGGACCAAAGGGCCGAATTATAGGTTTTCGGACCAAAGGGCCGGATTATAGGTTCTCCGACCAAAGTTCCGGAATATAGGTTTTCGGACCAAAGCCGGAATATAGGTTTTCGGACCAAAGTTCCAGAATATAGGTTTTTTTGGACCAAAGGGCCGGATTATAGGTTTTCGGACCAAAGGGCCGGTTATAGGTTTTCCGACCAAATGGCATGATTATATGTTTTACGACCAAAGTTCCAGAATATAGGTTTTTTGGACCAAAGGGCCGGATTATAGGTTTTCGGACCAAAGGGCCGGTTATAAATTTTCCGACAAAAGGGCCGGAATATAGGTTTTCCGACCAAAGGGCCGGATTATAGGTTTTCGGACCAAATGGCCGCATTATAGGTTTTCGGACCAAAGTTCCAGAATATAGGTTTTTTTGGACCAAAGGGCCGGATTATAGGTTTTCGGACCAAAGGGCCGGTTATAGGTTTTCCGACCAAAGGGCCGGAATATAGGTTTTCCGACCAAAGTTCTAGAATATAGGTTTTTTCGGACCAAAGGTCCGGATTATAGGTTTTCCGACCAAAGTTCCAGAATATAGGTTTTTTGGACCTAAGGGCCGGATTATAGGTTTTTGGACCAAAGGGCCGGATTATAGGTATTCGGACCAAATGGCCGCATTATAGGTTTTCAGACCAAAGTTCCAGAATATAGGTTTTTTTGGTCCAAAGGGCCGGATTATAGGTTTTCCGACCAAAGTTCCGGAATATGGGTTTTTTTGGACTAAAGGGCCGGATTATAGATTTTCGGACCAAAGGGCCGGTTATAGGTTTTCCGACCAAAGGGCCGGAATATAGGTTTTCCGACCAAAGTTCTAGAATATAGGTTTTTTTGGACCAAAGGTCCAGATTATAGGTTTTCCGACCAAAGTTCCAGAATATAGGTTTTTTGGACCTAAGGGCCGGATTATAGGTTTTTGGACCAAAGGGCCGGATTATAGGTATTCGGACCAAAGTTCCGGATTATAGGTTTTCCGACCAAAGTTCCGGAATATGGTTTTTTTGGACCAAAGGGCCGGATTATAGATTTTCGGACCAAAGGGCCGGTTATAGGTTTTCCGACCAAAGGGCCGGAATATAGGTTTTCCGACCAAAGTTCTAGAATATAGGTTTTTTTGGACCAAAGGTACGGATTATAGGTTTTCCGACCAAAGTTCCAGAATATAGGTTTTTTTGGACCAAAGGGCCGGATTATAGGTTTTCCGACCAAAGTTCCGGAATATGGGTTTTTTTGGACCAAAGGGCCGGATTATAGATTTTCGGACCAAAGGGCCGGTTATAGGTTTTCCGACCAAAGGGCCGGAATATAGGTTTTCCGACCAAAGTTCTAGAATATAGGTTTTTTTGGACCAAAGGTCCAGATTATAGGTTTTCCGACCAAAGTTCCAGAATATAGGTTTTTTGGACCTAAGGGCCGGATTATAGGTTTTTGGACCAAAGGGCCGGATTATAGGTATTCGGACCAAAGTTCCGGATTATAGGTTTTCCGACCAAAGTTCCGGAATATGGTTTTTTTGGACCAAAGGGCCGGATTATAGATTTTCGGACCAAAGGGCCGGTTATAGGTTTTCCGACCAAAGGGCCAGAATATAGGTTTTCCGACCAAAGTTCTAGAATATAGGTTTTTTGGACCAAAGGTACGGATTATAGGTTTTCCGACCAAAGTTCCAGAATATAGGTTTTTTGGACCTAAGGGCCGGATTATAGGTTTTTGGACCAAAGGGCCGGATTATAGGTTATCGGACCAAAGGGCCGGATTATAGCTTTCGGACTAAAGTTCCAGAATGTAGGTTTTCGGACAAATTAAAAAAAGTACTCACCCTAACTCCCCCAGCCATTGCCCCCCATCACCCAAATTTTCCATAACGCCCCACAGTAACTTCCCAGCGCCTCTGGGGCGGTACCGCCCCGGTTGAAAATGGCTGCTTTAAATCCTATTTAGGTGAATGAGATAGAGAATGATCAAGAACTGAAACAAGTTTCTGTCGAACAAAGGAACTGCAGATTCCCGACAGAAAATACATTGCAAGTGTACAACTACTACAGCTATTCCGCCTGCGTCGTCAACTGTCGAGCTTTGGCCCAAATTGAATACTGCAACTGCACACATCATTTCATGCCTAAGCAAAGTAAGAGTAATTCAAGTACGTTTGAGAACAGCTAGCGCTTACGTCCGCTGCACAAAGGAAGGTGACTGGGGTTTTTCTGTTCAGTCTCGTCTGTGCCTGTCTCCAGCTTAGGCATCCTGAATTATTGTATAGTAACTTTTGCTTATACATCAAGGGATCGCTCGGCTATCAGTAGATGAGACTGGGCAGAAGACCTGCTCAAGGCACTTTGCCGCTTGAGGGCAAGGTGAACGTCAAAAAAGCGATAGTTGTTCTTCGTCTCATTGTCCTTATCTTAATACTAACGAACAATTCAAGAGGGGATAAAAACATGCGACATAAAAGGTCTAGCATGTCTTTCTAAACATTCCGAGACGTTAAGATCGCTCAGAACAGCTGAAAGTTCGAAAAAAGGACTCGTATGCAACTGCATGTCAAGTTGCTCAGAACCAGAATATACAGTGTTGATAAAATCCCAAACGAGGTTAGTACTTTTAGGTTAATTCAGAGCTCAAACAATAATTTGCAGAGATGAAGAACTTTATGGCTCAAAAATATCGATCGCAATGGACAATCTTCCCTCACAAAGGTTCAAGAGGAACGTTGTAAGAACCAGTCTTGATCTAGTTGGTAAATACCTCAACTAATTTATAACTGTAAACATCAAATCTTTCAGTAAGCATTGGTGGAACTGTCGGCCTCTTTTTGGGAGCAAGTATCTTAAGTACTGTTGAATTAGTCTACTTCATGTTTTTACGATGGACAACACTCAAAGACGAAAAAAATGAAAATTGAAAAAACCAAAAATCACACCGCCCAAAAAAACTTACTACCCTTAAGGAGGTATGATGGTTTTTAAGTGAGTTGCTTTGCAAATTTTTCGTTGTTAACAACGGTTTTCGGTTTTTCCCTTCTATCTCGGAAACCGTCGCTCAAAACGAAAAAATGTCTTAAGTAAAAGTTGTAGGTACTAAAATTTACTACATAAAATATTTTATTAGTTTTTTTCGTCAGAGCAATACTTTAGGAGATATGGAAGTATTTAAGTTGGTTGCTTTGCAAATTTTTCGTTGTTAACAATGGTTTTCGGTTTTTCCCTTTTATCTCGGAAACCGTCGCTCAAAACGAAAAAACGTCCTAAGTAAAAGTCGTAGCTACAAAAATTTCCTACAAAAATACCTCATTGGTTTTTTTGTCAGAGCAATACTTAAGGAAATATGAGGGTTCTTAAGTGAGTTGCTTTGCAAATTTTTCGTTGTGAGCAACGGTTTTCGGTTTTCCCTTCTATCTCGGAAACCATCGCTCAAAACAAAAAATGTCCTAAGTAAAAGTTGTAGGTACAAAGATTTCCTACAAAAATTTTCATATTCATTATTTGCGTAAGAGCAATATTTAAGGAGTTATGAGGTTAAAACAAATAATCCTACAGAGCCTATCTGAAAAATTAAAACCTTCATACCTCCTAAAATATTGCTCTGACGGAAAAACCAATAAGATATTTTATGTAGTAAATTTCCGTAGCTACAACTGTTACTTAGGACATTTTTTCGTTTTGAGCGACGGTTTTCAAGATAGAAGGGAAAAACCGAAAACCGTTGCTCACAACGAAAAATTTGCAAAGCAACCAACTTAAATACTTCCATATCTCCTAAAGTATTGCTCTGACGAAAAAAACTAATAAAATATTTTATGTAGTAAATTTTAGTACCTACAACTTTTACTTAAGACATTTTTTCGTTTTGAGCGACGGTTTCCGAGATAGAAGGGAAAACCGAAAACCGTTGTTAACAACGAAAAATTTGCAAAGCAGCTCACTTAAAAACCATCATACCGCCTTAAGAAAATGCTTGTACGGTTATTAGGCAGCAAATTAAAAGTTTAAAAATTGTCTTTCTGTTCCTTTTATTATATTTGACGATAACATAGGATTAATAATCCATAGCGATATAAACAACCATAACAGACAACAAAAAGAAACAAAAAAAGAAGGCAAAAATTGTCTTCTTAAGACATTATCCTGATAAGTACTTCTCTTAAAATATACAAGCTAGTCGGTTATTTTAAAGTTTAATAATATAAAACGTGCTACATATACGCATATATTTTTTTTACCTTTTTTTTTTTCTTTACATATATATTATACATAGCTAAGACTAATAACTAGTTCCAGGTGTACACCGTTCGTCCTGAACACTATTTGCCTGACGTTGATTCACCGAAAAATAAAAGAAAAATATTAAGATGGGGATAAAATTAAGGGATTTTATTGACATTTTAGGACAACTTTTAAATTGGGATGAATTGACGTCAAGACAATGGCGAGACAACGAATGGCGAGCCCAGCTGATAAATACAAGAAAAGAAGAACCAAAAAATATATACATTAAAATAAATTTAAAAAAATGACTTTTAATAGAAGAAAGCAAAATGTACAATGGCTACTATTGTCTTCACGAATATTTCCATAAACTACACTCACATTTAAAACGTGCAATTAATTTAAAAAGGAAAAAGGAAAACCTTCCTAATCCATTTTTTTTAAATACTAAATATTTTGTACCGTGAATTTTAATTGTTTGCATCAAGCAAAAAAAATAATTAACAAAAAAGTGTTAAACTTTGCTAAAATTTTCTTTCTTCAGGAAGATTAGTGGTAAATGGCTTAAAATGTTCATTTTTTAAATAAGTAAAAGGCAGAGTAAATTTTTCGTTGATTTACTTGATGGATTCAGTAGCCGCAACGTGGTAAGGCGATCCTCCTTGAGTCATACCTAAAAATTAATAAATTAATAGAAAATATCCAGAATGCACAAAATAAATAATAATAAATAAACTAACCTCAATAAATATAATAAAAGAAAAAGATAAAGAAAAAAAAATAGAAAAAATATAATGAAAAATAGGGATTTTTATTTAGAAGCAGATGTTCAGTGCAACTTATCTTCAAAGTCAATGAGCTTCCCATCTGTATTAGGAAGGGGCACTACAAAAAGAAAATAAAAAAAATATAAGAAAAAAAATAAAGAAAAATGTCGATTCAACGGATATGAGACTGGAGTAAACACAAACTACCTGTGGTGTAAGTGACTTGATCTGAAGTTTTGAGCGAAGTGTTCTCGCTGGGTTCGTATGATGGAGCGCTCGCCGTCGGCTGTGAAGTGACCGCGTCGCCGCTCGCTCCTCCTTCGTCATCCGAATCCTGAAGAATACCATTATAGGATGATAAGTTCAACAAAAACAGGGTGTCTTGAAAACATCTTTAGATCTTTGTCGATCGAACAGATAAGACACAATTTTTTTACAAGCTATCCTGGTATCAAGATTTAAATTTAAAAAGCCTTTTGAAAACATTATTCAAGTCTTAAACTTCCATATTGGACTAAATCAGTGATTCTCAACTCTCTGAAAACCTATAATCCGGCCCTTTGGTCCAAAAAAACCAATATTCTGGAACTTTGGTCCAAAAAAACCATATTCTGGAACTTTGGTCTGAAAACCTATGATCCGGCCCTTTGGTCCAAAAAAACCTATATTCTGGAACTTTGGTCCGTAAACCTATAATCCGGCCCTTTGGTCAGAAAACCTATAATCCGGCCCTTTGGTCCAAAAAACCTATAATCCGGTTCGAAACCTAGCTCCAAAAAAAATATTCTGGAACTTTGGTCCGAAAACCATAATCCTGCCCGTTAGTCGGAAAACCTACAATCCGGCCCTTTGGTCTGAAAACCTATAATCCGGCCCTTTGGTCCGAAAACCTATAACCGGCCCTTTGGTCCGAAAACCTATAATACGGCCCTTTGGTCCAAAAAACCTATATTCTGGAACTTTAGTCCGACAACCTAGCTCCAAAAAACCTATATTCTGGAACTTTGGTCGGAAAACCTATAATCCGGCCCTTTGGTCCGAAAACCTTCAATCCGGCCCTTTGGTCCGAAAACCTATAATCCGGCCCTTTGGTTCGAAAACCTAGCTCCAAAAAAACCTATATTCTGGAACTTTGGTCCGAAAACCTATAATCCGGCCCTTTGGTCCAAAAAACCTAGAATCACGCCCTTTGGTCCGAAAACCTATAATCCGGCCCTTTGGTCCAAAAAACCTATATTCTGGAACTTTGGTCCGAAAACCTATAATCCGGCCCTTTGGTCTGAAAACCTATAATCCGGCCCTTTGGTCCAAAAAAACCTACACTCTGGAACTTTGGTCCGAAAACCTATAATCCGGCCCTTTGGTCGGAAACCTATAATCCGGCCCTTTGGTCCGAAAACCTATAATCCGGCCCTTTTGTCTCAAAACCTATAATCCGGCCCTTTGGTCCGAAAACCTATAATGCGGCCCTTTGGTCAGAAAACCTATAATCCGGCCCTTTGGACCGAAAACCTATAATCCGGCCCTTTGGACCGAAAACCTATAATCCGGCCCTTTGGACCGAAAACCTATACTCCGGCCCTTTGGACCGAAAACCTATAATCCGGCCCTTTGGCCCGAAAACCTATAATCCGGCCCTTTGGTCCAAAAACCTATAATCCGGCCCTTTGGTCGGAAAACCTATAATCCGGCCCTTTGGTCCAAAACCTATAAACCTATAATCCGGCCCTTTGGTCCGAAAACCTATAATCCGGCCCTTTTGTCTGAAAACCTATAATCCGGCCCTTTGGTCCGAAAACCTATAATCCGGCCCTTTGGTCCGAAAACCTATAATCCGGCCCTTTGGTCCGAAAACCTAGCTCCAAAAAAACCTATACTATGGAACTTTGGTCCGAAAACCTATAATCCGGCCCTTTGGTCCTAAAAAACCAATATTCTGGAACTTTGGTTCGAAAACCTATAATCCGGCTCCCGTTTTCAAGCTCCCCTTGGCGGCGTCGCTAAATGCTTATTTACAGGAGGGCGCAGGCTTCAAAAAGGTTGAGAAACACTGGACTAAATACTGAGGGAATATTTCAAAAACTGAGATTTATTGGCCCAAAAAACCAAAAAAACGACTCTGCGAGAAAATTAACAGACTTCTTGGATTTTAAGAAATAAAAAATAATATAAAAGTTAAATTGGGGGGTTTGAAAAATCCAGCGATAGTTTATAAAAAATGTCATTGACACCCTGTTTTTATATAACAACAAATAAACACTTTTTTTTAATAAACCACAAACCATCACCAATTTTAAAAGCAAGAAAATTATATGTATACATGCTTAATATTTGCGTTCTCTGATGTCATCAACAGCAAGTGTCAAGATGTTCAGAAATGTGCGAGTTTTATTTCTTTTCTATTTTTAATAATTAATCGTCTCCAAATAAAAAACAACGAAAATCCCACGAATCAGAAGAGCGCTTTCTTCAGAAGGAAATTTTGGAATTTGAAGCGAGAAGTTAGAAAATAGCGCACTCTGTAGAGAAAATTTCTTTTCAGAGTCCTTGGTTAATAGGTGATACATTTACTACTATATTAGGGAAAAAAAGGTGGTGTTCCTTGAGATGTTAATTTACCTTTTTTCAGGATCAGAACATGCTTTTCAGGATCAGAACATGCAGAAGATGGGAAAAAAATGAAGCAAGCGAAAAAATAAAATCGGATAAAAAAATTCTTGCCTGATTCATTTGCCTGGTGGGCTGCGACGTGACTGGATTTCCATCTCGGTTTCCCTCCCTCTATAAAAATATCCACAATGCTAGACCCTCAGTAAAAAAGAAATAATCAAAAACGATTTTTTAAGTACAAGTCGCTGAAAAGTTGGCAACCCTGTTAGCAAATCTTCCAAGCGTACTTTTGTTTACATAACATTTCGTTTTATATTTGAAAAAATCGTTTTTTCCAATTAAAATATGGAACTACGCACAATTTAGGTAATGGCTGTGGCTCAACTTCAATAACTATCAGGAAGAATCATGCTTTCTGCCATGCTTACGACTTTTAAGACAGAGGGTTTTCTATGAGGTTATAAATGTTAGGTTATAAATAAGTTATAAATGTTATACAAATTATAGTCCAGACCTTTCAAAATGAGAAAAGTTATTTAAAAATGGTGCCCATTTTGAGAAGAATAAGTTAAAAATTGGATTTGGTGAAAGAAAAAGATTTGGACTATTTCTTTTGCATAATTATACTGTACTAATATTTAAACAAAAATTTACGAAAAACTTACCTTCAATCAGAGTGCCCAGTGGCACCCTGTGTATAAATATAATTTAAAAATAAAGATTTTTAAAAAGATTACATGATCTTACCTGTTAGTTATTGAAGTATTTATGAGAACTCAAAAGAAATTAAATTGTGAAATTAAATTTAAAAAATAAAAAAGCATAACAAACATGCCACACTTTTTTTGAGACCAACCTTAGATTGAAGACTATAAAAAATGTTATTTAAAAAAATAAAATGAGAGCTCACGTGTAGTGTGTGATAGTCGCCGGCTTCTTCGGGTGTCCTCGGTTTGCATTTTCCGCAGCAGAAATTGCAGCAGCAGCAGAAACAGCAACATCCGCAGTAGCAGACGGTGACTATTCCGCATAAGAAAATAAGAAGCTAAAGAGGAAAAAAAAAGATAAACTCTATTAGTCAATTAAAGATAAAGTAGAAAATAAGGAGCTAAAAAATGGGGAAAAAAGAAAAACTTTATCAGTCAATTCGTCAATTAAAGATAAATTATTATACCAAAGATAAAAAAAATTAGTCATTTACTACAATTTTTTTTTTTTTTGGAAATGAAATAATTTTAGGGGAATTTAGAGCAAAATTGGTCACATAAAGCTAAAACTTGTGAATACTAACATTTTTACACTGTGAATACTTTATACTTGTGAATACGAACATTTTATACTGTGAATACTTACATTTTGTAATGAATTTAGATGAAAAATTTTGATTTTAAGATAAAACATGAACTTTTGAACAGAAAACTTAGTTTTATGAATTTCAGGAAACCATGTATTTTTTTTAAAAAACATTATTTATAAAAAATTATTAAAAAATAAATTAACTTTCAGAAATTTGCAAAATTTTTGACTATATTTTTGGACATTTTTTTATTTATTTAAGGGGATATGAGGGTTTTAAGTTAATTCCTTTGTACATTTTTCGTTGTGAGCAACGGTTTTCGGTTTTTCCCTTCTATCTTGAAAACCGTCGCTCAAACGAAAAAATGTCTAAAGTAAAAGTTGTAGCTACGAAAATTTACTACATATAATATCTTATTAGTTTTTTTCCGTCAGAGAAATATTTAGGAGATATGAAGGTTTTAAGTTTTCAGACAGGCTCTGTAGGATTATTACTTTTAACCTCATAACTCCTTAAATATTGCTCCTACGCAAATAATGAATAAAAGAATTTTTGTAGGAAATCTTTGTACCTACAACTTTTACTTAGGACATTTTTCGTTTTGAGCGACGGTTTCCGAGATAGAAGGGAAAAACCGAAAACCGTTGCTCACAACGAAAATTTGCAAAGCAACTCACTTAAGAACCTGAAGCGAATATTATATTTCGGATGAAATAATATTTCGTATGAAATAATTCGTATGAATTCTTTATTTAACTAAATCTGATATTTTATCAGCTGATGGCATACCGCTACAACTACCTCCCCCCTACCGCAATTGAAGCGAATATTATATTTCGGATGAAATAATATTTCGTATGAAATAATTCGTATGAATTCTTTTATTTAACTAAATCTGATATTTTATCAGCTGATGGCATACCGCTACAACTCTCATATCTCCTTAAGTATTGCTCTGACGAAAAAACCAATGAGGTCTTTTTTGTAGGTAATTTCCGTAGCTACGACTTTTACTTATGACATTTTTCGTTTTGAGCTACGGTTTCCGAGATAGAAGGGAAAAACCGAAAACCGCTGTTAACAACGAAAAACTTTGCGAATACATATAATAAAGGGTGTTTTGAGGTATAAATTAAAAATAAATAAAATAAAAAGGTAAACATACTTTGCACCATTTTGATGTGACGATAAAATAGGCGTTAACGTTGTCCTCACCAAATTGTTCAGCGATGTAAAGGCCAAGCGAACCATAATTATCGTAGATATTCCTTTTCGTCATATCGCTGAGAATAGAATGTGCTCTATTCACATCTTTAAACTGCGAAAGAAAATATTAAAATTGAACAAAAAGAAAAAAGATGAATACCATTTCCGCGGCTTCCGCATTGTTCGGATTTTTATCCGGATGGTACTTTAGGGCGAGTTTTCGGTACGTTTTTTTTATGTCGTCGGCAGTCGCTGTTTTCGACAGGCCAAGGATAAGGTAGAGCGAATCTCCAGAAGTCCTTAAAAAAATATAATATTAAGCACATATTTAGATTATGTAACAATATTGACTAATAATTAATTACTTACGACAATTTTCTTTTATCCATTTTGTTGTTAAAAAGATCTTTTGAACTTTTTGGAGTTTTTTGCCTTTTTTTTTCTGTTTAAATCGCGGACGGCATTAAAGTTGGTTTATTTCCTTTAATAAAATCCATTCAATTTAATCACTAAAAACGAATATTTGAAGTTAAAAGTAGGAATTTAACTTCTATTTAAAAAGGGGGAAAGATGGAAACTGGGCTATTCGTTATTGAATTTTTTTTTCAGCTGTTTTTTGAAGGAATTTAAGGGGTAAACGCGACTCAGTACTTTTTGAGGACTTTTCGGTGCGGATTCGTCATCGACCAACGATGAGGGGCGAAAATCTCAAGGGTGCCAACTGTCAAAAATTTCCCGCCAAGAATTTGCAAAAGTTCCAGGTACAAAATCACATTTTTAAGTACAAAAGCCGTTGGAAAGCTAGAAAATTAATTCCTTCGCCCAAATTTTCCACTTCGAATGTAAAAAGCTCAAATTTCTGCCCCCCCCCCCCCCCCGCCAATAATTAAAACAGTTGGCAAGAGTGAAAATCTTGCAAAAGTTCCCGGTACAAAATCACATTTTTAAGTACAAAAGCCGTTGGAAAGCTAGAAAAATTAATTCCTTCGCCCAAATTTTCCACTTCGAGTGTAAAAAGCTCAAATTTCTGCCTACTATTAAATCCTCCTCCCCCCCCGCCAATAATTAAACAGTTGGCAAGAGTGAAAATCTCAGGGGTGCCAACTGTCAAAAGTTTCCCGCCAAGAATTTGCAAAAGTTCCAGGTACAAAATCACATTTTTAAGTACAAAAGCCGTTGGAAAGCTAGAAAAATTTATTCCTTCGCCCAAATTTTCCACTTCGAGTGTAAAAAGCTCAAATTTCTGCCTACTATTAATCTCCCCCCCCCCCCCCCCCCGCGAATAATTAAAACAGTTGGCAAGAGTGAAAATCTCAGGGGTGCCAACTGTCAAAAATTTCCCGCCAAGAATTTGCAAAAGTTCCAGGTACAAAATCACATTTTTAAGTACAAAGCCGTTGGAAAGCTAGAAAAATTAATTCCTTCGCCCAAATTTTCCACTTCGAGTGTAAAAGCTCAAATTTCTGCCTATTAAATCCTCCCCCCCCCCCAATAATTAAAACAGTTGGCAAGAGTGAAAATCTCAGGGGTGCCAACTGTCAAAAGTTTCCCGCCAAGAATTTGCAAAAGTTCCAGGTAAAATCACATTTTTTAAGTACAAAAGCCGTTGGAAAGCTAGAAAAATTATGTAATTCCTTCGCCCAAATTTTCCACTTCGAGTGTAAAAAGCTCAAATTTCTGCCTACTATTAAATCCTCCCCCCCCGCCAATAATTAAAACAGTTGGCAAGAGTGAAAATCTCAGGGGTGCCAACTGTCAAAAATTTCCCGCCAAGAATTTGCAAAAGTTCCAGGTACAAAATCACATTTTTAAGTACAAAAGCCGTTGGAAAGCTAGAAAAATTAATTCCTTCGCCCAAATTTTCCACTTCGAGTGTAAAAGCTCAAATTTCTGCCTACTATTAAATCCTCCTCCCCCCCCCCGCCAATAATTAAAACAGTTGGCAAGAGTGAAAATCTCAGGGGTGCCAACTGTCAAAAGTTTCCCGCCAAGAATTTGCAAAAGTTCCAGGTACAAAATCACATTTTTAAGTACAAAAGCCGTTGGAAAGCTAGAAAAATTATTCCTTCGCCCAAATTTTCCACTTCGAGTGTAAAAAGCTCAAATTTCTGCCTACTATTAAATCCCCCCCCCCCCCCCAATAATTAAAACAGTTGGCAAGAGTGAAAATCTCAGGGGTGCCAACTGTCAAAATTTCCCGCCAAGAATTTGCAAAAGTTCCAGGTACAAAATCACATTTTTAAGTACAAAAGCCGTTGGAAAGCTAGAAAAATTAATTCCTTCGCCCAAATTTTCCACTTCGAGTGTAAAAAGCTCAAATTTCTGCCTACTATTAAATCCTCCCCCCCCCCCCCCCCAATAATTAAAACAGTTGGCAAGAGTGAAAATCTCAGGGGTGCCAACTGTCAAAAATTTCCCGCCAAGAATTTGCAAAAGTTCCAGGTACAAAATCACATTTTTAAGTACAAAAGCCGTTGGAAAGCTAGAAAAATTAATTCCTTCGCCCAAATTTTCCACTTCGAGTGTAAAAAGCTCAAATTTCTGCCTACTATTAAATCCTCCCCCCCCCCCCAATAATTAAAACAGTTGGCAAGAGTGAAAATCTCAGGGGTGCCAACTGTCAAAAATTTCCCGCCAAGAATTTGCAAAAGTTCCAGGTACAAAATCACATTTTTAAGTACAAAAGCCGTTGGAAAGCTAGAAAAATTAATTCCTTCGCCCAAATTTTCCACTTCGAGTGTAAAAAGCTCAAATTTCTGCCTACTATTAAATCCTCCCCCCCCCCGCCAATAATTAAAACAGTTGGCAAGAGTGAAAATCTCAGGGGTGCCAACTGTCAAAAATTTCCCGCCAAGAATTTGCAAAAGTTCCAGGTACAAAATCACATTTTTAAGTACAAAAGCCGTTGGAAAGCTAGAAAAATTAATTCCTTCGCCCAAATTTTCCACTTCGAGTGTAAAAAGCTCAAATTTCTGCCTACTATTAAATCCTCCCCCCCCCCCCAATAATTAAAACAGTTGGCAAGAGTGAAAATCTCAGGGGTGCCAACTGTCAAAATTTCCCGCCAAGAATTTGCAAAAGTTCCAGGTACAAAATCACATTTTTAAGTACAAAAGCCGTTGGAAAGCTAGAAAAATTAATTCCTTCGCCCAAATTTTCCACTTCGAGTGTAAAAAGCTCAAATTTCTGCCTACTATTAAATCCTCCCCCCCCCCCCCCCAATAATTAAAACAGTTGGCAAGAGTGAAAATCTCAGGGGTGCCAACTGTCAAAAATTTCCCGCCAAGAATTTGCAAAAGTTCCAGGTACAAAATCACATTTTTAAGTACAAAAGCCGTTGGAAAGCTAGAAAAATTAATTCCTTCGCCCAAATTTTCCACTTCGAGTGTAAAAAGCTCAAATTTCTGCCTACTATTAAATCCTCCCCCCCCCCCCCCCCGCCAATAATTAAAACAGTTGGCAAGAGTGAAAATCTCAGGGGTGCCAACTGTCAAAAATTTCCCGCCAAGAATTTGCAAAAGTTCCAGGTACAAAATCACATTTTTAAGTACAAAAGCCGTTGGAAAGCTAGAAAAATTAATTCCTTCGCCCAAATTTTCCACTTCGAGTGTAAAAAGCTCAAATTTCTGCCTACTATTAAATCCTCCCCCCCCCCCCCCCAATAATTAAAACAGTTGGCAAGAGTGAAAATCTCAGGGGTGCCAACTGTCAAAATTTCCCGCCAAGAATTTGCAAAAGTTCCAGGTACAAAATCACATTTTTAAGTACAAAAGCCGTTGGAAAGCTAGAAAAATTAATTCCTTCGCCCAAATTTTCCACTTCGAGTGTAAAAAGCTCAAATTTCTGCCTACTATTAAATCCCCCCCCCCGCCAATAATTAAAACAGTTGGCAAGAGTGAAAATCTCAGGGGTGCCAACTGTCAAAAATTTCCCGCCAAGAATTTGCAAAAGTTCCAGGTACAAAATCACATTTTTAAGTACAAAAGCCGTTGGAAAGCTAGAAAAATTAATTCCTTCGCCCAAATTTTCCACTTCGAGTGTAAAAAGCTCAAATTTCTGCCTACTATTAAATCCCCCCCCCCGCCAATAATTAAAACAGTTGGCAAGAGTGAAAATCTCAGGGGTGCCAACTGTCAAAAATTTCCCGCCAAGAATTTGCAAAAGTTCCAGGTACAAAATCACATTTTTAAGTACAAAAGCCGTTGGAAGCTAGAAAAATTAATTCCTTCGCCCAAATTTTCCACTTCGAGTGTAAAAAGCTCAAATTTCTGCCTACTATTAAATCCTCCCCCCCCCCCCCGCCAATAATTAAAACAGTTGGCAAGAGTGAAAATCTCAGGGGTGCCAACTGTCAAAAATTTCCCGCCAAGAATTTGCAAAAGTTCCAGGTACAAAATCACATTTTTAAGTACAAAAGCCGTTGGAAAGCTAGAAAAATTAATTCCTTCGCCCAAATTTTCCACTTCGAGTGTAAAAAGCTCAAATTTCTGCCTACTATTAAATCCTCCCCCCCCCCCCCGCCAATAATTAAAACAGTTGGCAAGAGTGAAAATCTCAGGGGTGCCAACTGTCAAAAATTTCCCGCCAAGAATTTGCAAAAGTTCCAGGTACAAAATCACATTTTTAAGTACAAAAGCCGTTGGAAAGCTAGAAAAATTAATTCCTTCGCCCAAATTTTCCACTTCGAGTGTAAAAAGCTCAAATTTCTGCCTACTATTAAATCCCCCCCCCCAATAATTAAAACAGTTGGCAAGAGTGAAAATCTCAGGGGTCCAACTGTCAAAAATTTCCCGCCAAGAATTTGCAAAAGTTCCAGGTACAAAATCACATTTTTAAGTACAAAAGCCGTTGGAAAGCTAGAAAAATTAATTCCTTCGCCCAAATTTTCCACTTCGAGTGTAAAAAGCTCAAATTTCTGCCTACTATTAAATCCCCCCCCCCCCCAATAATTAAAACAGTTGGCAAGAGTGAAAATCTCAGGGGTGCCAACTGTCAAAATTTCCCGCCAAGAATTTGCAAAAGTTCCAGGTACAAAATCACATTTTTAAGTACAAAGCCGTTGGAAGCTAGAAAAATTAATTCCTTCGCCCAAATTTTCCACTTCGAGTGTAAAAAGCTCAAATTTCTGCCTACTATTAAATCCTCCCCCCCCCCCCCCCCCCCGCCAATAATTAAAACAGTTGGCAAGAGTGAAAATCTCAGGGGTGCCAACTGTCAAAAATTTCCCGCCAAGAATTTGCAAAAGTTCCAGGTACAAAATCACATTTTTAAGTACAAAAGCCGTTGGAAAGCTAGAAAAATTAATTCCTTCGCCCAAATTTTCCACTTCGAGTGTAAAAAGCTCAAATTTCTGCCTACTATTAAATCCTCCCCCCCCCCCGCCAATAATTAAAACAGTTGGCAAGCGTGAAAATCTCAGGGGTGCCAACTGTCAAAAATTTCCCGCCAAGAATTTGCAAAAGTTCCAGGTACAAAATCACATTTTTAAGTACAAAAGCCGTTGGAAAGCTAGAAAAATTAATTCCTTCGCCCAAATTTTCCACTTCGAGTGTAAAAAGCTCAAATTTCTGCCTACTATTAAATCCCCCCCCCCCCCCAATAATTAAAACAGTTGGCAAGCGTGAAAATCTCAGGGGTGCCAACTGTCAAAAATTTCCCGCCAAGAATTTGCAAAAGTTCCAGGTACAAAATCACATTTTTAAGTACAAAAGCCGTTGGAAAGCTAGAAAAATTAATTCCTTCGCCCAAATTTTCCACTTCAAGTGTAAAAAGCTCAAATTTCTGCCCCCCCCCCCCGCCAATAATTAAAACAGTTGGCAAGAGTGAAAATCTGATGAAGATTGCGGCCATAAAGTCTTTCTTGAAACTTACAACGGATTTGGAAGAGCCTTTTTCCACAAATCGTACATGGAGAGGTAATACAATAACTTCTGTTTGTTAAAGTTAAAAAAAACCGTTACTCTGGAAAGTTTCCTAATGCTTTATATGAGGCGCTCCGGATACGAAGGGCGAACTCGACATCGGACAAATTTTTTAACTTCCTTAAGTGAATACACCCATATAATTTTTATGTTGAATTCGCCATTTTTTCCCCTTTAAATACGTAAAAACCGAAACTTTAAAATTGTCGAGTTCGCCTTCGTATCCGGAGCGCTCATATAGACAAATCATAATTTTCAGTTTTGTCGATGATATTATCCGTTTTATGTTCAGATATTTAAAAATGGCGCCTTTAACAGCTGATGTGATACTAGCGCCTAAGCGTCGAAGAACAGAAACAAACAAAATCATCTGTCTCCCTTTAAACAAAACGCAACCCATAGACCGACAACTAAGCAAATCTATCGCGTTTTTAGTTCATCTTTTATCACCATAGCGCTGTATGAACTTGTCAAACTTTAATAAATAACGATTTTAAATTAAATATTATGGTATATTATGAACTAAAAGAAGTTTAAATCGTATTTTTAACTGCTATTTTGGTATTTTTCGATGAGAAATTGTAGAAAAGGGATATTTTTTGGTTTTGTGGTTTTGAAGTTTTGGCCGCTTGATGTCGCTAGGGTCGTCTGTTGCAACATTTGTGTTCATTTATCTAGGAAATAGATCTTTCTTTCACCCGAGGAGTGTATACTTTTGTATTTAGAAAAAAAACCGTAAAAATGTTCTTTAGTGTAAGAAGTTTACGAAATTTATGACGTTGAACGTCTAGACGCGGGTTTTCTCCATCCCGACTTTTTAAAATATAACAAAAGGACCTTAATATCAATAAAAGGTAGGAGAAACAATAAAAAAGGTCTACCACCCCACCCTTCTCCTTTGTGAAAGGGTTCAGTGGGTGTCTTCTTGTTAGATAATTCAAAATGGCTGCTTTAGACGAATTTGTTTATATTTAAACGTCATTTTATTATATTATTTTTATTGTTATTGATCCGTTATCTTGGAATTGTGTTAAGATGGAGCTGAGAGTTGGGAACAAGTATCGACTCGGTCGTAAAATCGGGAGTGGATCTTTTGGCGATATCTATTTAGGTAAGCTGTTCTAATTTTATTATCAGTCATTTTATTCGACTTTTCAGGCACTACCATTTCAACTGGAGAAGAAGTCGCTATTAAATTAGAATGTATAAAAACAAGACATCCACAGCTTCATATAGAATCGAAATTCTACAAAATGATGCAGGGTGCAAGTAAGTTCTTTTATTTTCATTTAAACAACTTTTTAGAACTCAAAACTTAAGTTCTCCATTGAAAAGTGTGAAAGTTAAGCAATAGTTTTTAATTTGGAAATTTCTCAACTTCTGCTGTTATGTATATGTTGCCAACCTTTTTCATCATTGTGAGATGTAACAATTTTTGAACTTCCTGGCATCCCTGTTTTTGATTTTTCATGGGTTTTAAATAATTTTTTTTTCATTAGGAATAGAGTGGAGCTAATTGCAATCATATCTTTTTTGTGTGTGATTATGATCTCGGATATGATTATGATTGTGATTATGATTATGATATCGGACATATTTATCAATAATTTTTGAAATCGTATTTTTAAAGTCATTTTTCCCCCCAAAAATCGAATTTTAAAACAATTTTTCCGAAAATACATTAAATTCGATAGAATTTAATTTTTTATGATTTAATAATTTTTTGGTAAGTGGTTAATTAAGGTTTCGATGTTACAAACCGTCAAAAAGTGACGAAACTATGAAATTCTCAAAAAATATGAGATTTAGCGCAAGAAATAGTTGAAAACAAAGAAGGCGATTACTTTTTGTTAGCGATTACATTAGGTTTATTGTAAAATCACCTACATGATTACAAGTAATTATGATTCATTTTGTAATTGATACTTTGATACTTTTTCCTGGCTTAAAACGCTCTAAGATTGTTAGATTACTCAATGATTACTTTTTCTGCGTCTAAAATTTTACCTACTTTTATTAAGGAGGTATGATGGTTTTTAAGTGAGTCGCTTTGCAAATTTTCGTTGTTAACAACGGTTTTCGGTTTTTCCCTTCTATCTCGGAAACCGTCGCTCGAAACGAAAAATGTCATAAGTAAAAGTTGTAGGTACTGAAATTTACAACATAAAATATGTTATTAGTTTTTTCCGTCAGAGCAATACTTTAGGAGATATGGAAGTATTTAAGTTGGTTGCTTTGCAAATTTTTCGTTGTTAACAACGGTTTTCGGTTTTTCCCTTCTATCTTGGAAACCGTCGC
This sequence comes from Orius insidiosus, assembly GCA_014119065.1. Taxonomy (NCBI): domain Eukaryota; kingdom Metazoa; phylum Arthropoda; class Insecta; order Hemiptera; family Anthocoridae; genus Orius; species Orius insidiosus. Next base: position 145,914 of record JACGAQ010000261.1, read on the forward strand.
TCAAAACGAAAAAATGTCCTAAGTAAAAGTTGTAGGTACAAAGATTTCCTACAAAACTTCTTTATTTATTATTTGCGTAAGAGCAATATTTAAGGAGTTATGAGGTTAAAACTAATAATCCTACAGAGCCTGTCTGAAAACTTAAAACCTTCATATCTCCTAAAATATTGCTCTGACGGAAAAAAACTAATAAGATATTTTATGTAGTAAATTCCGTGACTACAACTTTTACTTAGGACATTTTTTCGTTTTGAGCGACGGTTTCCAAGATAGAAGGGAAAAACCGAAAACCGTAGCTCACAACGAAATATGTACAAAGCAACCAACTTAAAACCTTCATATCCCCTTAAATAATCATTAATGTTATTTTGTGATTAATGAAATAAAGTAATCACTAATCAGTAAACACTATATGAGCGATTATGATTATTAATCATTCATCATGTGGAAATTGATTACTTTTTTAATCTTGTTATCACGGTGCAAAGTAATCGCACATAAAAAAAGTAATCAATTAATAGTCAGTATTCGGTAATCTGTGTCCAAATACTCTTTTCGTTCTTTTCAAACAAAAAAAAATCTTCAAATAACTCGAAACCGCTGGCTTAGCGAGTAAAAGACTTAATACACAATTAATCTTTATGCAATCTCCCTTTAAAAATTGAAACTTTCATGAATCAAGTAATTTAATGATGAAAAATCAAGTTATTAAAATCTTGGATTTCTAAAAAATGCTCATTTTACTGTACGGTTAAAAACTAATCCACTTTTGGAAGCTAATAATCTGATGGAGTCCATACTAGGCTCGTTTTAAATATAATATGATTTTTTTATATCAGGGAGTGCGAATCCCTTCTATTATAGTTTTTCAATAATTAATTTTAATAACTTTTCCCATAAATCTTAAGGTCTAAATTGCACCATAGTGGCACCATTGTGGGTAGTTTAAAAAAGAAAGAAAGTAATTTCACATTATTATACAATAAAATTACGAGTTATTCCTTAGTTCTCTTATGTAATCGTATTATTTTCCTTTTTTCGAAAACTGAAACTGAATCCCAATGAATTTTTAATTATACATTAAAGAAAACCTGAGTTTTCTGGGTTCTTTGATAAAGAAACTTCATTTTTGCATGATTTCAGGGAGTTTTTCTCAGTTTTTTTGAACAGAAAAACCCCATTTAAGTTTTCTCGCTTTTTTTTTCCTCTTATTGGAGGTCCTTTCGATTTTAACTTCCTTAAAGAAGTTATGTGATACTCTCCGCGTTGAGTTTTTGGGGTAGGGTCTTCTAGACCCCGGAGGGTCAAATCGAATATTGATTTTACCTCAACTTTGTCTGTGGTGCCGGCCGGCCGTAGCATTTTTTTTTTTCCGGAACACTTTACGGCCACAGTTTTCATCCGATTTTCACCAAATTTTACACAAATTTCTTTAGCTGGTGAAGAAGAATGTAACGAGGGAGATTTTTGAATTTCTAAAAATGGAGGAGATATGTCTGTTTGAAATTTTCAAAAATTCGCTGCAGCCGAACTGTTGATCTGATTTTCTCCAAATACTCCTTATTTTTTACAAATATTTGGTGTAATAAAATAATTTATTTTCCAGTTGGGAGAAATTTGATACTTCCATCCTTACGAGAGGGACATCCCTTGGGGTAAAAGCCCATTATTTCTACCTTGATACTTCAAACAAACTTTCAGAAAAAAAGGGTTTTGAGTTATTTGAAGATTTTTTTTGTTAGAAAGAACGAAAAGAGTTTTTCGACACAGATTACCGAATATTGACTATTAATTGATTACTTTTTTATGTGCGATTACTTTGCACCGTGATAACAAGATTAAAAAAGTAATCAATTTCCACATGATGATGATAATAATCATAATCGCTCATATAGTGTGTTTACTGATTAGTGATTACTTTATTTCATTAATCACAAAATAACATGATTACTTATAAATTAGTACACACACATGATTAATGATTAAAAAATGATTACTTAAATAAAATAAAATTAGGTAAAATTTTTAGACACAGAAAAGTAATCATTGAGTAATCTAACAATCTTAGAGCGTTTTAAGCCAGGAAAAAGTATCATCAAGAAATCTAACAATGTGAGAGAGGAAAAAAAAAAGAAAAAAAAAAATCTACACTTTTTAATATTTAAAAAAAAATCATTAAAAAATCATCTTGAAGTAATCAGATTACAGTAGACTCCCTCTTAACCGGCCACCTCGGGACCAGAGCCTGGCCGGTTGATCAATGGCCGGTTAATCCGATGTCCAGGCATTTTCGTGAGAGAAACCAAGTATTTTTACGTGTATGTATGTACTACATACATATTCATTCATATATCAAACATATAGACAGAAAGGTGTATATTAATAAAGATCACGATGTATACAGTTGAAAAAAGTAATACAATTTTCGTCTCATTTCTTCCGGGAAGGCTGTGAAGCACCGATATTCGCAGAAAAGTGGTGGCCGGTTATACGACGGCCGGTTAATGCGGGACCGGTTAAGAGGGAGTTACTGTACTTAGGTAATAGGTTATTTTATTTGTAATCAAATGGGGTGATAACATTTTGTAATCAATTACAAAATGAATCATAATTACTTGTATCATGTAGGTGATTGTTTAAATCATGATTTTTTTTAAAAGTCAGATTACAGAAAAAAAGTTTTTTTTAAAAACATGTTGAAAAAAAAATTTCTCTAAATACTTGAAATTATTCTTCCCCTCTTTTTGTACTTCCCCTCCCTAAATTCTCGTTAAGTTATACTTCCCCCTCCTATATGTTACTTATCTTAAAGGAAGTTTTCGTGGAAGCTCTTCAAACTAATATTTTTTCTCTTACTGGAGGTCCTTTCGATTTCAAAAACGAGATATTTTCCCTAACATTTTAGCCCCCCCCCCCCCCCCGCCAAATCATTTGGCAAAATTTAGCATTTTTGTCCAAATTTTGGAAAATTTTCGGTTAGAGTTAACTATTAGGTGTACAAATGAAACTCGGCTAAAATCTACAAATTCAAATTTACCCCGTGGCTGAGTTTCATTTTGTACACCTAATAAAGAAATTGTAGGAAATTTAATTCTCTATAAATTTGTACTTATTATTTTTCTCTAGGATGCACCATTTTCGGAAAATAATGTTTTTTAAATAAATTTATCTTGAAAACGGTGCGTCCTAGAGAAAAAATGAATAGAATAAAAATCAAAGAGAATTAATTTCCAACAGATTTTATTTAGTGCATTTTTTCAATATCTGTAACGGTTTTACGATTTACAAGCCTTTAAAAATTAACCTTCTTAATGGTTATACTTCAATAACCTTCTTACACGGAGAAGGTCAACTTTTGATGGACTTTAACGCCTAAAATGTTTAAAATTTTGAAAAAATGAACTACTAGGTGTACTGAAACTCAGCTAAAATCTACAAAACCCTATGGCTGAGTTTCATTTTGTACACCTAATATGAAAATAAGGGTTAGTAATCAAAATTTGGTTTGAACAACTGTTGTGCCCATTTGTCCCATTAATTCAAACTAAATAAAGAAAATGTTGTTTTATTACCTACAATAAAAATTTGTTAATCAATTTTTTAGTGGGTATTCCAACGATCAAATGGTGTGGATCAGAAGGCGACTACAACGTTATGGTTATGGAACTTCGGTCCATCTTTAGAAGATTTGTTTAACTTCTGTTCAAGAAGGTTTACATTAAAGACTGTCTTATATTAGCCGATCATTGGTAATATTTAATTTTTTTTATGTCGTTTTATAATCTTTTATTCCAGATAAACCGAATAGACTATACATAGTCGAAATTTCATCCACAGAGATATAAAGCCTGATAACTTTTAATGGGATTGGGTAAAAAGGGTAATTTGGTATACATTATAGATTTTGGACTTGCGAAAAATACGAGACGGACGGACGCATCAGCATATCTCGTACAAAGAGAACAAAAACCTCACAGGAACTGCTCGATACGCTTCCATAAACACACATTTAGGAATTGGTAAATTAGAGATAAGCTTTTTTTTTTTATTTTTTATTTATTTTTAGAACAAAGCAGAAGACGATTTAGAATCTTTAGGTTATGTTTTAATGTATTTTCGAGGTTCGCTCCCTTGGCAAGGGCTTAAAGCTGCAACGAAACGTCAAAAATATGAAAGAATAAGCTAGCGAAAAGAAATGTTGTCTCCTATCGATGAACTCTGTAAAGGTTACCCAGGTAAATCCTTTTTTTTTAACGGTAAAACAGAAAATTAGTCATTTCTCCCTTTTTACTGACGTTTTTCTTCATTTTTAACCCATTTTCGGTTGTTTTCTTCAACATTTTAGCCTATTTACCTGATTTATAAGGCATTTCAATTAGAAAATATGGTGTTTTTCCTTGGCTTTTTAATTTGAAACCCATTTTTAACCCATTTTCGGTTGTTTTCTTCAACATTTTAGCCTATTTACCTGATTTATACGGCATTTCAATTAGAAAATATGTGTTTTCCTTGGCTTTTTAATTAGAAAACCCATTTTTAACCCATTTTCGGTTGTTTTCTTCAACATTTTAGCCTATTTACCTGATTTATAAGGCATTTCAATTAGAAAATATGGTGTTTTCCTTGGCTTTTTAATTAGAAAACCCATTTTTAACCCATTTTCGGTTGTTTTCTTCAACATTTTAGCCTATTTACCTGATTTATAAGGCATTTCAATTAGAAAATATGGTGTTTTCCTTGGCTTTTTAATTAGAAAACCCATTTTTAACCCATTTTCGGTTGTTTTCTTCAACATTTTAGCCTATTTACCTGATTTATAAGGCATTTCGATTAGAAAATATGGTTTTTCCTTGGCTTTTTGGTTTGAAAACCCATTTTTAACCATTTTCGGTTGTTTTCTTCAACATTTTAGCCTATTTACCTGATTTATAAGGCATTTCAATTAGAAAATATGGTGTTTTCCTTGGCTTTTTATTAGAAAACCCATTTTTAACCATTTTCGGTTGTTTTCTTCAACATTTTAGCCTATTTACCTGATTTATAAGGCATTTCAATTAGAAAATATGGTGTTTTCCTTGGCTTTTTAATTTGAAAACCCATTTTTAACCCATTTTCGGTTGTTTTCTTCAACATTTTAGCCTATTTACCTGATTTATAAGGCATTTCGATTAGAAAATATGGTTTTTCCTTGGCTTTTTGGTTTGAAAACCATTTTTAACCCATTTTCGGTTGTTTTCTTCAACATTTTAGCCTATTTACCTGATTTATAAGGCATTTCGATTAGAAAATATGGTGTTTTTCCTTGGCTTTTTGGTTTGAAAACCCATTTTTAACCCATTTTCGGTTGTTTTCTTCAACATTTTAGCCTATTTACCTGATTTATAAGGCATTTCAATTAGAAAATATGGTGTTTTCCTTGGCTTTTAATTTAAAACCCATTTTTAACCCATTTTCGGTTGTTTTCTTCAACATTTTAGCCTATTTACCTGATTTATAAGGCATTTCGATTAGAAAATATGGTTTTTCCTTGGCTTTTGGTTTTGAAAACCATTTTTAACCCATTTTCGGTTGTTTTCTTCAACATTTTAGCCTATTTACCTGATTTATAAGGCATTTCGATTAGAAAATATGGTTTTCCTTGGCTTTTTGGTTTGAAAACCCATTTTTAACCCATTTTCGGTTGTTTTCTTCAACATTTTAGCCTATTTACCTGATTTATAAGGCATTTCAATTAGAAAATATGGTGTTTTCCTTGGCTTTTTAATTTAAATACCCATTTTTAACCCTTTTTCGGTTGTTTTCTTCAACATTTTAGCCTATTTACCTGATTTATAAGGCATTTCGATTAGAAAATATGGTTTTCCTTGGCTTTTGGTTTGAAAACCCATTTTTAACCCATTTTCGGTTGTTTTCTTCAACATTTTAGCCTATTTACCTGATTTATAAGGCATTTCGATTAGAAAATATGGTTTTTCCTTGGCTTTTTGGTTTAAAACCCATTTTTAACCTTTTTCGGTTGTTTTCTTCAACATTTTAGCCTATTTACCTGATTTATAAGGCATTTCGATTAGAAAATATGGTTTTTCCTTGGCTTTTTGGTTTGAAAACCCATTTTTAACCATTTTCGGTTGTTTTCTTCAACATTTTAGCCTATTTACTGATTTATAAGGCATTTCGATTAGAAAATATGGTTTTTCCTTGGCTTTTTGGTTTGAAAACCCATTTTTAACCCATTTTCGGTTGTTTTCTTCAACATTTTAGCCTATTTACTGATTTATAAGGCATTTCAATTAGAAAATATGGTGTTTTCCTTGGCTTTTTAATTTAAATACCCATTTTAACCCTTTTTCGGTTGTTTTCTTCAACATTTTAGCCTATTACCTGATTTATAAGGCATTTCGATTAGAAAATATGGTTTTTCCTTGGCTTTTTGGTTTGAAAACCCATTTTTAACCCATTTCGGTTGTTTTCTTCAACATTTTAGCCTATTTACCTGATTTATAAGGCATTTCGATTAGAAAATATGGTGTTTTCCTTGGCTTTTTGGTTTGAAAACATATTTTACTTGGTTTTCAGTTCTTTTCTTCAAGATTTTAGCCCAGAGATTTCAGGTTTTCCAATTTTAAGGTTTTTTGGCCCATAAAAAGTATATTACTGGTGTCTGGAACCACACGGCATAGAATTTGAAATAAAAAATTGATTCTCAACGGGGGGCGTTTCCGCCCTCGTGGGGCGTGAGAAGTTGCTGTGGGGCATTATGCAAAATTTGGGTGATATGGGGGAAATGGCTAAGTGGCCAGCAATGAAGGCGTTAGCGTGAGTCCTTTTTTTAAATTTAATTTTTATTTAATTTATTTGTTAAGTAAAGGGCAAAAACTTAACTGCCGTTAGAAAATTAAACCGGCCCGTTAAGTAAAGGGCAAAAACTAAACCGCACGTTAAAAACTTTAACCATCCCGTTAAGTAAAGGGCAAAAACTTAAACCGCCCGTTAAAAAATTTACCGGTCCGTTAAGTAAATGGCAAAAAGTTAACCGCCCGTTAAAAAATTAACCGGCCCGTTAAGTATAGGGCATAAACTTAACCGCCCGTTAAAAACTTTAACCATCCCGTTAAGTAAAGGGCAAAAACTTAACTGCTTGTTAAAAATTTACCGGCCCGTTAAGTAAATGGCAAAAACTTAACTGCCCATTGAGAAATTTACCGGCCCCGTTAAGTAAATGGCAAAAACTTAACCGCCCGTTAAAAAATTTAACCAGCCCGTTAAGTAAAGGGCAAACATTTAACTGGCCCATTAAGTAAAGGGTAAAAACTTAAGGAGGTATGATGGTTTTTAAGTGAGTTGCTTTGCAAATTTTTCGTTGTTAACAACGGTTTTCGGTTTTTCCCTTCTATCTCGGAAACCGTCGCTCAAAACGAAAAAATGTCCTAAGTAAAAGTTGTAGGTACTGAAATTTACTACATAAAATATCTTATTAGTTTTTTCCGTCAGAGCAATACTTTAGGAGATATGGAAGTATTTAAGTTGGTTGCTTTGCAAATTTTTCGTTGTTAACAACGGTTTTTGGTTTTTCCCTTCTATCTTGGAAACCGTCGCTCAAAACAAAAAAACGTCCTAAGTAAAAGTCGTAGCTATGGAAAATTCCTACAAAAAAGACCTCATTGGTTTTTTTGTCAGAGCAATACTTAAGGAGATATGAGGGTTCTTAAGTGAGTTGCTTTGCAAATTTTCGTTGTGAGCAACGGTTTTCGGTTTTTCAATTCTATCTCGGAAACCGTCGCTCAAAACGAAAAAATGTCCTAAGTAAAAGTTGTAGGTACAAAGATTTCCTACAAAAATTTCTTTATTTATTATTTGCGTAATAAGAGCAATATTTAAGGAGTTATGAGGTTAAAACTAATAATCCTACAGAGCCTGTCTGAAAACTTAAAACCTTCATATCTCCTAAAATATTGCTCTGACGGAAAAAACCAATAAGGTATTTTATGTAGTAAATTTCCGTAGCTACAACTTTTATTTAGGACATTTTTCGTTTTGAGCGACGGTTTCCAAGATAGAAGGGAAAAACCGAAAACCGTTGTTCACAGCGAAAAATGTAAAAAGCAACCAACTTAAACCCCTCATATCCCCTTAACCGCCCGTTAAAAAATTTAACCAGCCGTAAAGTAAAGGGCAAAAAGTTAACTGCCCCATAAAAGTTAACTGGCCCGTTAAGTAAAGGGCAAACATTTAACTGGCCCATTAAGTAAAGGGTAAAAACTTAACCGCCCATTAAAAAATTAAACCGGCTCGTTAAGTAAATGGCAAAAAGTTAACCGCCCGTTAAGTATAGGGCAAAAACTTAACCGCCCGTTAAGTAAAGGGCAAAAACTTAACCGCCCCATTAAAGTTAACTGGCCCTTTAAGTAAAGGGCAAACATTTAACTGGCCCATTAAGTAAAGGGTAAAAAGTTAACCGGCCCGTTAAGTAAAGGGTAAAAACTTAACTGGCCCGTTAAGCAAAGGGCAAAAACTTAATCGCCTTGTTAAAAAATTTAACCGGCCTGTTAAGTAAAGGGCAAAAATTTAACCGGCCGTTAAAAAAAATTAACTGGCCCGTTAAGTTAAGAAAAACCAAGGGGGTTTATATTCAACCTTTTTTTGTTGGACTAAATGCTTTGCCTGTAAACTCTACTATAGTTTGAACACTGTATATTGATTACAAATTTTTTTTTAGCCGAGTTTGCAATGTACCTAAGCTACTGCCGATCTCTCAGGTTTGAAGAAAGGCCCGACTATTCATTCCTTCGCCAATTATTTCAAACACTATTCCAAAGAGAGTTATTCACTTACGATTATGTTTTCGACTGGAACATGCTCAAATTTGTAAGTTTGAATCTAAAAAAGGTTTAGTTTTGAATGTTAGTTTTTAGGGTGGGAGTCAAGCGGGAGGTGGCGAAGAAGCGAGAGGGACTCAAGGTCGTGGAGCGGTAAACGCACGAGCGCTTCCGACGAGCATCACCGTCCGTCTCGGACAAGGCGAACGAGCGAACAACGGCGCTCACAGGCGAGCACGTCCTGGAATCGCTCTTCCGCCCAATAGCAGTCCAACGACCGGTAAATCACAATCAAAATTACCACGCATGTTTTCTAGACTAATCCGTAGACTTCTAAGCCTCAAAGCAAACAGTGGACCCCCTACACATTTTTTAACTTCCTTAAAGTGATACCCTCCACGTCCGGTTTTTGGGGAAGGGTCTTCTTTACCGGTTTTTGGTGCCGGCCGGCCGTAGCATTGAACACGGCCGCAGTTTCCAACCGATTTTCACCAAGTTTTCAAACATCCTTCCTGAATAGTTGAACAATAAATTGTTGCGATTTTGAATTTTGATAATATGGCGGTGATGAAATTTTAAAAACTGCGCTGCGGCCGTTGATCCGATTTTTACCAAATACTCCTTATATTTTTTAGGAATTTTTGGTGTAAAAAAATTATCTTTTTTTATTTACATACATTATCATTTTAGTTGGGAGAAATTTGATACTTCCACCCTTTATGAGAGGGACATCCCTTGGGGTAAAAGCCCATTATTTGTACCTTGATACTTAAAACAAAGTGGGAAAAAAAACTTAAAATTTTTTTTGAAAAACACTGCAATTTCCCCCCCCCCCCAAAAAAAGGGGGGGGGCTTAGACAATTTTTGACAAAAAAAAATTGGGAAATTTTTCGATATAAAAACTGAAAATTTGACAAAAAAAAAAAAAACTTTAAAAATTTTTTTGAAAAACACTGCAATTTCCCCCCCCCTCAAAAAAAGGGTGGGGGGCTTAGATAATTTTTTGACAAAAAAAAATTTAAAAAAAAAATTGGGAAATTTTTCGATATAAAAACTGAAAATTTGACAAAAAAAAAAAACTTAAAAAATTTTTTGAAAAACACTGCAATTTCCCCCCCCCCAAAAAAAGGGTGGGGGGCTTAGATAATTTTTTGACAAAAAAAAATTTAAAAAAAAAATTGGGAAATTTTTCGATATAAAAACTGAAAATTTGACAAAAAAAAAACTTTTCAAACAAAATGGAATAAAAATTGTTGAAAGTAATTTAATGAACATTTTTCGTAAAAAAAAAAAATTTGCCCAAATGCATGAAATTTTTCTTCTCCGTTGTACTTTCCCATCCTTAAACTTGTACTTCTCCCTCCTTATACTTCCCCTCTCTAAACTTCTCCTCCGTTATACTTCCCCCTCCTTCTCTTTAAGGAAGTTCCCGTCGGGGCGAGCTCCGGACTAGTACTTTTTCTATATTTTTTTTTTGTATATAAATGGGATTTTAGTCTCAGCACGTGGACGAGCGATAACTGGTGAAGGAGGGCAAGAAAGGCGAGTTTCAATGCGACTACACAGAGGAGCCCTTCCCAATTCGTCGACATTAGACCTGAGTGTACAAAGGATGAACACTGTCCCTCCCACTGATAAGTACGTCCTTGGAAATTACAGAAACAAAAAATTGCCCACATTTTAAAAAAGAAACATTTCATTTTGATTTTTTTTCCCCATTTGTTTGCTTTTTCTTTTTATTTTGCATGATTTTTGCACGGGCACACACCATTTTAACATAAAAATGTCATCTTTTTTTTGTCCACAAGATGTTTTAACATTCTTAAATTAAATTGTGAACTTCCTCTGGACATAAGATGCCATTTTATTGATAAAGAAAAAATGGTGGGCTCAATTTTTGCACGCTTTCATTCATTAACAGCTTTATTTATACATATTTTTGATTTTATACATATTTTTATTTTATACATAGACTAAATACAGAGGATTAATGGGCTAATTTTTAAGAAAAACTGAATTTTGGGACAAATACATTATTGTTGCCTTTTTTTTTAAAACAAAATGGGGGTCTTTAATATTTTAGTTTTTCGATGTTTACTTTTTTGGCGGTTTTTTTTTCATGTTGGCAATTAAACTTTCTAGAAAAGAAGTTGTAATAACCCTCCTTAAGGGGATATGAGGGTTTTAAGTTGGTTGCTTTGTACATATTTCGTTGTGAGCAACGGTTTTCGGTTTTTCCCTTCCATCTTGGAAACCGTCGCTCAAAACGAAAAAATGTCCTAAGTAAAAGTTGTAGCTACGGAAATTTACTACATAAAATATCTAATTGGTTTTTCCGTCAGAGCAATATTTTAGGAGATATGAAGGTTTTAAGTTTTCAGACAGGCTCTGTAGGATTATTAGTTTTAACCTCATAACTCCTTAAATATTGCTCTTACGCAAATAATGAATAAAGAAATTTTTGTAGGAAATCTTTGTACCTACAACTTTTACTTAAGACATTTTTCGTTTTGAGCGACGGTTTCCGAGATAGAAGGGAAAAACCGAAAACCGTTGCTCACAACGAAAAATTTGCAAAGCAACTCACTTAAGAACCCTCATATCTCCTTAAGTATTGCTCTGACAAAAAAACCAATGAAGTCTTTTTTGTAGGGAATTTCCGTAGCTACGACTTTTACTTAGGACGTTTTTTCGTTTTGAGCGACGGTTTCCGAGATAAAGGGAAAAACCGAAAACCGTTGTTAACAACGAAAAATTTGCAAAGCAACCAACTTAAATACTTCCATATCTCCTAAAGTATTGCTCTGACGGAAAAAACTAATAAGATATTTTATGTAGTAAATTTCAGTACCTACAATTTTTACTAAGGACATTTTTTCGTTTTGAGCGACGGTTTCCGAGATAGAAGGGAAAAACCGAAAACCGTTGTTAACAACGAAAAATTCGCAAAGCAACTCACTTAAAAACCATCATACCTCCTTAAAGAAGTTATTGTTTTACCCTCCGTGCTTTTGGGGTCTTCCGGAGGGTCAAATTGATGGATCTTAACCGATCTCAACTTTGTCTATGTGGCCGGCCGGCCGTCCATTTTTTCCGGAACACCACACAGGTTTCGTCAGATTTTCACCAAAATTTCACACAATTTTATTTAGTCGGTGAACAAGTGACGAGAGTTTTTTTGAATTAAGAAAAAAATGGCGAAGTCTGTTTAAAATTTTAAAAAATTCGCTGCGCCCGATTTCGACCAAATTTTCACCAAATTCTCCTTCTATTTTGACGAATTTTTAAAATTATCATTTTAGTAGCTAGAAATTTCATACTTCCACCCTTTACGAGAGGGACATCCCTAGGGGTAAAAGCCCATTATTTCTACCTTGATACTTAGACAATTTGTTGGAAATAAAAAAACTGCTTTAAAAAATAACTTTTCAAATAAACAAAAAAGCTTAGTAAATTATTTTAGGAATAAAAAATGGGGAAAAAAATGTTTTTTGACAAATTTTCGAAGATATTTTTTTCATCAAAATTTTTCTTCGAAGAGGAAGAAAAAGTACATTGAAAATTTGTTTGGTAAAATAATTATAAGCTCCTAGCATTTTTTGGGGAGAGAGAATAAAAATTTTTAAACACATAAAATTATTCTTCCCCTCCATTGTACTCTCCTTAAAGTTCCCCTTCTTTATACGTCCCCCTCCTTAAACTTCCCCTCCCTTATACTCCCCTCCTTAATACTTCCCCCTCCTATATTTTCCCTTCCCTTTTAGGAAGTTTTCGTTGAAATCTCTTTAAACTAGTAATTTTTTTTGGGACTAGTCGGGCTCCTTTAAAGATTCCTTTAGTTTTCTCCTAAGTTATACTTCCCCTCCTCAACATTCTCCTCAGTTATACTTCCCCCTCCTCAACATTCTCCTAAGTTTTACTTCCCCTTCCTTAACCTTCTTCTCAGTTATACTTCCCCCTCCTCAACCTTCTAATCAGTTATACTTCCCCTCCTTAACCTTCTCCTCAGTTATACTTCCCCCTCCTCAACCTTCTCATCAGTTATACTTCCCCCTCCTTAACCTTCTCCTCAGTTATACTCCCCTCCTTAACCTTCTCCTCAGTTATACTTCCCCCTCCTTAACCTTCTCCTCAGAAACAGGCAGTAAAACAACCTTAGAAGTAAGAAATGACTTCAAGAGTTAGTTTACAAAAAGGGAGGCTCAAAAATGATCATTAGCCACTATTAGAATGCCCATAAGTTGTGCAAAAGTCGTTGAAAACCACCGTTCACCCTTCTTCGCTCTATATTTAGTCTATTTTGTTATTTATTAATTGAAATACTAAAAATTTGTCTGTCTGTACAGCTCAGTTTCAGGAGGCGCCATGGCACCCCCGCCCTTAAGTCCGCCCGGGAACGCGCGCCGCGGCTCCATCACCAAAACGGACACAGCGAGAAAAAAATGAAGGTACGACTCCCCCACGTCCGACCGAACGAACCCATCAATGCTCAGTCCAAAACTTAAAAAGCGACTTCTTTTTTTCGTCTTTTTTCATTTACGACCAATTAAAATTTAAATTTTCTTATTTTCGGTGCTTGTTTTTTTATACATAAAAAGAGCCTCCCAGCTCTCGCAATTATAAATTTTTGTATTAATTTTTTTTAAATAAAAAATTTTTTGTTTTTGAATAGAGATCTCCGAAGGGATTTTTTTTTTAATTTTGAAAATCCCACCAATTTTTTTTTAATTTTCTAACATTTGGAAAGGTCTTAATGTGCTTTTTTGGTGGGCCCGCATTTTCTAGCAGAGTTATTCATATTTATGAATACAAGAATGAATATGAACACGTTCGAATTCATATTAAAATTATTATTAACTCCAAATTTACAAATATCCAAAAACTTTTATGAATATCTAGTAATTCATAAAATAATTTCGGATTTTTTTTTCTAATTACCTAGTGATAAATTATGTAAAAAAAATTAAATAAAAATTTTACCAATTTCTGATTTATTTATTATGAATTTGGAGTAAATTATATTCAAATTCGTTCATTAACAAAAATTACGAATATTCAAATTTTATGAATATTCCTATTCTTGTATTCATATTTATGAATATGCTCTGTATTGTAGTTGAGGGAACCTTTTATTTCCTCAATAGGGCCCTTTTGGGATTTTTTCAATACTTTTTACCATTTTTGTATTGAAAAATTCTGCGCAGTGACCTTGAATTTGTATATAAAAATGTGATCTGATAGCTTTTAAGGTTGTATAAAGGAGTAAAAGGTAAAAAAAATTGATGTTGGCACACCTGTATAAGTCGCACAGGCGACTTTTTTTTTACTAGGCCTAATTTATCTTAAAAATTTGGCTTTTTTTTAATTATTGGAGTGAGAAAACTGGGCAAAGTGGGGGGAAAATTTTGGAAAATTTCGAACCAAACTGTATATAAATTATTGTATAAAATAGTGTCAAAATTAATGTATTTTTTTTTTCTTTTATGATAAGTGTGTTTATATATTATTTACCCCCATTTCAAATCGTAAAAATGTTTCAATTTATTCGGGAGGTTGCAATTTAAAATTTTCAGGGTTAAAAGTCAATTTTTTACCTGATAAAAACATTTTTTTTGATCCCCGATTTTTTCTAAAGACTGAAAAAGTTCTAAAGTTTTAATTTATTCTTCACAATTTTGTTCCTAATTGGGCCCTAATAAACCATAATAAAAATTTGTCCTAATTTCATCATAAAATTCAAGTTTATTATAAAATTAGGATAAATGTGTTGAGTGGTCCTTTTTTTTTGTTTTTGAATAAATTGAAACAATTTTTTTTTTACCTTAAAATTTAGAAAGCCAAATTATCCGATTATATCGCCTTAAAATTACTAGATTTGTATATTATAATATGAAAAAAAAATTAAAATCTAATGTTTTTTGTACTTAAAATACACAGTACTGAAGATAGCATATGAAGACCATGTATTTTTATGGCAAAGAGTCGGTTAAAAGAAAATTTTTTACCTATTAACATTGGCTCTTTAAAAAAACGCTAATTTTGGCTTTTTCACTTGAAAAAAAAAATTTTTTTTTCTTTAAACGACTGATTAAAAAAATGGTCTTCGATTTGCAAATCCTTCCTAAAGGTGCAATTTTTAGCTTTTGAAAATTTTTTTTTGCTTTTAGGCTTCACTGCCTAAAAAAATAGTTTCTGTGTTAGTTTTACACTAATCGTTGTTTTTGGATGTCCCTAGTTTTTGTCCGAGTACCCAATTTTCGGACCTCTCTTTTTTCTTTTTTGGAGGGCGGATCAAACTTCAAATTTAAAAAAAAACATTAGCTGTAAAAAGATATAATTGTAATTTTTTTTATTATTATTATTTCCTATTATCTTTTTTCTTTTTTTTTGTACGATTGAAGAGAAAATTTGTATGCCAGATTTTTTCCAAAGGCATATTTTGTGGTGCCTAAAAATTAAAAAAAAAAGAAAAAAAAAGGTTTTTGTAAAAATACTTTAAATAAATGAAAAATTTCAATATGTTCAAAAATATTTGTATGTTTTTATTGGTTTCCTACTGGGGGTTCAAAAAGCGGTTTTTATTTTTTTTTTTTTTTTTTTTTTTTTTTTTTTTTTTTTTTTTTTTTTTTTTTTTTTTTTTTTATACATCTGCTTCCAATTTTGATTGCAGATGTTTTGATTGATACAAAATTACAGATATTGCATTAATTTTGAAGTTAATTCATGAATTATATCACACGTTTAGTCTCTTGATTATTGCTTGAATGAACGTCACGAATTTGTCCAAGAACTGTGTAACCAGCAACGTTTTCGGATGCACCGGCCACCGCACTCCCGCCAAAGTCACCGCCCGCATTAATGGTAGCCTTTCAGCTTCTAGCTCCTGGCAGTCGTCCATCAAGTGCTGCCACGTTTGTGGCACCGGAAAATTGCAAATATCGCAGCTGTCGTCTTCTATTAATTTGAACCTCTTTAAGTATTCTTTCGCTTTCCCATGGCCGGTCAGGACTTGGGTGAGCTCAAAGCCTATTGGGAGATTTATTGATCTTCTTGACCGCACTGATGGGAAGAATTCCTTCGTCCGCGATCCATTCTTGGACCTGGCCCATATCGTTTCCCATTCTCTGTGTTTTTATTGAATTTCTTTTTATTGAATATCTAAAAAAGTAGGAGGTTAAGCGAAAAAAGTGTTAAGTACAAAAATATTCTGGATTAAATTTCAGACGGAAGTTTTTAGAACATAATCTTGCTAAAGTGAGTGGTTTCGAAGCTACGGACTTCTAATAAAAAAAATCTTAAAATTCGGAAAAAAAATTCATTAAGTACAGTTCTACCAAAATTATGAGAGGTACATTTTATGCCACTCTAAAAGTTGTATTAATTTGGTGTCTCCAACTTGAAGGGAACCATTTTTCTGACCTCTTAAAAGTTAAACTCAAAACCCCAGGTGACGAACCAACCCTAACCATCAAAAACCACATTTTGAGCGATTTTAAAAAATAAAAATTTTCAGTCCAAAAAGTGAGAGAAGACTCTCCCCTTTGGTATGTCGAAAAAAAAAAAAAAAAAATTGCAACTCTCAAAACTGACTTCAGATTCGTATTTCTCACCCCAAGAAACGTCAAAAACCACATTTTGAGCGATTTTAAAAAATAAAAATTTTCAGTCCAAAAAGTGAGACAAGACTCTCCTCACCTTTGGAAAAAAAATTTTTTTCAAATCGCAAAACTGACTTCAGATTCGTATTCTCACCCCAAGAAACGTCAAAAACCACATTTTGAGCGATTTTAAAAAATAAAACTTTTCAGTCCAAAAAGTGAGAGAAGACTCTCTCTCACCTTACGAAATTTTTTTTTTTTTTCAAATCGCAAAACTGACTTCAGATTCGTATTTCTCACCCCAAGAAACGTCAAAAACCACAGTTTGAGCGATTTAAAAAAATAAAAATTTTTAGTCCAAAAAGTGAGAGAAGACTCTCTCGTCTTTGGTAAGTCGAAAAAAAATTTTCAAATCGCCAAACTGACTTCAGATTCGTATTTCTCACCCCAAGAAACGTCAAAAACCACATTTTGAGCGATTTTAAAAAATTAAAAATTTTCAGTCCAAAAAGTGAGACAAGACTCTCTCTCACCTTTGGAAAAAAAATTTTTTTTTTCAAATCGCCAAACTGACTTCAGATTCGTATTTCTCACCCCAAGAAACGTCAAAAACCACATTTTGAGCGATTTTAAAAAATAAAGCTTTTCAGTCCAAAAAGTGAGACAAGACTCTCTCTCACCTTTGGAAATTTTTTTTTTTTCAAATCGCCAAACTGACTTCAGATTCCCATTTCTTACCCCAAGAAACGTCAAAAACCACATTTTGAGCGATATTAAAAAATTAAACTTTTCAGTCCAAAAAGTGAGACAAGACTCTCTCACCTTTGGAAAAAAAATTTTTTTTTTTTTTCAAATCGAAAAACTGACTTCAGATTCGTATTTCTCACCCCAAGAAACGTCAAAAACCACATTTTGAGCGATTTTAAAAAATAAAAATTTTTAGTCCAAAAAGTGAGAGAAGACTCTCGTCTTTGGTAAGTCAAAAAAAAATTTTTCAAATCGAAAAACTGACTTCAGATTCGTATTTCTCACCCCAAGAAACGTCAAAAACTACATTTTGAGCGATTTTAAAAAATAAAAATTTTCAGTCCAAAAAGTGAGAAGGACTTCTCACCTTTGGAAAAAAAAATTTTCAAATCGCAAAACTGACTTCAGATTCGTATTTCTCACCCCAAGAAACGTCAAAAACCACATTTTGAGCGATTTTAAAAAATAAAAATTTGCAGTCCAAAAAATGAGACAACACTCTCCCCTTTGCTAAGTCGAAAAAAAAATTTCAAATCGCAAAACTGACTTCAGATTCGTATTTCTCACCCCAAGAAACGTCAAAAACCACATTTTGAGCGATTTTAAAAAAATAAAAATTGTCAGTCCAAAAAATGAGAGAAGACTCGTCTTTGGTAAGTCGAAAAAATATTTTTTTCAAATCGCAAAAACTGACTTCAGATTCGTATTTCTCACCCCAAGAAACGTCAAAAACCACATTTTGAGCGATTTTAAAAAATAAAAATTTTCAGTCCAAAAAGTGAGAGAAGACTCAAAACTGACTTCAAATTCGTATTTCTCACCCAAAGAAACGTCAAAAACCACATTTTGAGCGATTTTAAAAAATAAAATTTTCAGTCCAAAAAATGACAGAAGACCCTCCCCTTTGGTAAGTCGAAAAAAAATAAAATAAATTTCCCAAGTTTAATTATGTTGTTATCTATACAAATTAGGTCTTTTAGTAGTACTAATTAATTACCTACCTATGTAAGCTAATAAAAAAAGGTTAATTATCAAATTAAGTCATAAAAATTATAGCACTTCGACTCATGGCCTAGTAAGACGACCAACTCCTAGGTCGACCTTTTTGCCAAGTTGAGACCATTTTTCATTTTTTTCCTCGAGTTTTAAGCCTAAAAATTATGTTTCCGACATAATATTAGCATAATTAGTATAATTACTGACTAACGAAGGTGAAAGAACCATAAAACACTTAGATTTTAATATTTTCGTGTCAAACCATAGTAGTTTCAACTTCATTTTAAAAAGTTTTCTATTTTTTTCTCCCAAAGTTATAAATTATTTGTCGTTCATTTGTTTTTATTCATAAAACTACTGTTCTACCACCTTGAAAAATCTGAAAAAATTATGAGAGGAACATTTTAGGTCACTCTAAAAGCTGTATTAATTTGGTTCTGCCACCTGGAAGGAAAATATATTTTCTGACCTCTCAAACGTTATAAAAATTTAATTTTCACACTTCAAATTTTGGGAAAAATTTCAAAAAATTCTCAAACATGCGTTTTAAAATGCTAAACAATATACAAAAAAATGAATTCTGAGGGGTCACTAGTTCTTGAGGTATTGAGGTTTTTGTAAAAAAGGAAAAAAACCCTTTTTTCTCGAAAACCGTTCGGTTTTTTAATCTGAAATTTATGTCAGTTCTTATCCACAGATAGAGGCATCTTCTGGAATTTTGTCGGCTTGCCCCCCCCCATCAATTTCTCAAACCATCTCTTAAGGAGGTATGATGGTTTTTTAAGTGAGTTGCTTTGCAAATTTTTCGTTGTTGACAACGGTTTTCGGTTTTTCCCTTTTATTTCGGAAACCGTCGCTCAAAACGAAAAAATGTCTTAAGTAAAAGTTGTAGGTACTGAAATTTACTACATAAAATATCTTATTAGTTTTTTCCGTCAGAGCAATACTTTAGGAGAAATGGAAGTATTTAGGTTGGTTGCTTTGCAAATTTTTCGTTGTTAACAACGGTTTTCGGTTTTTCCCTTCTATCTCGGAAACCGTCGCTCAAAACGAAAAAAACGTCTTAAGTAAAAGTCGTAGCTACGAAAATTCCTACAAAAAGACCTCATTGGTTTTTTTGTCAGAGCAACACTTAAGGAGATATGAGGGTTCTTAAGTGAGTTGCTTTGCAAATTTTTCGTTGTGAGCAACGGTTTTCGGTTTTTCCCTTCTACCTCGGAAACCGTCGCTCAAAACGAAAAAATGTCCTAAGTAAAAGTTGTAGGTACAAAGATTTCCTACAAAAATTTCTTTATTCATTATTTGCGTAGGAGCAATATTTAAGGAGTTATGAGGTTAAAAGTAATAATCCTACAGAGCCTGTCTGAAAACTTAAAACCTTCATATCTCCTAAAATATTGCTCTGACGGAAAAAACCAATAAGATATTTTATGTAGTAAATTTCCGTAGCTACAACTTTTACTTAGGACATTTTTTCGTTTTGAGCGACGGTTTCCAAGATAGAAGGGAAAAACCGAAAACCGTTGCTGACAACGAAAAATGTACAAAGCAATTAACTAAAAACCCTCATATCCCTATACTGAGTATTACAGTAACAAACTTTTTGAAAAATGGCGGGTACCTTTGAAAGCAAAACGAAGGAAATAAATAAAAATTTAATTTATAATCTAAGTACAGTTCTAATGCTTAAGAATAGTTTCCGGCTCCCAGGGGCGAGGTCCTCTTACATTTTCCCATTCCTGATCCGCAAGCTAAAAATTAATTAATCATAGGATAATCCATTTTATTTTTTGCTCACCCTTTAATTTTTTCATATTCAGATTCCAAGGTCACTTCTTCCGGCTTCTTAAGCTCGCTAATCCGTTCCAATTCTTCCGGCCTGATAACAGCCTTTTTCGAATATTTGTACCTAAAAAACATAAATAAAATAACAAAAAAAGTTGTTTACCTAAGTTGTGCAAATTCCTTAAGACCGAAAGAACCGCCGACGACCAGAAGAAGAAAAGGTGCGCCAAACTTTAAAAATCTGGACATTTCAGATTTTTCACCTATTTCCCATTATAAAATCAAAACTATCAAAAGGAAAAATTGATAAGAACGATAAGAAAGATAATAATGATAAGAGACTATCCCACAACAGGTTGAACAACACAAACACAGTTTTTCATTTTTTGAGACCATTATTATTTTAAGATTGTTTAAAACAACTTTTTATTTAATTTAAATAATATTTTTAACCAAAATTATTATTTTTAAATGAAAATTTTTAAAATTTTTTTTTGGCAACTAGGGACACGAACGATACCTCGATACTATCGAAGTATCGATACTTTTGTTTCCGATACCACCGATTTGACCTCGATACTTTTTGACCGATAGTATCGGAGCATCGATACTTTTTGTGCAGTATCGGTAAAAAGTATCGGTACCGTTTTTTTTAAACATTTTTAAATGATCGGACGTCTTGCAACACTGCCATCAGGAAGACTTTGCTTTGCAGCTTTTGCCTTCCCCACCAAGGGATCCACACCACTCCCACTCTCCAGTCCAGTTGGCAGTTAAACTCTATAAACTTAAAAATCTTATTTGAATTTCGGCGGGAAAGTTGACGATACCGATACTTAAAAGTATCAATACTTTAGGTCTAAAGTTGACGATACCGATACTTAAGAGTATCAATACTTAGGGTCCGATGGCGATATGATGCTGGTTTCGATTAAACTGTTTTGGAAAAAAAAGAGATTTTGAAAAAACTTATTTGAATTTCGGCGGGAAAGTTGCCGATACCGGCGATACCGATACTTAAAAGTATCGATACTTTAGGCCCGATACGATACTGGCATCGATAAAACTGTTCCGATACTTTACGATACCGGGTATCGATACTTTGCTTCCGATATCGTGTCCCTATTGGCAACACTGTTTATGGCGCGTTGCGGTTCGACCTCGCTTGCTAACCCGACCTTCCCAGTTCCTCACTTTTGTCATATCTCGACTCGTGTTTTACCGGAACTTTTCATGAGCGTCTTCTCTACTTTTTCCACGTGCTATTTGATTTTAACATAATTTTTATTGTTCCTTCAATTCTTTTTTTTTTTTTTCAAAATGACGAGCATGTTTTGGGGTAAGACAATCAATTATTTTAGTTTTTAACTTCAATTTCCTAAAGCGTTGCCTAATGTTGCCCGGGCCATGTGCTTTCCACATGGGGGTTAATCTTCCGTTTATCTATTTCTCTTTTTTAGTACATATGATGCGCTCCGGATACGAAGGGCGAACTCGACATCGGACAAATTTTTTAACTTCCTTAAAGAAGTTATTGTGATACCCTCGACGTCAGTTTTTTTTTCATTTTCAGATTCTAGACCTCTTGGTGAATACACCCATATAATTTTTATGTTGAGTTCGCCATTTTTTCCCCTTTAAATACGTAAAAACCGAAACTTTAAAATTGTCGAGTTCGCCCTTCGTATCCGGAGCTCCTCATATTATACTTTTTTTTTTCTCATTGATGTTTGATTTTTCAACTTTTTTTATAGGGCTCAGGTTGGAACCTGGAAAAAGATACACGACGACAGTGGATAAATCATTCCATGTTTCCATGGCGGCTTTAGACGTTGGAACTGTCCAATCAGGTAATTTATATGGAATTTGGGGAAACCCGAACCCTAGAATTTACTCCGGGATTACATTTTTATGGTGGCAGCAATTTAGAAACTCCCTAAACTCTTGTAGAGTTGGCATTTCTTGAAGATTATGAAGACTCTGTATTGAACTTTCCCTCCCTTATACTTCCCCTTCTCAAAGAGGGGGAAGTATAAATGAGGAGAAGGTTAAGGAGGGGGAAGTATAACTGAGGAGAAGTTTAAGGAGGGGAAGTACAACTAAGCAGTGGAAGGAGGGGGAATTAGAAGGGAGAGAAAGTTGATGATGGGGATACAAAGGAGGGGAAAATACATTTAGACAACCCCCACCCCCTCCCTTATACTTCTCCCTTCTCAAAGAGGGGGAAGTATAACTGAGGAGAAGGTTACGGAGGGGAAGTACAACTGAGCAGTTGAAGGAGGGGGAAGTATAGGGGAGAGAAAGTTGATGATGGGGATACAATAGAGGGGAAAATACATTTAGAAACACCCCCCTCCCTTATACCCTCCCTCTTCGAGTAGGGGGAAGTATAACTGAGGAGAAGGTTAAGGAGGGGGAAGTACAAGCGAGGAGAAGGTTAAGGAGGGGGAAGTATAACTTAGGAGAAGGTTAAGGAGGGGGAAGTATAACTTAGGAGAATGTTAAGGAGGGGGAAGTATAACTTAGGAGAAGGTTAAGGAGGGGAAGTATAACTGAGCAGTTAAAGGAGGGGGAAGTATAACTGAGGAGAAGGTTAAGGAGGGGGAAGTATAACTTAGGAGAAGGTTAAGGAAGGGGAAGTATAACTTAGGAGATGGTTAAGGGGGGGGGGGCTAGCCTGGTAAAGCTAAAGCCAAGGAACATGCAATAAAAATCAGAATAGGGCGGTTAAGGGGGGGGGGGTATAACTGAGGAGAAGGTTAAGGAGGTGGAAGTCTAACTGAGGAGAAGGTTAAGGAGGGGGAAGTATAAATGAGGAGAAGGTTAAGGAGGGGAAGTATAAATGAGGAGAAGGTTAAGGAGGGGAAGTACAACTGAGCAGTTAAAGGAGGGGTAAGTATAAGGGAGAGAAAGTTGATGATGGGGATACAAAGGAGGGGAAATACATTTAGACAACCCCCCCCCCCCCCCGAAAAATGTTAAGTTATTTTTTATTTTTCAAATTTTCTAACTTTTTCCCTATTTTTTTCTGGAAAATTTTCAAAGTTATTTTCTTTATTTTTTTGAGAATTTTTAAAGTTTTTTAGTCAAAAATATTTTCAATTTTCAAGGTAGAAATAATGGGCTTTATGCCCAAGGGATGCCTCTCTCGCTAAAGGTGGAAATATCAAATTCCTCCCTACTAAAAAAGAAGAAAAAAAATTTTATTTATTACTCCTAAAATTAGTAAAAAGGAAAGGTGAAAAGCGGGCCATTGGTTCGGCCAAAAAATTTTTTTTTTAAATGCTACGACCGGACGGACGGCCGGCCGGCACCACAGACAAAGTTAAGATGGTTAAAGAAAAATATTCGATTTGACCCTCCGGGGTCAGGAAGACCCTTCCCCAAAAACCCTACGTGGAGGGTATCACATAGGGATGGGCGATATGTAAAAATATCGATATATCGGTCGACCGATATGTCGAAACAAATAACATCGGTGGCACTGATATATCGGAAGAAAAATATCGATATACTGATATATCGGAGAAAAGTTTTATCTAGGAGTTCCGCCCCGCCAAGCAAAATTTCGACTTTCATTATTACTGGATTTTGATGCGCTAAAAACCTGTGAAATTTGCCTTTGAAAAAGGCAATTTTTGGTCAAAAATGCCTTAAGAAGTGCTGCCTTAAAAAGACGAGTTTTGGTCAAAAACGCCTTAGAAAAAAGGCTGCCTTAAAAAGGTGATTTTGGCCAAAAATGCCTTTAGAAAAGCTGCCTTAAAAAGGCAATTTTTGGTCAAAAATGCCAAAAAAAAGGCATTTTTGGTCAAAAACGCCTTTAATAAAAGGCTACCTTAAGAAGGTGATTTTTGGCCAAAAATGCCTTTAAAAAAGGCTGCCTTAAAAAGGTGATTTTGGCCAAAAATGCCTTTAGAAAAGCTGCCTTAAAAAGGCAATTTTTGGTCAAAAATGCCAAAAAAAAGGCATTTTTGGTCAAAAACGCCTTTAATAAAAGGCTACCTTAAGAAGGTGATTTTTGGCCAAAAATGCCTTTAAAAAGGCGATTTTTGGTCAAAAATGTCGCATTCGACTTTTTTTAATATTTTCGCTCATGCATAATTTATGCACTAACGTTCAAAATATGCATTTATATTCCAAATAATGTAGTGATTTTTGACCCAAATTGACATGAAACGGACGGTCAAAGGTATTTAAAAAACCATCCGATATATTATATCGGGGGAAAAATATCGGAACCTTCGATATATATCAAAAGACCGATATATCGGCACCAATATATCGGTATATGTCAATCACCGATATATATCGCCCATCTCTAGTATCACAACTTCTTTAAAGCTTTGTCCACATCTTCAAATATTTGCGTCGCACACGTTCGCCGCAAGTATTTGCGACGCAAATCAAAAATGTTACCACGTAAAACTTTACGCTATGTGCCATGCGTTCCCGCTCCAGCAATAAAAGTGAAGTAGAAACTGAAAGGTTATATTGAGGAAAACATTCGGTCCATGCGTGAGCGTGCGTCGAAATTCCGAAAAGCGTCCACATTTGAAAATTTGTGCGGCGCAAATCCTTTGACGTTCGTCAGAAAACCGACAAGGTCCCGGATAGCGTGCGTCGTACGTGACGAAAATTCTTGCGTTGTGCGTAGACACGTCCACACCTACAAAGATTTACGTTGCGCGCCCTGTGCGACGCAAATATTTGCAGATGTGGACATAGCTTAATATATCAATTTAGAGGGCCTCGGCAAAACGGATGCCCACCAGACAAAACTGAGCAAAATACCCAAAAATTGGGTTATCATGGTTTCCCAGGGAAAAGCTCCATAATTACAGTAAACACGCCCTTTTTTTACCGATATTAAATGATAATGATGATTCTCTGCCAATAGAAGCCTTCTGATGAAATTTTTAACTTGTCTTTTTTCTTTCAGAAAATGATGTTATACCAGTTTACCTCGAAGAAGGCTATGGAGGCACCCCGTTTATTTTGTGCAACCTTCAAAAGAAAAAGCAACTTCAATCTAATCTCGATTTAAATTTTTTAACCGGCGACAGAATCACGTTTTTCTCAAAAGGTCCCGGCGTCGTCCATCTTTCAGGTAATAAATTAAATTAAATTAATTAATTAATTAATTTTGGTCTAAAGGCTATATTGTCCCCGACGAATATAATTTCGACACCGACGAAGAAGCTGATGAAGAAGAAGACGATGAAGACGATTCTTTGACTATAAGTATGTTCAATTTCAATCGCCTGATTTTATTTATTTATTTATTTTTTTAGCTGGTGAAAATGGTTTAAAAAGGAAACTTAAAACGTCCTCTCGATCAGCAGGAATGACAAAAAAGAAGGGAAAATGATTGAAGAATATCCGACTGAAGGTTTTATTTTTTTTTTAAACTTCTTATTATGTGGTTGCTTAAATTCTCCCTATTTCGCTAAGGTAGCAAACTCCCAAGGTCTAAAATTAAGGGGGGAGCTTATAAAACAGTGTTGGGCGTAGTCGTAATCGCGATTACGATTGTAATCGCAAGTTTCTTAATTACGATTACAATCGTATTCGTATTTTTTTCTGCGATTACGATTGTAATCACATTTTTTTAACGATATAACTGTAATCGTATTTTTTTTTCTGCGATTACAATTGTAATTGTATTTTTTTCTGCGATTACCATTATAATTGTATTTTTTTCTGCGATTACAATCGCAATCGAATTTTTTTTCCAGCGATTACAGGCGTAATCGTATTGTCGTTGGTGTTTATGCCCGTAATCGCTGAAAAAAAATGTGATTATCGCAGAAACAAATACGATTATGACCGTAATCGCAGAAAAAATACGATTATAATGGTAATCGCAAAAAAAAATACAATACGATTGTAATCGCAGGAAAAAAATACGATTACGGTTGTATTCGTAAAAAAAATGCGATTACAATCGTAATCACAGAAAAAAATACTTTTTTTATAATTGTATTACAATAATGTAACAGTACGTATTTTTTTACGAATACAACCGTAATCGTATTTTTTCCTGCGATTACAATCGTATTGTATTTTTTTTTTTTGCGATTACCATTATAATCGTATTTTTTCTGCGATTACGGTCATAATCGTATTTGTTTCTGCGATAATCGCATTTTTTTCAGCGATTACGGGCGTAAACACCAACGACAATACGATTACGAATTAATTGTATTTACAATTTATTATAATTGTAATCGTAATTAAGAAACTTGCGATTACAATCATAATCGTAATTGCGATTACGACCAACACTGTTATAAAATTTGGTGTAATAATCTGCCCATATTTTATTGTTTTTTTCTTTTATAGATAGTGAAGATGATGATGATGCAGAGGAAGAAGATGACGACGATGACGATGAAGACTCTGACCAATTGTTGTCCTCTTTAAATGCCGAAGATGACAGTAAGTTTATCAAGAAGGCCATGGTTTTTCCCCCTTTTTTTGTGGCCCAACAAGTTTTTCAAGCAGCCACTTATTTCTTGTTTTTTAGGTGATGAAAGTGAAGACGATGAAAATGAAGAAGCGAGCGAAGAAGAAGAAACGCCCACTCCGAAAGGCAAAAAAATAAAATATCCAACCAGCAAACCACGCCCAAACAGGCTCAGAACCAAAAAAAGCAAAACGTAATTTTTTTCCCCTTTTATATATATTTTTAAAAATAAAATTTTAGGGTCTGACTCCTAAACAAGGTAAAAAAGAGGGAAAAAAATCTGAAAATTTGAACACAAGTCAAAAATTAAACAAAAGCACTGAAGAATCGAGTCCGCAGAAAAAGACGCTTGAAGGTGGAGTTTTGATAAAAGACATCAAAGTCGGCAGCGGCCCAGTTTGTTCTAAAGGAAAACAAGTATGTCCATTATTTTTCAATTTACATTCGATTTACAAGCCTTTAAAAATTAACCTTCTTAATGGTTATACTTCAATAACCTTACACGGAGAAGGTCAACTTTTGATGGACTTCAACGCCTAAAATGTTTAAAATTTTGAAAAAATGAAATTCTAGGTGTACAAAATGAAACTCTGCTAAAATCTACAAAATTCTAATTTGGCTGAGTTTCATTTTGTACACCTAATAAATAAAAATTGTAGAAAATTTAATTCTCTATAAATTTGTACTTTATTATTTTTTCTAGGATGCACCATTTTCGGAAAATAACTTTTTTTTAAAAATAAATTTATCTTGAAAACAGTGGGTCCTAGAGAAAAAATGAATAGAATAAAAATTAAAGAGAATTAAATTTCCAACAGATTTTATTTAGTGCATTTTTTCAATATCTGTAACGGTTTACGATTTACAAGCCTTTAAAAATTAACCTTCTTAATGGTTACACTTCAATAACCTTCTTACACGGAGAAGGTCAACTTTAGATGGAATAGCGAATAACTAATTTGTATTTTTTCAGGCTGTCGTTTACTACACAGGAAGATTAAAAGTAACAACAAAGTTTTCGACACGACCACCAACGGACCCGGTTTCAAATTCAAGGTCGGAAAAGGCGATGTCATCAAAGCTTGGGATGTCGGCGTCGTCGGGATGAAAGTCGGCGGAAAAAGGCTTATCACATGCCCTCCAAATATGGCGTACGTCAACTTTTTTTTTAATGAAATAATAATTTTTACAATATATTTCTAGATATGGACAAAAGGGTGCTCCTCCTTCAATCCCCGGAAATAGCACTTTGATGTTTGAAGTTGAATTGAAGGCTGTTAACTAAGAAAAGAACCTCTTTAACCTTATTATTTTTTTTTAATTCAGTTTCTTTTAATTTCCATGTTTCTCTTCAATTTTGTGATGATGCCATATTATTTTTGACGGGAGTTAAGTTTCTACATTAAAGTTTATTGAAATGTCAAGTTTTTTCTGTATCCTTAAGGGGTGAATTATTTTTGGATGGTTGTCTAAAACCTAAGAAAACTACAAAAATTGGCGATTCTGTCAAAAAACCGAGGGAAACTACAAAAAACCTATCAAAATGGGATTTTCCAGTAAAAAACTGAAGAAGTTAGTCTTCCTTAAAAGAAGTTATTGTAGTACTCTCCAAGTTGGGTTTTTGGGGTCTTCCAGACCCCGAAGGGTCAAATCGAATATCGATCTTTACTGATCTCAACTTTGTCTGTGGTGCCGTCCGTCTGTAGCATTTTTTTCTGGAACACTTAACGGCAGTGTTGGGCGTAATCATAAGTTTTTTAATTACGATTACGATTGTAATCGCAAGTTTCTTAATTACGATTACGTTTCTTATTTTTTTTTTATTCGTATTTTTTTCTACAATTACGATTGTAATCGATTTTTTTTAACGATTAAAACCATAATCGTATTTTTTTTTCTGCGATTACAATCGTAATTGTATTTTTTTTTTCTGCGATTACCATTATAATCGTATTTTTTCTGCGATTGCAATCGTAATCTCATTTTTTTTTCCATGACATCAGGTAATCACAGTAAAAATGTCATATACGAGCCGTAAACGCTAACGAAAATACGATTACGCCCGTAATCGCTGAAAAAAAATGCGATAATCGCAGAAAAAATACAATTACGACTGTAATCGCAGAAAAAATACGATTATAATGGTAATCGCAGAAAAAAATACAATTACGATTGTAATCGCAGAAAAAAAATACGATTACGGTTGTAATCGTTAAAAAAATGCGATTAAAATCGTAATCGCAGAAAAAAATACGAATGCGATCGTAATCGGAATTACGATTACGATTATAATTGTAATCGTAATTAAGAAAATTACGATTACGCCCAACACTGCTTTACGGCCACAGCTTTCAACCGATTTTCACCAAATTTTTTTAGTCGGTAAATAAGAAACTAACAAGGGCGATTTTTGAATTTCGAAAAAATAGCAAAGATGTTCTGTTTGAAATTTGAAACCGTTGCAGTTGGTCCGATTTTTACCAAATTTTCACCAAATACTCTTTATATTTTTTAAGAATATTCTGTATAAAAAGAATTTTTAGTAGGGAGAAATTTGATACTTCCTGGCTCTTGCGAGAGTGACATCCCTTGAGCAAAAAGCCCATTATTTCTACCTTGATACTTCAAAAAATTGTTGCAAAAAAAACAGTAAAGTTTTTGAAAAAAAAGAAGAAAATTGCAAATTTAAAAAAAATTCGACGAAAATAAGAAGTAAAAATAACTGAAAATTTTTAGGGGGGGGGGGGGTATTTGACCAAAAAACATAGAATTTTATGGAAATTTAACTTATTAGATGTACAAAATGAAACTCAGCCGCAGGGTAAATTTGAATTTTGTAGATTTTAGCCGAGTTTCATTTTGTACACCTAGTAGTTCATTTTTTCAAAATTTTAAACATTTTAGGCGTTAAAGTCCATCAAAAGTCGACCTTCTCCGTGTAAGAAGGTTATTGAAGTATAACCATTAAGAAGGTTAATTTTTAACGGCTTGTAAATCGTAAACCGTTACAGATATTGAAAAAATGCACTAAATAAAATCTGTTGGAAATTTAATTCTCTTTAATTTTTATTCTATTCATTTTTTCTCTAGGACGCACTGTTTTCAAGATAAATTTATTTAAAAAAAACAAATTATTTTCCGAAAATGGTGCATCCTAGAAAAAAAGTAATTAAGAGCAAATTTGTAGACCCCTTCTTTATACTTCCCCCTCCTTAAAATTCCCCCTCCTATATCGTTCCTTTTCTTTTAAGGAAATTTTCGTTGGAAGCTCTTCAAAATTTCTCTCCCTAAGAAAGATAAATAGGATTTCATATAACTTGTTTTGATAGAGGTAAAATTGAAAAGAAAGAGAAAAGAACAATTTTAGCGCAAAGGAGTTAAGGATCCTATAAAAAAGATGTACTTCATTCTCAAGGACGAAATTACGGCAAAACGGTGTCAGAAGGAAAAGAAGGTCACTGGGGTGGGGGCGGCGGCGCGGGCGGCACAATTCGCCCCCCGTGCTGCAACCTAGACGCTACATTCGCCGCTCGTCATTGATCGCACGAAAATCACCCTCAAGAACCGCTTTTCCCTCTTTTTTATTTTTTTTCCGCTTTCTAATTCCATCCCCCCCCAAATATAAACATCGTAAATGAAGCCCAATTCTCCGATGGAAAATGTGAAATAAAGTTCAATATTACGAATGGTAAATTATCCGCATTATGTCTTTTCATTTTTTTATTTCTTCTTTTAAAGTAATGGGATCCACCTGAATATTCGGCACCGGGGGATTCTGGCGATTTTCTAAGTCCGAAAATGCTCAAAATCATGTGGCATTTTTTACTTTATTATTTCGCATTCCTCCTACTGACTTCCACATGTAAGTACCCCATTAACCCTTCATTTCTTTATAAAAAATACACAAAACATTTTTTTTAAAGAAAAAAAAAACACTTTTATTAGGTACATAATGATACAGCGAAAGACATTTGAGATTGCTTTATATCAATTATTTTAAAAAAGATTTTTTTTTTATTATGCGACAAAAATAGGTTGTAGAATATAACCTTGAACAATGGACCACCCTTGACCTACTCACTAAACTGTCTTTTCAACTAGAATTGGGCTTAAAAATGCTCATGAAATGTATATACTGGGTGTCCTAACAAGAGTGGTCCATCAACTTCACGGCGATTTAGTCCTTTAAAAAAAGTTCATTTTTAGAGAGGGAATCGACTCTTTTTGGTTTTGGTATACAGGGTGTCCGAGAGCGACACCAACTTCGTTATTCTATTAGGTGTACAAAAATTGTAGGAAATTTAATTCTCCATAAATTTGTACTTATTTTTTCTAGGATGCACCATTTTCGAAAAAATAATTTTTTTTAAAAATAAATTTATCTTGAAAACAGTGCGTCCTAGAGAAAAAATGAATAGAATAAAAATTAAAGAGAATTAAATTTCCAACAGATTTTATTTAGTGCATTTTTTCAATATCTGTAACGGTTTACGATTTACAAGCGTTTAAAAATTAACCTTCTTAATGGTTATACTTCAATAACCTTCTTACACGGAGAAGGTCAACTTTTGATGGACTTTAACGCCTAAAAGGTTCAAAATTTTGAAAAAATGCACTAAATAAAATCTGTAGGAAATTTAATTCTCTATAAATTTGCACTTATTTATTTTTTTCTAGGATGCACCATTTTCAGAAAATAATTTTTTTTAAATAAATTTATCTTGAAAACAGTGCGTCCTAGAGAAAAAATGAATAGAATAAAAATTAAAGAGAATTAAATTTCCAACAGATTTTATTTAGTGCATTTTTCAATATCTGTAACGGTTTACGATTTACAAGCCTTTAAAAATTAACCTTCTTAATGGTTATACTTTGTCAAGAGGAAGATTTGGTTCTTTTGACTTTTACCTTTTCATGTGGTGAGGGAAAATAAAATAGACAAATAATTTTTAACCCTTGGACTTTAATGTAACAAATATCCTAAGACCTTTACTTTAACGGCAGCTATATGGAGACTTTCGAGGCTTCTGGAATATTTTACTTTACAAAAACCTACCTTGGTTGGCAGTCCACTTTGAAGGAGGAACGACGGTCACCGACTGGCCCTCATTTGTAGGCTTCATGCCCAGAGCTCCTGAGGGTCCCCCTCTTCCACCTCGTGGGAAATACAGTTTTCGTGCCCCTTTTCCAGGAAGCACTCCATGGGACTTACAATTTATTTGGCGGAGAACAAGGATTTACACTTGTCCCCCGCCTTCATCGCCACAGGGGGTTGACTCCTCTGCTCTGGGTTGCCACATGTGTAGGACCATATGTGATGCTTTGACTTCAGAAAATTTCATTTTGAATCATTCAAATATGAAATTTCCTAAAGTCAAATTCGTACGCTCTTACATCCCTCCCCTAGTTAATTGGACCGACGCCCTCGGCGGTAACCCCGTAATGCGGGCAGGCCAGGCAAATATACCCGACCTTCCTTGAGTATGGGGCCCCTGTACCACATAAGGTGGAAAGGGAGAAAAGAACAAAAAAAATTTTTCTTTAATCTCGAAAATTTCCAACCTAGCAAATTATAACAATAAAACTTAAAGCTAACAAAATTATTTTGGCAACAACAAAACTTAAACCTAGCAAATTATTTCATAACAATGAAACTTAAAGCTAACATTTTTTTTTTTTTTTTTTTTTTTTTTTTTTTTTTTTTTTTTTTTTTTTTTTCTTTCCGCAACAGGTGGGCATTTCTACTGGTCATTGCTATAGGTAATATGAACTATCCACTATTGGGATTACGGTAACTGCAGTATTATATAATTTGAAATTTAGGGAAATTATGAAAAGTAGTACAATAAATATTTTAAACATTATTTTAGATATTACCAAGAGAAAAAGAGATAAAAGAAAACAAAAAAATATGGTGGTACGGGGGAGACAATTACATATATGGTGGAACAGAACGACAGTATGTGGATCTAAAAAAAATAACTGTATGTAAAATGGAGTTAAGGAATAAATAATAAGGGTAAAATTTATAATACCTGTTGCGGGTTTGACCAATCGATGTACGACGCTCCTCCTTAAACCACCGAACCAGAATGTTCTCAAAATTCGAAAAGAAAACTTCCGGAAGGATTATATCGCCGTGTCATCAATTCTTACTTATAAATATTATCTTCTAAACACACCACAGTTTTGGTAAACATTAGTTCCTTCCGCCTTAAAAATTACAACCTTTTCTTTTGTTAAATTAACGTTAAATTTACCCTTTTCATCTTAAAACATTACAAATTTATTTATTTAAATTTAACTAGTAATCTAAAGAAATTTACAGACCCCTAATCACATTTTCACCCTGTCTCTTTGTTAAATCTACGTTAAATTTATCCTTCTCATCTTAAACATTACAAATTCAATTATTTAGATTTAACTATTTTTCTAAAGATATTTACAGACCCCTATTTACAGACGATTTAGTCGAGCACCCTGCACCTCAACCTTTAGTATGACCCTCCATTGGTCACTACCTCTATAATGACCCTCGATTGGTCACTACCTCTATAATGACCTTCCATTGGTCACTACCTCTATACCCTATCCTACAGACCTCCCCTGAGGTCTAGACGGGCATAGATTCGCTGCTTTCATTTGGCTAGGACTATCTGAACCACCTTTTTCCCCTCCAATGGATTATTGTCATTTAATCCATATTACATGGAGGGGTTTGCATTCTGCACTAAATGCGTCTGGGATATGGGCCCAGACTTATGATCCCAACCCCCATGTGGCTGGGAACCCTTTTTTTACACAATCGGCTCCAAAACCCAAGGCGAGAAGGTTCGCTTGTATACTTCTCGGTTAAGCATACTGGTCTCATGCCACGAACCTTCCAGGAACCCGGAGACTCCTCGGTTGAATCCCCGGGTAGTATGTCATCTCGGTTATGATCATACTGTGCATGGGCACACCGCGACATAACCCTAATTCTCTCATATGGGCTCGCGGCTCCCAAGGCCAATGAAAGGGACAAGAGCAAGGGCTGAATACCATACTAAAAAAATTTTGTTTGTGTGAGTGCGTTTGGAGAATGAAAAATGGCCGAAAAACCCTTTTGGACGGAGATTCCGGATGGGTTATTGATTCTTTAGAACTGATAATTAGGGTTTTGATTGAATTGACTTGGGCACATTTTGTCGTCACAAAACTTGCTTCAGCCGAATTCGCTCGCGTTTTCCCTACAATGGTATTAGGTTGAATTGACCTGGGCTCATTCTGTCGTCACAGAACTTGCTTCAGCCGAATTCGTGTTTTCCCTACAATGATATTTTTTAAGGCGCCTGATGTGAAACACATCATCCACCAATTTTCCCCTTTGATACTCTCTGACGATGTAATTAACTGGACCTGTCTGTTTAATAACACAGAATGGTCCTATGTATTTTTCCGCAAGCTTTCCCGACGGCGATGGTCGATGATCGCGTTCCCGCACAATTACCTGGAGCGATTTGTCCACAAAATGGGTACCCCTATCTGACGAAAGGATTGATGGCGCGCCAAATCTGTTAATTAATTTATAAATAAATTCAGCCGTCGCTCTTGAATCCGCTTTCCTTGTTGGTTCAGCAACAGCGAATCTCGTTGTGGTGCAGGTCCCGACTATGACATATGAGAATCCCCATGAAGGAGAGAGGGCCCGATATAATCCAGAATGACATGTGACCATGGTTTAATATAAGGAATAATTGGTTGAAGATTCCCGTGAGGTTGGTTCCTAGGAACTTTCCTCTTCTGCCAGGAATCGCAGGATTTTAGCTATAACTAAATTATGAATTGTCCGGAAGTGAATGGTCTGCGATGAAAAGTTAATGATTGTCCCTTGTCTCCTCATGAAAATTCCCAAAATCACGTCACTACTTAAATTCCTAATTATATACATCATGTGTGATAGGCTGACATGCCCTAAGTTCTATTCTACTGTTTTCAATTAAGTGTTGAATATGAAACGTGAATATGATTTACTATGATTTAAAAAAAAAAAAAAAAAAACTAAAACTTGATTTGAAAAAGGACGTTTAATAAGATTAAAAAAAAAAAAACTAAAACTTGAATTGAAGAAGGAAGTTGAATAATATGACCTGAAAAACTATCGCAAATAACTAGAATAAAATAATTAATTTAAACTTAACAAACTTAAAATTTAAATAATATAATTTGAAATAACTAAAAGACCAAAACTACTTAAACTTTTTTTTTTTTTTTTTTTTTTTTTTTTTTTTTTTTTAAGAATAAATCCTAATTTTATTTAACCCAATTTAAAATTGATGACACGGAAATCCTTCTTCCCTAAACACCTCGAAAATCTCCGCACTAGCAGGAAATCTAGGACGATTACGACATACCAAAACAAGATGTCATAACCAAAAACAAAACACAAAATGACTAAATATTGAAAATTTAAAATTGATGACACGGAATTGTACCAGGAAGCTAGGACGATTACGACACACCAAAACAAGATGTCATAACCAAAAACAAAACAAGATGTCGTAACCAAAAACAAAATTTAAAGGAAAGAAAAAAAATGAAATATTGAAAATTTAAGACTTAAAAAAAAGAGAAGGAAATATGAAATATTTAAAGATAAAAATTGAAAGTAAAGAACGGAAAAGAAATAGGAAAAATTTAAAGATAAAAATTGAAAACTTAAATGGAAAGAAATATTTAAAATTCAGTATTGTTTTGAAACGAAACATGAAAAAAAAAATTTTAGATGTAAGATTGCAGGAAGGAGAAAAAAAAAAAAAAAAAACTTCGCAATTTCACTAATTACGTGGGGCGTATATTAGCGTTGCAGCGAGAGGAGGAATCAAAAAAAATATTAATTTTTTTGGAACGGCGCCTCTACCACTTGTCAAGAGGAAGATTTGGTTCTTTGACTTTTACCTTTTCATGTGGTGAGGGAAAATAAAATAGACAAATAATTTTTAACCCTTGGACTTTAATGTAACAAATATCCTAAGACCTTTACTTTAACGGGAGCTATATGGAGACTTTCGAGGCTTCTGGAATATTTTACTTTACAAAAACCTACCTTGTTGGCAGTCCACTTTGAAGGAGGAACGACGGTCACCGACTGGCCCTCATTTGTAGGCTTCATGCCCAGAGCATAGATCGTGAGGTCCCCCCTCTTCCACGTCGTGGGAAATACAGTTTTCGTGCCCCTTTTCCAGGAAGCACTCCATGGGACTTACAATTTATTTGGCGGAGAACAAGGATTTACACTTGTCCCCCGCCTTCATCGCCACAGGGGGTTGACTCCTCTGCTCTGGGTTGCCACATGTGTAGGACCATATGTGATGCTTTGACTTCAGAAAATTTCATTTTGAATCATTCAAATATGAAATTTCCTAAAGTCAAATTCGTACGCTCTTACATCTTTTTTTAGCTTTAAGTTTGGTTTTTTTTGTAATGAAATTATTTTGTTGATTTTAGCTTTAAGTTTAAAAATTTTAGCTTTAAGTTTAGTTTTTTTGTAATTAAATTATTTTGTTGATTTTAGCTTTAAGTTTAAAAAATTTTTAGCTTTAAGTTTAGTTTTTCTTTGTAATGAAATAATTTGTTGATTTTAGCTTTAAGTTTAGTTTTTTTTTGGTAATGAAATAATTTTGTTGAGGGAAATCATGTTAGATTGAATAGTCTCATTGTTGTAAAACTGTTAAGTTGTTGTAATATGTCATAAATTATTGCGTCGTAGGCTCTATTGTGTTTATGGTTTAACAGTTGTTGTAATACTTAATAATATTTTTGAAGGTCACATCTTTGCCTTTCGGGGAAAGCGTTGACCGATAAGTCTAATAGTCTCATTGTTGTAAATCAATATCATCTATGCGATATGTCTCATTGTTGTAAAAGTGTTAACAATGCGATAAGTCTAATCGTCTCATTGTTGTAAATCAATATCATCTATACGGTATGTCTCATTGTTGTAAAAACTGTTAAGTTGCTGTAATATGTCATAAATTATTGCGTCGTATGGAAATTTTCGAGGTTAGAGAAATTTTTTTTTTTCTCTCTCCTCTTCTCCCTTTCCACCTTCTGTGGTACAGGGACCCCATACTCAAGGAAGGTCGGGTATATTTGCCTGGCCTGCCCGCATTACGGGGTTACCGCCGAGGGCGTCGGTCCAATTAACTAGGGGAGGGATGTAAGAGCGTACGAATTTGACTTTAGGAAATTTCATATTTGAATGATTCAAAATGAAATTTTCTGAAGTCAAAGCATCACATATGGTCCTACACATGTGGCAACCCAGAGCAGAGGAGTCAACCCCCTGTGGCGATGAAGGCGGGGGACAAGTGTAAATCCTTGTTCTCCGCCAAATAAATTGTAAGTCCCATGGAGTGCTTCCTGGAAAAGGGGCACGAAAACTGTATTTCCCACGACGTGGAAGAGGGGGGACCTCACGATCTATGCTCTGGGCATGAAGCCTACAAATGAGGGCCAGTCGGTGACCGTCGTTCCTCCTTCAAAGTGGACTGCCAACCAAGGTAGGTTTTTGTAAAGTAAAATATTCCAGAAGCCTCGAAAGTCTCCATATAGCTCCCGTTAAAGTAAAGGTCTTAGGATATTTGTTACATTAAAGTCCAAGGGTTAAAAATTATTTGTCTATTTTATTTTCCCTCACCACATGAAAAGGTAAAAGTCAAAAGAACCAAATCTTACTCTTGACAACTTCAATAACCTTCTTACACGGAGAAGGTCAACTTTTGATGGACTTTAACGCCTAAAATGTTCAAAATTTTGAAAAAAAAATCTACAAAATTCAAATTTACCCTGTGGCTGAGTTTCATTTTGTACACCTAATAAATAAAATTGTAGGAAATTTAATTCTCTATAAATTTGTACTTAATTATTTTTTTCTAGGATGCACCATTTTCGGAAAATAATATTTTTTTTAATAAATAAATTTATCTTGAAAACAGTGCGTCCTAGAGAAAAAATGAATATAATAAAATTAAAGAGAATTTAATTTCCAACAGATTTTATTTAGTGCATTTTTTCAATATCTGTAACGGTTTACGATTTACAAGCCATTAAATATTAACCTTCTTAATGGTTATACTTCAATAACCTTCTTACACTGAGAAGGTCAACTTTTGATGGACTTTAACGCCTAAAATGTTTAAAATTTTGAAAAAATGAACTACTAGGTGTCTAGGAATCTACAAAATTCAAATTTACCCTGTGGCTGAGTTTCATTTTGTACACCTAGTATTTTTTGAAAAAAAAAAAAAAATGCTGTAAAAAAGAAAACATTAGTCGACATAAGTAAAAGTTGCTTAAAATTGAGCGTAGAATCGATTAAATACATAAAAACATGGGTTCCCGCATAAAATAACGAAGTTAACACCTCTCTGCGCCACCCTGTATACCAACTGTCTCTACCAACTGCAGTCGATTCCCCGTCCAAAAATAAGGGGGTTTACATTTACCTTTTTTTTTCTATTGCTTTTCTGTAAAATTGCTGGTCCACTCTAGTTGGGATACCCTGTATTAAGCTAAAACTTCTTTTTAATTTGTTTTTATGTCAAGAAAAAAAAATATAGCATGGTCATTTATTAAAGTTAAAAATTCCAAGAAAATTGGGTGGCGCCAAAAAGCGTTCGGGTAACACTGTTATTCTGAACGGCGAGCGCGCCATAGCCTTCTTCTCGGCTATAACAACGTAACCTTTTCATCCGTTAAGTACAGATGAGTATGTTTCTGTTTTAATAAGGACTAAAGACAATCTCAAAACCTTTTTCTGTAACATTAGATGATAAGATTTTGACAAAGAAAGTGATAAGAGATCGTTCTCCTCGTGTATAGATGCGGACCAAGAAAATTGCACTGACTTTCAAGGGAACACGGTGCCTCATGGATTGCTCTATGTGCCTGGGCCAAATGTTTGTTCACTCTGTGTTTGTTACCACAGTAACCCAATGTGGTGCAAGACAATCTTTTGTGATGGCCCTCCTTATGTGAGCCTATAATTCTGTTCTTTTTATTTTTATTAAATTTATAAAAGTCTAGTTTTTAGCCTCCTTGGTGAGCGAGACCTTTTTTTTTTATTTTTTATATTTTGTGACGCCTTCCAGGATTGCATTTTGCAGTAGAAATCCTTCTAGACACACAATTTTTATATTTTTTTTTGTAGTTCAAAATTTTGCATCCACTTCTTCCTCTTGAGCTATCCCGCTTTACACAAACAAATACATTAAGCTGATAGAGCTGTAAGCTTTAGAAAGGTTGGAACATCATAATCATTTTAAAAATTCATAAATGCTACACTTGTGTGTAAATATTTTTTAAGCTTATTTCTGAAATAAAAAGCCGCTTGATTTATGTTTCGCTCACTATTATTACGGTCCAATCAGGTTCAATTTACGGGACGCCCAAATTTTTTGGTGCCCTAAGTGTGGCGCTCCTTTACCACTCAAAATGGCGCCCAGAACATTTTAACCTCAAAAGGACCTAATGGGACCGTACTGTAGGCTAGAGAAGGTTATTTTTTTCTCCTGTCAGAATTGACGAATGAATAGTTTTTAAAATAAAGGGACGAAATTTTTCCATTTTAAGTAGGTAGAATTTTATTTAAAAGTAATTGATGACGCATGGCCTATCGAGGATATTCTAGCCTTTTTTTAAAAATTAAATCACATGGAAAATAGAGGTAAGAGAAGGTTAAAATACGGTTTGATGCAAGGAAGGGAGGTTCCACTATCGATATCACCGAATCGAGAGTTCCCCATCGATGTATACAGGGTGTCCGGAAACACATGGCAAGCGTCTGGGAGAGCGTTAAAAAGTGGTTTTACGAAAAAAGTTAAATGTAAACCCCCCTTAATTTAAATCAAAGAATTTGATGGTGTAGTTTAAAATCCGCCTGGATATACAGGGTGTCCCAGACACAACCTAACTTCGTTATTTCAAATGAGAACCCCTATTTTTTATTTCAGATTCGTAATCTACGCAAAATTTCAAGTAGATTTGAGTACTCATATGACGATTTTGGACAACTTTTAAAAAATGTCAAAATTTAGCGTTTTTTTGCGCTAAAATCCGTTAAAATTGACCTAGGAGACTCGTTTTTTTTTTAATTCCACTTATTTTTTCCCGAAGAATCCAACTGTCTCAAATTTGAGCATCTTCGCATTCTGCATCACGAGATTTCGTCGCTAATGGCCTTTTTTCAAGTTAGAACCCAAATTTTAAGTTCAGAAATGAAAATTAGCACTTGTTGAAAGGAATTTTTCTTTCGGACCACAAATTTTGAAAGAGCTACAGCGTCTTTTGTGTTTATGCATCAAAAATTAAAATTCCGTCAACAAATCGCTAATTTCCATTTTTGAAGTATGGAATTTGGAGTTAAACTTGAAAAAAGGCCATTAGCGACGAAATCTCGTGATGCAGAATGCGAAGATGCTCAAATTTGAGACAGTTGGATTCTTCGGGAAAAAATAAGTGGAATTAAAAAAAACGAGTCTCCTAGGTCAATTTTAACGGATTTTAGCGCAAAAAACGCTAAATTTTGGCATTTTTTAAAAGTTGTCCAAAATCGTCATATGAGTACTCAAATCTACTTGAAATTTTGCGTAGATTACGAATCTGAAATAAAAAATAGGGGTTCTCATTTGAAATAACGAAGTTAGGTTGTGTCTGGGACACCCTGTATATCCAGGCGGATTTTAAACTACACCATCAAATTCTTTGATTTAAATTAAGGGGGGTTTACATTTAACTTTTTTTTCGTAAAACCACTTTTTAACGCTCTCCCAGACGCTTGCCATGTGTTTCCGGACACCCTGTATACCATCGATGTATATACTAAACCTGGATAGCTCGTCGGGCCCATTCTCTGGTTCAAAAGTGTAACCGGCAAACCGCGCATGCGAAGTAAGGAAATTACATCACTGGCCTTGTATGCGCAACTGGTGTCCAATTATCAAACTACTAAAATGACGTTTAAGTGACTAACAAAGCGCGGGAGTGCGATAGTTGCCTAGAAACTAGTTCATAATGCCAACGCTTGAGTAAATATCTTCGCTGTACGCGCGGCGATGTATATACCATCGATGTATATAGCTCGTCGAGTTCAGAAATTGATGCGAGTGGGAGGGGCCTCTGACTACATCGCCGCGCGTACAGCGAAGATATTTACCCAAGCGTTGGCATTATGAACTAGTTGCTAGGCAACTATCCCACTCCCGCGTTTTTTAGTCACTTAAACGTCATTTTAGTAGTTTGATAATTGGACACCAGTTGCGCATACAAGGCCTGCGATGTAATTTCCTTACTTCGCATGCGCGGTTTGCCGGTTACACTTTTGATCCAGAGAATGGGCCCGACGAGCTATCCAGGTTTAGTATATACATCGATGATGTTATCAAACGACATTTCCTTGCGAGAGGAAAAAAATCAACCCCAGATAACATAAAAGCAGCGATTTGTGGAAACCTAACTGGGCCGCGCGTTAAACCGTATTGTACCGAAACTAATTAATTTTGGG
The DNA here is from genome assembly GCA_014119065.1 of Orius insidiosus. Classification (NCBI taxonomy): domain Eukaryota; kingdom Metazoa; phylum Arthropoda; class Insecta; order Hemiptera; family Anthocoridae; genus Orius; species Orius insidiosus. Next base: position 186,864 of record JACGAQ010000261.1, read on the forward strand.
GTGCCAACATCTACATGATAAAAAAAAAAAACCGGTTAGAGAAAAAGCGAAACGTTAAAATTTGAAGAAAACAAAATGGATTAAGCGTTTTGTAAAAAAATCTGGTACATGTGACTTTACGATACCATAACAACGCGCATGCGCGATAATTCATGTGTTTCCCGCGTTTTTTTTCAAATATCCATCTGCGAGATTTGCCTAAATTCAAGCTATTTTGATAACACGAGGGGCTATTTTTTTCCTTTCGCATAGATATTAGGTGTACAAAATGAAACTCGGCTAAAATCTACAAAATTCAAATTTACCCAGTGGCTGAGTTTCATTTTGTACACCTAATAAATAAAACTTGCTCTTCATTATTTTTTTCTAGGATGCAGCATTTTCAGAAAAAATTTTTTTTTAAAAATAAATTTATCTTGAAAACAGTGCGTCCTAGAGAAAAATGAATATCATAAAGATTAAAGAGAATTGAATTTCCAACAGATTTTATTTAGAGCATTTTTTCAATATCTGTAACGGTTTACGATTTACGAGCCTTTAAAAATTAACCTTCTTAACGGTTACACTTCAATAACCTTCTTACACGGAGAAGGTCAACTTTTGATGGACTTTAACGCCTAAAATGTTTAAAATTTTGAAAAAAACGAAATTAAAAATGTAGGGAATTTAAATCTCTATAAATTTGTACTTAATTATTTTTTTCTAGGATGCACCATTTTCGGAAAATAATTTTTTTAAAAATAAATTTATCTTGAAAACAATGCGTCCTAGAGAAAAAATGAGTAGAATAAAAATTAAAGAGAATTGAATTTCCAACTGATTTTATTTAGTTCATTTTTTCCATATCCGTAACGGTTTACGATTTACAAGCCTTTAAAAATTAACCTTCTCAATGGCTATACTTCAATAACCTTCTTACTCGGAGAAGGTCAACTTTTGATGGACTTTAACGCCTAAAATGTTCAAAATTTTGAAAAAATGAACTACTAGGTGTACAAAATGAAACTCGGCTAAAATCTACAAAATTCAAATTTACCCTGTGGCTGAGTTTCATTTTGTACACCTAATAAAAAAATAAAAAAAAAAAGCGGGAACTAAAAATACGTGAAAGCTTGCGCATGCGCGTTGCCCTTGGTATCGTAAACTAACATGTACCAAAATTCATTTTCATCTACTTTCATTAGGGAAAAAACCGAAGTATTGCATTAGCCTGCATGGAATTCGAGGACTGCATGGCTATCCTGGGAATAGTTTTATGATCCTCGAAATTGTAAAATAGTCGTAATTTCCTTAACAGGGACATATCAGGGATCACGCTGTAAGAACCACCGGCACATTTTCCTTTATAAAAAAATGGCACATTGCGAGCCCCACAGACACTTGAAAAAAAAAAAGAAAAAAAAACACTGGCTTTTTGGGGTAAACCATTGAAATTATTTGATTCTATGCTTTGTTTTTCAATTTCAGAAAAAATGTCGGAAATTCCTGACCGGAGAACATTGCTGTCAGTTCCAGTGCCTTGATAATTTGTCCGAAAACGAACTTATGGCGTTGAGGGAGCAGGTGGTCATCTTTGAAATTCCACGGAAAGGAAGTGGGGAGTCTCTATTGGTCGACACGACTCTTACCGCCCTCTCTATCTCCCTAACCTATCTCACAAACGTTTTCTACGGACATTGAAGTCTTCATAAGTGGTTGGAAGCCATTTTCTTTTCATTTTTTTTCATTCACGCAATTTTGTAATAGTCAAAAAAACAGATTAGCAATATCTTTTAGTCCATTTTGATACGCATAAGTCTGTAGGGGAGTAAATTCAGCTTAAACAGTATAATATTCGCTATTTTTACCATGGTTGTGCACTTACAGACCGGCCGAAATTGGACTTGAGTCCATTTTATTATACATTTACGACTTTTACTTTTTATATCAATATTTGACGCTTAATTTATGTATAATAATAGCTTTGTTCCAACCGCAGTTTGAAAACTGGAGCATGCGCAGAAGGATTTGGAAGTCGTTCAAATAGGTTGTCCATTTACAAGCCTTTAAAAATTAACCTTCTTAATGGTTATACTTCAATAACCTTCTTACACGGAGAAGGTCAACTTTTGGTGGACTTTAACGCCTAAAATGTTTAAAGTTTTGAAAAAATGAACTAATAGGTGTACAAAATGAAACTCGGCTAAAATCTACAAAATTCAAATTTACCGGCTGAGTTTCATTTTGTACACCTAATAAATAAAAATTGTAGGAAATTTAATTCTCTATAAATTTGTACTTAATTATTTTTTTCTAGGATGCACCATTTTCGGAAAATAATTTTTTTTTTTAAATAAATTAATCTTGAAAACAGTGCGTCCTAGAGAAAAAATGAATAGAATAAAAATTAAAGAGAATTAAATTTCCAACAGATTTTATTTAGTGCATTTTTTCAATATCTGTAACGGTTTACGATTGACAAGCCTTTATAAATTAACCTTCTTAATAGTTATACTTCAATAACCTTCTTACACTGAGAAGGTCAACTTTTGATAGACTTAACGCCTAAAATGTTCAATATTTTGAAAAAATGAACTACTAGGTGTCCAAATCCAGAAGGATTTGGAAGTCGTTCAAATAGTTTGTCCGTCAAATCTGAAGTCATCTGACGTCAAATTAGACGTGAAAATCCTTCTGCGCATGCTCCAAACAAACCAGTTTCAAATTGCGATTGGAACAAAGCTAAATTTTTAAGTATGGTGCAAGCAAAGATGTACCAATGTATATTATGGAGATTTTAAAAACTTATCTTTTTATATTTTGAATACTCGTACTATTTGTAGTACTTCACTGTGTGAAACGAAGCACTAATTTATTTTCAAGATGCAATATTTTATGTTTTTTAAGCCATGTTCTGGTGCCCAAATTGATCAAAAAGTTGTTTTCCTTCAAATATCTCGAAAACTATGAGGCCTAGCGCAAAAAGTAATAAGTACAAAAATATTTTAAATTTAATGCGCAACAAAAACTGCTTAGTACATTATCTTGCTGAAATGAACGGTTCCAGAGTTATGAACAAAAAAGGCTTTTTTTTTTTTTGACAACCTAAGTTTTTATCAAATGTCTCTGAAACTTTGAGTTATATCGCTAAACTAAGTACAAAAATAATCTAAATTTACAACTAAAAGTGAAGTAATATTATATTTAGTCATTCGCTATGACTAATTGTTTTCGAGTTATTTGATATGTCGAAAATGTTACAAAACAAATTTTTTGACGGCTCCTAACTCTGAAACTGTTCGCTTCACCAAGACTAAGACTTAAACACTTTTTCTTTCAAATTTAATATAGATTATTTTTGTACTTTGTATTAACCGCGCTAAACCTCGTAGTTTTCGAGATATTTGGTAAAAAATGAAAATAACTGTTTTTTTGACAACTCCTTTTTTTGGCCGTAACTCCGAAACCGTTCACTTTAACGAGGTTAACTACTAGAAACTTTGTTTTAGAAATTTAATTTGAAATTTTTTTGTACTTAATATGTTTTGCTCTAAACCTAATAGTTTCCGAGAAATTCGATCAAAACTGAGAAAAACCGCTTTTAACACCCTTCGCAAGTGTAACCACTCAATATGGGCACCAAAAATTCTGGCGTTGTCACAATTCCCATAAATTGATATTGTACTATATGTTTTTGAGATATCTAGTTAATGATTTATGTTGGTTTATTTTATTGTCAATAAAAATTAGAATGGCACCATAAACTCAGTAAAAGCCATTCGGGTGTCTCTCAATCCGTTTAGGAGCTATGATTTTTCAAAAAAATAAAACCGTCGATATCTCGTCTTCCCTTTAAATTATTCACTTTCTGAATATTTGGTATTCTAATTGGCTCTGTATATCTAAACAAAATTTATAAATTTCTTTGACTCCACTAGAACGCTTGTAAAATACAAAGTTCTTCTTGCATGTAACAGATTTTTTGCAAAATGAAAATTTTAAATCGCAAATTTTTTACATCGTTTTTAAAAAGTACAAGCTTAATTATTTATAAATTCTGCACCATCGCAGTAGCGTATGAGGAGTTTTATAAATTTTAGATTTTAATTTTTTGTTTGTATACATTTTTTTTGTTAGTCTATAGTAATAAATTTAATAGAATAATTATTTTTTTGTAGAGAAATTTTATTATATTTTTGTACATTAGAATTCCGTGGTGCAATGATTTTGTTACTGATAATAAAAAAATATTTATTACTGAAAAATTCCTTTTGTTTTTTTATCTTCTCTCTTCTTTGAGGGTGTTCTCGCCCCAGTGTTGCCAACTTCATTGGTTTCCCCCTAAAAGGGTTTTATGCAAAATTTGGGTGATAGGGAGAAATGGCTAAGTGGCCAGCCATGGAGGCGTTAGTGTGAGTCCTTTTTTTTTAATTTAATTTTATTAATGCGATAATTAACGTAAAGGGTAAAAACTTAACCGCCCGTTAAAAAATTTAACCGAGCCGTAACTTAACCGCCCGTTAAAAAAATTAATCGGCCCACGAAGTAAAGGGGGAAAATTTAACCGGCCCGTTAAGTGACGGGCAAAAATTTAACCGGCCCGTTAAGTACAGGGCTAAAACTTAACCGCCCTTTATAAAAATTTAACCGGTCCGTAAAGTAAAGGGCAAAAATTAAAACGCCCGTTAAAAAATTTAACCGGCCCGTTAAGTAAATTGCAAAAATTTAATCGGCCCGTTAAATAAAGGGCAAAAATTTAACCGGCACGTTAAGTAAAGAGTAAAAATTTAACCGGCCCGTTAAGTAAAGGGCAAAAACTTAACCGCCCGTTAAAAAATTTAACCGAGCCGTAACTTAACCGCCCGTTAAAAAATTTAATCGGCCCACGAAGTAAAGGGCGAAAAATTAACCGGCCTGTTAAGTGAAGGGCAAAAATTTAACCGGCCCGTTAAGTAAAGGGGAAAAACTTAACCGCCCTTTAAAAAATTTAACCGAGCCGTAACTTAACCGCCCGTTAAAAAATTTAATCGGCCCACGAAGTAAAGGGCGAAAAATTAACCGGCCCGTTAAGTGAAGGGCAAAAATTTAACCGGCCCGTTAAGTACAGGGCAAAACTTAATCGCCCTTTATAAAAAGTTAACCGGTCCGTAAAGTAAAGGGCAAAAATTTAAACGCCCGTTAAAAATTTAACCGGCCCGTTAAGTTAATTGCAAAAATTTAATCGGCCCGTTAAATAAAGGGCAAAAATTTAACCGGCACGTTAAGTAAAGAGTAAAAATTTAACCGGCCCGTTAAGTAAAGGGGAAAAATTTAACCGCCCGTTAAAAAATTTAACCGGCCCGTTAAGTAAATTGCAAAAATATATCCGGCCCGTTAAAAATTTAACCGGTCCGTTAAGTAAAGGGCAAAAACTTAACCGCCCTTTATAAAGTTAACCGGCCCGTTAAGTAAAGGGCAAAAATTTAACCTCCCGTTAAAAAATTTAACCGGCCCGTTAAGTAAATTGCAAAAATATAACCGGCCCGTTAAGTAAAGGGCAAAAATTTAACCGGCCCGTTAAGTAAAGGGGAAAAACTTAACCGCCCGTTAAAAAATTTAACCGAGGCGTAACTTAACCGCCCGTTAAAAAATTTAATCGGCCCACGAAGTGAAGGGCGAAAAATTAACCGGCCCGTTAAGTGAAGGGCAAAAATTTAACCGGCCCGTTAAGTAAAGGGTAAAAACTTAACCGGTCTGTTAAGTAAAGGGCAAAAATTTAACCGGCCAGTTAAGTAAAGGGTAAAAAGTTAACCACCCGTTAAAAAAATTAACCGGCTCGTTAAGTAAAGGGTAAAAACTTAACCGGTCTGTTAAGTAAAGGGCAAAAATTTAACCGGCCCGTTAAGTAAAGGGTAAAAACTTAACCGGCCTGTTAAGTAAAGGGCAAAAATTTAACCGGCCCGTTAAGTAAAGGGTAAAAACTTAACCGGTCTGTTAAGTAAAGGGCAAAAATCTAACCGGCCCGTTAAGTAGAGAGTAAAAATTTAACCGGCCCGTTAAGTAGAGAGTAAAAATTTAACCGGCCCGTTAAATAAAGGGTAAAAATTTAACCGGCCCGTTAAGTAAATTGCAAAAATATAACCGGCCCGTTAAGTAAAGGGCAAAAATTTAACCGGCCCGTTAAGTAAAGGGCAAAAATTTAACCGGCCCGTTAAGTAAAGGGCAAAAATTTAACCGGCCCGTTAAGTAAAGGGTAAAAACTTAACCGGTCTGTTAAGTAAAGGGCAAAAATTTAACCGGCCCGTCAAGTAAAGGGTAAAAAGTTAACCACCCGTTAAAAAATTAACCGGTCCGTTAAATAAAGGGCAAAAATTTAACTGGCCCGTTAAGTAAATTGCAAAAATATAACCGGCCCGTTAAGTAGTGGGTAAACATTTAACCGGCCCGTTAAGTAAAGGACAAAAATTTAACCGACCGTTAAAAAATTAACTGGCCCGTTAAGTAGGGAAGGGTCGGTAAGTATTTTCCTCCTCTAAGGGGGATGCAGGCTTCAAAAAGGTTGAGAAACACTGCCATAAGACAATAAAAAAGAACAAATAAAAACTAAAATTTAACTACTACGAGTAGTTCTCCCCCTTAGAAACCCCCCGAAGGCCTAAAATCCCCCCAAATTTAGGGGAAAAACCCCCGATCTGGCAACACTGTCTCGCCCGTTCCGTGACTGGGTGAAGACTTGCGTTTTTTTCTCAATAAAATCATATGAAAAATTAAATACAAATTTTCAAGATTTCAGGTGTGGTAGCATGAAAAGCAAGTTACAAATTTCAACACATATTTTTAACTTTGGCGGTTTTCACACATCACAACACATAACCACAGTACACAACGGTTCAAAAGTACGTAAATTCTATTTTTAATTATTAACTGAGAAAAATTTTAGTTCGAAAAAATGGTTAAGGGACCCAAAAAAAGCAAAAAGGCCCCAATGTTCGACATGGAGCCCATTTTCATCGAATGTCCTCATATTCATTTCAAAGCCGATACGATCGACCGAGGGATTCTTTCGAGGCAGCAACATATGAATCTTTTATCTACACCCAAAGGGTATTGATTAAAAAAAATGTGAATGCCTTAAAAAAAGGATTTTAGTTATCGCTGGGATGTCAAAAAGGAAGGTGAAGATCTTGATGCGAAAAGCGATGGAAGCTTTCAAGGTCTCGGATCAAAATATGGTCCCAGAGTCATTTGCGGCCGTCGAATAAGAAGACCGGAAAAAGAGTAAGTTTTAATTTCTTCGGCTTAGTCCAGGAATTTTGACCTAGCCTGCCCCTAAAGGATACACCCTAAGAGGACCCCACGCAAGCGCATTTCGCATAACAAGAATTGAGGCGCTCCGGGTACGAAGGGCGAACTCGACGAAACGTAGTTTCGAGATATTCGCATTTTAAAGTTTCGGTTTTTACGTATTTAAAGGGGGAAAAATGGCGAACTCAACATAAAAATTATATGGGTGTATTCGCCAAGAGGTCTAGAATCTGAAAATGAAAAAAAAACTGGAGCACCCTTCCCCAAAAACCCGACGTCGAGGGTATCACAATAATTTCTTTAAGGAAATTTAAAAAATTTGTCCGATGTCGAGTTCGCCCTTCGTACCCGGAGCGCCTCAATTGAAAGAACCTCCTTTGCCCATTTATTAGGTGTACAAAATGAAACTCAGCCTCAGGGTAAATTTGAATTTTGTAGATTTTAGCCGAGTTTCATTTTGTTCACCTAGTAGTTCATTTTTTCAAAATTTTAAACATTTTAGGCGTTAAAGTCCATCAAAAGTTGACCTTCTCCGTGTAAGAAGGTTATTGAAGTATAACCATTAAGAAGGTTAATTTTTAAAGGCTTGTAAATCGTAAACCGTTACAGATATTGAAAAAATGCACTAAATAAAATCTGTTGGAAATTTAATGCTCTTTAATTTTTATTCTGTTCATTATTCGCTAGGACGCACTGTTTTCAAGATAAATTTATTTAAAAAAAAATTTTTTCCGAAAATGGTGCATCCTAGAAAAAAATAATTAAGTACAAATTTATAGAGAATTAAATTTCCTACAATTTTTATTTTAATTGGTGCCTCTACCGCCTCATGACGTCACCAGAGGGGCTCGGGGTTGTCCCTGGTTACCCTTCTCTGAAAGAATGGATGAGGAAATGAACTCAAGAATCTAAAATTTTGATGCTCTTTAGGTACATTCACAACTTTCTGGCTGAAATCTGGGCATTGCTCACCCCTGAAATGATTGATCGTCTCAAAGAAATGTTGATGCTCGAATTCGGAATGTCGCCGACGTAAGTACTTGAATTTCTTTATCACCCCCCCCCCCCCCCAAGCCTTTTCTCTAAAGGTCCAAAATTTGTTTTTCGTGCAAAATCCGAATTTTCTTTATTATTAGAATGTGATTGAAGACACCGTCGAGACAAAGAAAAAAAATGATCAAAGTGAGTAAACTTCATCATAATTCATTTAAAAGATTTTTAAAATACTTCATACCTTAAACTCAAAAAATAAAATAATAATAAGTACAAATTAAAAAAAAATGTCTTCTCTACTAATCTTAAAAAAAAAAACGAAATGGAAAAAATGAAAAGCTCAGCCAGACCGAAGCGCCAGTGAACAGCCCAAATTTTTCCCTACCTGCTAAAAATTTTTTTAAAAATATTTTTGTTTTGGTGATCATTGGCTCAATCACCGTACTGGTTTGAAGAGCTTCCAACGAAAACTTCCTTAAAGAGAAGTATCTATATAGGAGGCGGAAGTATAACGGAGGGGACGTAAAACGTAGGGGAAGTATATGGGAGGGGAAGTATTACGGAGTGGGAAGTATATGGAGGGGAAGTATAACGGAGGGGGAAGTATAAGTGAGGGGAAGAATATGGGAGGGGGAAGTTTGATTGTGGGGTAGTATAAAAGAGGGTGAAGTATAACGGAGGGGGAAGTATAAGGGAACGAAAGTATAACGGAAGGGGATGTATAAGGGAGGGAAAGTATAAAGGAGAATTTTCCAAGTTCTTTTTGTTCGAAAAATTTTCCGGGTTTTCCTTTTTTTTCGAAAAATTTCCCGGGTTTTCCTTTTTTTTTCGAAAAATTTCCCGGGTTTTCCTTTTTTTTCGAAAAATTTCCCGGGTTTTACTTTTTTTTTCCGAAAAATTTCCCGGGTTTTCCTTTTTTTTCGAAAAATTTCCCGGGTTTTCCTTTTTTTTTTCGAAAAATTTCCCGGGTTTTCCTTTTTTTTTTCGAAAAATTTCACGGGTTTTCCTTTTTTTCGAAAAATTTCCCGGGTTTTTTTTTTTTTCAAAAAATTTCCCGGGTTTCCTTTTTTTTTTCGAAAAATTTCCCGGGTTTTCCTTTTTTTTTTAAAAAATTTCCCGGGTTTTCCTTTTTTCGAAAAATTTCCCGGATTTTCCTTTTTTTTCGAAAAATTTTCCGTGTTTTTTTTCGAAAATTTTCCGGGTTTTCCTTTTTTTTTCGAAAAATTTCCCGGGTTTTCCTTTTTTTTCGAAAAATTTCCCGGGTTTTCCTTTTTTTTTTCGAAAAATTTCCCGGGTTTTCCTTTTTTTTTTCGAAAAATTTTCCGGGTTTTCTTTTTTTTCGAAAAATTTCCCGGGTTTTCCTTTTTTTCCAAAATTTTCCTTTTTTTTTTCGAAAAATTTCACGGGTTTTCCTTGTTTTTGAAAAATTTCCGGGTTTTCCTTTTTTTTTCGAAAAATTTCCCTGGTTTTTTTTTTTTTCGAAAAATTTCCCGGGTTTTACTTTTTTTTTCGTAAAATTTTTTTTGTCAAAATTTTTCTTCTTCACCGGCTAAAGAAATTTGTGTGAAAATTTGGTGAAAATCGGATGAAAACTGTGGCCGTAAAGTGTTCCGGAAAAAAAATGCCACGGCCGGCCGGCACCACAGACAAAGTTGAAATCGGTAAAGATTTGATTTGACCCTGTGGGGTCTGGAAGACCCCTCCCCAAAAACCCGCTGTCGAGGTATCACAATAACTTCTTTAAGGAAGTTAAAAATTGAAGTATTTTAATTTGAAACATAATTTTGAACCCTTTTTGATGAATTTTACTCATTTTTTGCTGCAATTGGTGATTTTGTAAGGAAGACATTTTTTCGAAATTTTTTTGGAACTTTTTTTTGAGTTAATGAATTGATTATTCCGATTACAGGGAGGCTGAGATGTTTGTGCTTGAGCAAAAAGGGAAGAATATCAAGCGTGGATTAGTTTTTACGGGAAAGGGCTGCGGGGCGAAAGGTGCACATGTTCAGTTCGCCCGAAAGTGACTTCATTTCGACCGCGAACCGTTCGAAGATGACGTTTCGAACGAAAGAGGAATCGTTTCGTCCGGATCAAAGCTTACCCGAAATCACGCATGCGTCAAAGATTTCTCGAATGCCATGGCGTCCAAGTTAATGGACTACTTCGTCGTACAGCTGTCGACCAAGAGGGACAAAAAGGTCAAAACTTTAGCGGAAAGGATACTCAAACAGCTCTGCGATATCACTGGCGAAAGTTGTACTTTGAACAGCCCCAAAACGCGGATGCATCGCATCCTGGTTTTCGCAGCTGATCGCCTAGCGTGCTGGTTCTCCCAAAATTTGGAATCGAAGAAAAAGACCGCGTGCACATGCGGAGCAAACGACGCTGACGTCGACGCCGAAATCGTCAAAGGATTTCAAAAATTTAAGGTACCAGATTTCCGAATTTTTGACACCGGAGAATGCACTTGCGACCAATCAAAATTTTGTCACTGCGTCAAAATCTCAAGACAAGATAAACATTCACAGACGCTCGACAAAAAAGCTTCTGAGCACGACCTAAAGGCGTCATCTAAGGAAACAGTCAAAACGATTGACGGAACCAAGTACGTTTTTAGAGAAAAGCAAACGCAGACGCTGGACAATATTCAGGAGACTTATTCGGTGGACCATTTAGAAACGAAAGCAGTGATGGAGGCAGCAGTGGTTGAGAATTACACCCATGATTACGATGGTTCGATGAAAGAAACGATTCAGCAGACTGCGCCAACTAAAAAGTCGCAGCGACCGAGCAAAATCACAGCGCCCACATTACCTTTTATAAAAGAGGAAGACGATGCTGAAGTCAAAGCTGCCGCTTTAGAAGAAGGCAAAATAACCGAGGTCATTGAAGAGACTTCTGAAGAGGTTGAGGAAACCAAAATTGAAGAAGAATCTGTTGAAGTCTCCAAAGTCAGAGGAAGGTCGAAATCAGTCTCTAACCAGACCTCTCTAAAAAAAGAGACAAATCAAAATCTCCAGCAAAAGACTCTAAAGTCGATGTTGCTGATGAAAGGTCGAAATCCGTTAATGCAGGTTCAAAAGCCGACGCAGGCGCCAAAGAACGTTCTAAATCACCAGAAAAGGGAGCTGCAGTTCCAAAATCGATATTTCCAAAGCAAAATCAAAATCCGCTGTAGAAGCAGTCTCCAAAGTCGAAGAAAGGTCGAAATCTGTCAGAGAAACGGGATCGAAAGTTGCGGTTTCTGAAGCGAAAGAAAGATCTAAAAGTCCTGACAAACGGACTCGGGTTCCAAATGGACGTATCTCGAGAAAAATCTAAATCAGCTGTAGACGCCGGATCGAAATTGGATATTTCTGATAAAAAAGTCGAAAAATCGGCAATTTCCGAAGCGAAGAACGTTCCGAATCTCCGGAAAAACGAACTGCGAGTTCCAAAGGATGTTCTCGAACAATCAAAATCTGCTGTAGATGGGCAAAAGATGTGAAAAGTCAAAACTCCCCGAAGGAAAAGAACGATCGAAGTCTCCCGTAAAAAGAACTGCAAGCTCGAAAGGTGATCTTTCCCGAGAAAAATCTAAATCGAAAGTCGACGTCGAAAAGTCGAAATCAGGCAAACTCGATGAGACTGAAAAAGAACGATCGAAATCCGTTAAACGGACTGGAAGCTCGAAATTGAGATTGGAGTCGAAAAGTTAAGATCCGTTATTTTGGACCAAGAGAACGATCCAAATCCCCATTGCAAAAAACTGAGAAAGCCGACAAAAAGTCTCTTAAAGATGCCGACACGATTTCAGTAAAGAACAGCTCGCCATAAAAGATGAGGATACTTCCGAAGCAGCAAAAGCGAAAGCCTCTAAACACGACATTTCTGGAGAAAAAGAGGGAGCCAGTGTTTCTGATGAAAAAGTCAAGCAGTCCAAGTCCATGAAAGGTCTTCCTGGTTCCAAGTCTGATTTGGATGAATTGGCCGTCGAAGAAAGTGGAGTCGATGAAAATGCCGAAAAATCTGAAGTAACTGAAGCCCCTAGTCGAACAGATGCAGAAACCACTGAAAAAGCCGAACCTAGGGCAATCACCCATTAAGTCGTTTATACAGAAATCTTTAAAATCTCTTAAGGAATGTCGCCAATCAAATCGATCAGAGAAATGTCACCAATCAAGTCGATCAAAGAAATGTCCCCGATTAAAACGCTGAAGGAAATGTCGCCTATAAAATCGATCAGAGGGATGTCTCCTATAAAGTCGCTTAGAGAGTTGTCTCCGCTGAAATCCTTGAAATCTCTTCGGGAGATGTCACCAATCAAATCACTCAGAGGTCCTACAGAAGAGGCTGAAGAACAACCACTCGAAGAAATCTTGTCGGCCATAAATCAAGAGAAAGCCAAAAACTGCCAGGAGTAGGTATGCCCATGAACCATCGAGCCAAAAAACTTGATGAAGTTCCAGCTGCGGACATAAAACAGAACCTTCAGCAAAAAACTTGATGAAGTTCCAGCAGCGGACATAAAAACAGAACCTTCGAGCAAAAAACTTGATGCAGTTCCAGCGGCGGACATAAAAACCGAACCTTCAAGCAAAAAACTTGATGAAGTTCCAGCAGCGGACATAAAAACCGAACCTTAAGCAAAAACTTCCAGCTGCGGACATAAAAACCGAACCTTCAAGCAAAAAACTTGATGAAGTTCCAGCAGCGGACATAAAAACCGAACCTTCAAGCAAAAAACTTGATGAAGTTCCAGCAGCGGACATAAAAACCGAACCTTCGAGCAAAAAACTTGATGAAGTTCCAGCGGATATAAAAACCGAACCTTCAAGCAAAAACTTGAAGTTCCAGCAGCGGACATAAAACAGAACCTTCACAAAAAACTTGAAGTTCCAGCAGCGGATAAAAAACCGAACCTTCAAGCAAAAAACTTGATGAAGTTCCAGCAGCGGACATAAAAACCGAACCTTCAAGCAAAAAACTTGATGAAGTTCCAGCAGCGGACATAAAAACCGAACCTTCATCAAAAACTTGAAGTTCCAGCAGCGGACATAAAAACCGAACCTTCGGCAAAAAACTTGATGAAGTTCCAGCAGCGGACATAAAAACCGAACCTTCGGCAAAAACTTGAAGTTCCAGCTGCGGACATAAAAACCGAACCTTCGAGCAAAAAACTTGAAGTTCCAGCTGCGGACATAAAAACCGAACCTCGAGCAAAAAACTTGATGACGTCACTGCTCCGGGCATGGAAATGGCCTTCCAGTCAAAAACCCGACGGAATCTCGGTTTCCGACATTAAAAAAACCTTCGAGCAAAAAAATCGATGATATCGTACTTCAGGAAAGCCGAAAAGAAATTTCTACTAAAGATCTCGAAAATTTCTGTCCCAATTTGTTCGATGGTCCTGTTCCCGGAGGGGAGAACGACGTTCAACTTAAAGTTGAGAAAAATCCGGAGAACGGGAGATACGGAGTGACCTTGAAAGGCATCGAAAAAGTTCGGGTCATAAACGATTCTCCTCGTTCGAAACAAATTTTGGTCCTTCTCGAAAGCGTTCTGAACAAGCAAATGAGCAGGGAACCCTCGAAGCGTGAGACTCTTTCATTGAAAGATAAGAGTTCGACGAAATTCACTGTGCCCGAATGGAAGACTCCTTCGCGGAGTGGTAAGTTCGCGGAGGATGTAAGACGAGTAGCGAAGCGACAAAACGTTCCGAACACTGATGACTGGACTCAGACGTCGATCGATTTCAATGAGCTCTCCGATGTCTTGTACGTACGTGACGTTGGGTGCCAGACCGATTACGTCGAGATTTCAGAGGACTCCGTGACGGACTCTGCTTCGGTTTTGAAGGTGGCCGGAAGCGAATCGACGACAGCGAGGATCTATTTCATGGAAGGGACATCGCAAATGCCGAAGAAAAAAGCAAAGTCGAAAAGCGCCTCTCGTGTCGTTTCCAAACATGAAGCTCACGAAGAAAGATCGTAGAAGAAGGCTATGCTTATGGTGAGGAAGTAGAGAAACGAACGTGAGTTCGAAATCCTTGAATGCTACTTCCGGTCACCCAGTCGTTAAAGATGCTGCATCAACTGCCCAAGTTGCAGAAAAATCTCAGCATTTAAAAGCTGAAGAAAAAGATGAAAAATCCGTTTCCAGTCCATATTCCGAGTGAAAAGAAAAATTGGGTCCGGAAAGTTCGTCCAAAAAAAAACTCCATTTAACTGAAGCTGAAGAGAGGTATCGAGAAGATGAAGCAAAAAAAGAAAAACGGGGCAACAGTAAAAGTCATGAAGGATCGCCAACAGTTTCCAACTGGAAGCCGACAGGACGCAAAGAAACAGTGAAAACTCCAATGTTTGAAGCAGATGGTACAACGCAAGCCGAACAGCAGGTACCTTCAAGAAATGGAGGAATCTCTAAAAATGGCCAAAATTTCTGGAGAAGCGCGAGGCGCAACAAGTGATACTATTGGCACTACTGCCGAAACGGAGCGAATGACAGAACAGCCTAAAGTGAGAGATTTGATTTAAAACCATCTGAAGCTCGAAATGATGTTTCAAAAAATGCGCTTTTGCTGAATTAAAGATAGACAAGTTTCTTCAAACGAAAAGGAATCTTCAAAAGGTTTAGAAGATAGCACCAACGATCCAATAAAAGTAAAGTTCCTGTATCCATATTCTGCAGAAGTACCAACCAATCAAAAAGTGCCGAAAAGCACCAACAGAGTAAAAGTAAACCTCCTCGATTTGTTTCTGCAGAAGAAAGTACCAAAGACAAAAAGTGTAGAAGATAGCACACAGACCGATCGAGTAAAAGTCAAACTTCCTGAATTGGTGGTTTCTGCAGAAGATTGTACCAACCAAATCAAAAGTGCAGAAGATAGCACACAGACCGAAAGAATAAAAGTAAAACTCCCTGAATTGGTGGTTTCTGCAGAAGAATTGTACCAACCAAATCAAAAAGTGCAGAAGATAGCACACAACCGAAAGAATAAAAGTAAAACTCCCTGAATTGGTGGTTTCTGCAGAAGATATTGTACCAACAAAAAAAAGTGTAGAGATAGCACACAGACCGATCGAATAAGTAAAACTCCCTGAATTGGTTTCTGCAGAAATAATAGCACCAAGACACAAAGTGCAGAAGATAGCACACAGACCGATCGAATAAAGTAAAACTCCCTAATTGGTGGTTTCTGCAGAAGATAGTACCAACCAAATCAAAAAGTGTAGAAGATAGCACACAGACCGATCGAATAAAAGTAAAACTCCCTGAATTGCAGTTTCTGCAGAAGAAATAGTACCGGCGAAGACACAAAGTGCAGAAGATAGCACACAGACCGATCGAATAAAGTAAAACTCCCGAATTGGTTTCTGCAGAAGAAATAGTACCGGCGAAGACACAAAGTGCAGAAGATAGCACACAGACCGATCGAATAAAAGTAAAACTCCCTGAATCTGGTTTCTGCAGAAGAAATAGCACCGCGAAGACACAAGTGCAGAAGATAGCACACAGACTGATCGAATAAAGTAAAACTCCCGAATCTGCAGTTTCTGCAGAAGAAATAGCACCGGCGAAGACACAAAGTGCAGAAGATAGCACACAGACTGATCGAATACAAAAACTCCAATCTGCAGTTTCTGCAGAAGAAATAGCACCAAGACAAAAAGTGCAGAAGATAGCACACAGACCGATCGAATAAAAGTAAAACTCCCTGAATCTGCAGTTTCTGCAGAAGAAATGGCACCGGCGAAGACAAAAAGTGCAGAAGATAGCACACAGACCGATCGAATAAATAAAACGTCCTGAACTGGCGGTTTCTTCTGATATTATACATCCATCAAAGGTTACGAGTGAGGAGGATAGTACACAAACGGATCGTGTGGTAGGCAAAAAACCTAAATTAGCGTTGTATACAGAAGCCGAAGTACCTATGAAACAAGTGCAATTTTCGAACAGTCGACTCAAACTGATCGACTTGAACTCAAATCTGATATTCTTTATTAGATGGGAACACACAGACCAACTTAGCCATAATGGTATCTTCAAGTCAAAATACATCGGAGTTGAGCTGAAGGCAATTGAACAACCGTACTGTCAACCCGTTCGACACAACACGGAAAAAAGTTTTATCAAAGCAAACGTCGTACGAGTTGGTTACAGAAGAGTTGGTGACAGCTCCTGACGTCATAAGCGAATGGACACAGACGAAAAAAACTTGGAGCGAGAAAACGATAACGTCTGAAATATGAAGTCGAAGAATCTGCCAATTCAGAATCTGCATTGAGTCTGTGTTGCTAGCAGAGCCTTCTGGCGTTTCAAATGTA